>JACCIC010000141.1:610000-1210000 GCA_018907035.1 Sycobia sp. Sy_11
ACCGAATGTATTAATGGCTTTAGAATTTATAACAATCACGAAGAAGAATGTTTGAAAAATTTGTTTGAAAGTGGCAAAGAAAATGATTATACAATATTCTCTATAAAAGTATTAAATTGGATGATTAATAATTCAATGATACAGATTTTTCTAGATTTACTTTTGACATCTTTTGCTATTGCTATAGTAAATTGTGAAAGAGAGTAATCATTCTCAGTTTGAAAAAGAATAAAAACATTACATGGATCTAACATGCGTGCTAAAATACTATATCTTCATTGACGATTGTTACTATTGAAAACTTACTCATTTTCTTATCGAATATTATTCAATTATTATACTATCAAAACTTAAAAACTTGCAAATACAATTTTTTACAACTACAAATATATTAGGAGTGTGAATAAGTCTTTCCCGTTTTTTGTAAGAGATGGCGCCACCAATACTGTGCGAGTATTCAATGGTTACGTATGTCATAATCAAAGCTTATTCATATGTCAACAATTCCATACTAACACATTAGTTAAAATTTTTTCGCATCATAAATTTTTGATATCGTGAAAATGTCGAAATTTGAGCCGAGTCGACGTCATTTGCGGGAAGTTTCACTTTATTGGTTCAATTTGAAGAAATCTGCTGCCGAGACGCATCGATTGCTTCAGGAGGCTTATGGAGAAGGTTGTGTCGATGATTCAAGTGTTCGCGGATGGTTTCGACGCTTCAAAAGCGGTGATTTCGACGTGGAAGACAAGGAGCGTTCCGGGCGGCCGCAAATCTTTGAAGATCGAGAATTGGCGACTTTGCTTGATGAAGATTCTTGTCAAACGCAAGAAGAACTTCCTGAAGCATTGGGAGTTGACCGAACAACCATTTTCAAGCGTTTGAAAGCCATGGGAATGATCCAAAAGCAAGGAAATTGGGTGCCGTACGAACTGAAGCTGAGAGACGTCGAACGGCGTTTTTTCACTTGCGAACAGCTGCTTCAGCGACATAAAAGAAAGGGTTTTCTGCATCGTATCGTGACTGGCGATGAAAAGTGGATACGTTACGATAATCCGAAGCGAAGAAAATCATGGGGACTACCCGGCCATGCATCATCATCGACGGCCAAGCCAAATATTCATGGCGCCAAGCTCATGCTCTGTATATGGTGGGACCAGCTAGGTGTGGTTTACTATGAGCTTCTGAAACCGAATGAAAGGATCACAGGCGAGGTCTATCGACGACAATTGATGCGTTTGAGCCGCGCACTGCGAGAAAAACGGCCACAATACTCCGACAGGCACGACAAAGTTATTTTGCAACATGACAATGCTCGCCCACATGTTGCACCGCCGGTGAAAACATACTTAGAAACGCTCAAATGGGAAGTCCTACCCCACCCGCCGTATAGTCCAGACGTTGCTCCGTCTGATTACCATCTCTTCAGATCGATGACGCATGGCCTGGCTGACCAGCACTTCCATTCCTACGAGGAAGCCAAAAAATGGGTGGATGACTGGGTAGAGGCCAAACCGGTCGAATTTTTTCGCAACGGGATTCGTATGTTGCCAGAAAGATGGGAAAAAGTTGTAGTTAGCGATGGCCAATACTTTCAATAATTGATTTGTAACCATTTTTTCACAATAAAGGCTCAAAATTTGAAAAAAACGGGAAAGACTTATTCACATACCTGATATTTTTTGAAAGTGTTTTCAAATGTCAACATTAGAAGTCTACGTTGGACCGATTGCTAGACGGAAAGACTAGTAATAAGTGATCGAGTTCTGGTATCGTCGGATTGATAGAAACATCTCTGAAAACATTAAATAAGCTTGGTATGTAAATCCATCGTAGCTATTAGTTCCTTATTAATACCATTATTGGAAAAATAGATAGAGCAACGTTCAACATTAATAATCTTGTTTCGGGGTGCTGAAAGTTAATCCAACAACTGAATAAGTTGACAGTCTACAGTTCTCGCAACTAGGACTACCGTTTAAGCCTCAACTCCAGAAAACGTACAATTTAAACCTACTAAACCAGTTCCTATTCAACCAATCGCCATAGACCTAGTCTAGAAATCGCCCATCAGTTCAATTACTTCTGGTCTGCGTCATCCGCTCAACACATATGGATTTGTACATTTTTCTCAAGCCATCTGTTGTAATCCAGAATTTTTATCACTCTTGAACATTTCTGTAGACTATCTAGCATCTCTTGAATTACATTATACGTACATAATTGGCCAATATCGAGCATAAGGTGCTTTCAAGTCGAAACACTTTAAACTGGAAAAAGGTTTAGAACGTCGTCTCTGAAAGTGCAACAGTAGACGTAGGCCTTATCCGATACTTTCATAATCTTGGCAAGATTTGATTAGAACTGATCATGTCCATATAAAAACTGAGTGAGACGATAATTAACCTCTGCATTCAACCTTCGCAACCATGGCTTTACCTGATCAGTCAGATGAGCCGTCCATCGACCGCACGTATCCCCCTCCCAACACATCTACCATGTAGTTATTATGGCAACACTGGTCCGTCTATATGCCAAAAACTTTTCTTATTCTTGGAGTTATAATGGAAATCACGCATCTAATGAACAGTACGGCCGACTCGGAGACACTGAAAATATAGTGCCTCTCTTCGCTACTCTGCTGCAATTCTTTTTCTATATTACCGGACATTCAGTGCATCGGTCCATACCTTTGCTGCGTATAACATAAATAGACTCAGTTACTCTAATGAGTATACTTTGCGTGCAGAATTCGAGGCTATTAAGATTAGCATTGAAGGTATTTCGAACGTCAAAGGTCACCAGCAGGCCAACAGATCGAAAATAATAATTATCTCTGTCTGTGACTTTTACCGCTATGACAACCTCATGTATTCCTGAAGTCATGGCTTCAGTAGTCTATTTAAGATTTTTTCAATAGCCTAGGGCATGCACAGAAGTAACTGCAATGAGGATATTTTGGGCGCACTTTTCCTGTATTAATAAAAACAAGTTTTATCACCTTCCAGATAAGATAAAATATGCCAACCATCAGAAATTTTTAAATGGTCAAAAAGAGTTCTGAGTGCACTTCCATTACTGTTTTCAGCATCTTTTCTGGAATTCCGTCGAGTACTAGAGCCCTCTTTTTTCCAATGGTTTGCACAGCCCTGCTGAATTCCTTATTTCTAAACGTTGAAACACCCATTGATGCTTCCGGTCGCATTAGATCAGATCTGTCAGGATGACCGGAAATAGAGTTTCTATGATGTTCTATATATTGCTCGGATCAAAGAGGGCGACGTTTCCATGTGCTACAAGTTTTTCAGCAACTTCTCTGTATTTATACTTTACTAATTCTCATGAAACTTTTTACAGATTTTTACATAATTCCTTTTAATACTGGTCTTTGCAGGTCTAGATCATCGTGCACGCATACGTCTTAAATCAGCTATCTCTATCATCTACCAGTAGACAGGTCTGTATTATTTCACTAGCTGTTTTGCACGACATCTATTTATTAAAGGCCTGCAGAAGGATGCAGATTGTAGCACTAACAATCATTCAGAATTTTTTTATTATTGCCTGCGACTCCAATCGGCTAGCAGGAAAGTTCGTTACGTAGTTGTCCGTTTAGAACTTCGACCCACTGCTCCTCTATGTATTTACCGTTGATGCAAAGAGACCTTTACATAGGATCCCTTGGTAGAGTTATCAATGGTATCATTCTCCACTTTCTTTCATTTTTCCGTTTTTAGGTGGGAAGATCTATTCTATATAACCAATCACCCGAGCAACTGCAAAGATAGTAAAACTGACATCCTTCAGTCCTTTGACAACAAATGGAAATAATAATATTAAAAATAAAATTGATTATCATTATTATTATTATTATTATTATTATTATTATTATTATGGTTATTATTATGGTTATTATTATGGTTATTATTATTATAAGAATAAATATCACCATTCATGCAATACTTAAAAGAAAAAATTTAATATAAAACATATACAATTTCCAGTGTTAGCTGAAAATCAACCCGCATGGGCAACTGTTCTAACAGTGCTACAGCCAGTGGTTCCACGACAACCACCGATAGAAGATATTCTGGTAGCAGAAGGTCGTTTACTCGCTCTGTATGCCATTTTTCTGAAGCGACTAGCTTGTTGTCGAGAGATACGAGAAGAAGGCATGCTGTTAACAAATTTAATCGATTGGATCACTGCCATTAAGCCCACGTAAGTATAAAAATAAAGAAAAAGTTATTATGAAAATAATAAATAACAAGCAAAAAACAAATTATCTAAGGAAGATAGTTATGAAGTTGACTTTTTTATATATAAGTAATTCTTCAGAAAGATGATTATGTGAAAGAAAATAGTCCTATTGTGATTTATCATATTTTCATACATATGAAATACCAAGTGTTCCATAATAAATGTTTTTAAGTGATTTTCAAATCCGTTATTTTTAGAAAATATAATATCGAAAGTTGTTCTCTATCGGGTAAACTTTTCACGAACGCAAGGTTTCCTCATAAGCTCTTTCGGATTTTACAAATTTTTCCACGCGTAACACTTCATAAAAAATTCATCCGTAATAGTAGTACCAACATTAATCATATAATAATATATGCGTTAAAAAATAAATAATCCCAAAACACCTATTTTGTACCGAAAAATGATTAAGAATTATGGATAGGTATTAATAATAATTAGAATAAATAATAATTATTATTATAAATAATTAATTATTACTATTATACATAAATACATACTTATATTATCAACATTTAAAATCAAATTATAATAAATTAAAATTATCAAATTTAAATCAAAGTTTTAAGTTGGGTGCATAAAATCTTGTCCATAAACTCTCATAAACGAGTCTAAATATTTTGTGGTTATAGTACGTAATCATTTATCGAAACCATTTATATTTTCAACATGAGCAGTGGGGAATCTGAGCGGAACTCGGAAGTAGAATCTGAGGGTGGTCATGAAATAGTTGATTTTGATAACAATGACGACGAGTCTGTTCCAGGTCTAGAGACATTTTACAAGATAAATTTTTTCCATCTGTCAAAAAATTCACTTCCAAATTTGGGATTCAAGTTATTGAAATAAATGAAAATGAACCCATTGATTATTTTAGATTATTTTTTATGACGCTTTTCTTCAACACATTTGCAATGAAACTAACCGCTATTAAAATCAAAATACAAAATTACATCATAAAAAATGTCTAAATGGAAAGATTTGACGAAGGAAGAACTATTGTCATTTTTGCCTCTATCGATTCTAATCGGACATGTTGTAAAAAGGAGCCTCAAAGATTATAGGAGTACTTGTTCCACTTTATGAACTCCTATATTTTCATAAATAATGTCTCGCAATCGATACTTTTAATACATTTTCAAAACAATGACATTGTGTCTGATCACCCACTTAAAAATATAAAAACTATTCTTGATAACTTGAAAACAAAGTTGTCGACAAAATATGTTACAGGGGAAAAGTTGTGTATCGATGAAAGTCTTGTTCTATGGAAAGGACGCTTAGCCTTCAAACAGTATCTACCGCTAAAACGCCACAGATTCGGCATCAAAATATAAGTAAAAGTTGATTGTGAGGCAGGAATGATCTTTGACGTTATCCTCTATATAGGGGCTAATATTGACTGTGACGATTTTGGTTTCATTAATGACGATTAGGTTTTTTCAGGAAATGTTGTCGCCTATATGATGAAACCTTATGATAATAAAGGTCACATAGTTTACACGGTTAATTGGTATTTCTCTTTAATATTGGCAGAATTTCTATACGAAAAGACAGGTTTGTGTGGTACAGTCAGAAAAAAACAGAGAGGGATTTCCTTCCTTGGATTTGAAATGGAAAAAGAAGCAGTTGAAGTTACGCACAATTTGATTTAGATCGTGTATATCTAGTAACTATACTATTAAAGAGAAGTATAAAAATCATCTACATATCATACAAATAAAGTCTAATCTTGAAAAATGTGAAGAAAAATTGAAATGAAAAGAAAAATGAACTTTTTCTATCATCCTGAAAATAAACATCTTAAACGTGAAAAATATAAATATGAATAGCATAAAATTAATTTCTTCTGCTCAAAGTAATTTCTTTTAATTAAAGCTTAATTTATATAAAAATTTTAAAAAGTTTAATTTTGGATCAAAAAGTTTAAGCTGTTGTTGATTTTCATTCGTTAGATAGAAATTAAGAAGACATTGAGATTTTCACGCTGTTTCTGTAGGTAATGAGGGAGAATAATTATCAGTGACAAATAGAATAACAAGCAATATTATTTCTATATCTTTATTAATGCAATCCGTCTCAGTTATTTAAAATAGACTCCGATAAACCTACAACACCAATATCTCTACTGTTTATAATAAAGATATATGCTTTTGAACGTATTGGAAAGACAATTTCTATCTTCCAAAAGTGTAGATAAATTTTCATAGATATTTTTCAATTTAATGTTACTTATATAGTTCTATTTTTTAGATCTTATATAAAAAGATAAATTATAATGATTGCAGGCGCGTTGGAGAAGAGAAACTACCTCTTTTATGGGCAAAAGCACTCGAATTAATATATCGTCAGTGCCAATACAGCGAAAGTACTGTCATTGCTTCGCGTGCTCTTAAAGGTTTATCTAGAGCACTTTTATCCATTGCTGATGATGCTAATCACGGTTGGGGTATTCTTGGTGCCATTGGGCTTAGAAAGAGCTCTCAGCTTTCTGCAAGGTCAGTAATAATTATAAGCTCAACAAAAGTAAGAAACTGTTCTAGTTGGACGGTGAGGTTAGAAGGTAAAAATGTACAAGTTAATTTTGATTTAATTTATTTAGACTTAAATTCATATCACATTAAAAATGTGGTATGCATTCAATGACTAATTTCAATCTGCCAGCAAGTCTTTATCCAGCTGGCGATGTTACCTCTCATGGTTCTTTATTATCATCTCAATAACCATCAATAGATTTCAATGCATTTAAACTTCTTTTGTTTATAATAGATGATTTTCAATATTTTAATTTCTTTTATTAAACATATGATTTTTAAAGTGTAAAACCTCTTTTTTTAATAGTTGCTAAGAACTTTTAATTTCATTTTTTTTCTTTTTTAATAACATAAGATTATATATTGATAAAACCAATGTATTTTATTGATTAACAAAATTATTCAATATATTTTGGTAAGTTTTTTGTTGTCTAACGACTATGACGAGTAACACTTCCCATGCGTAGGCGACTTTCATTTACAAGGAATTTTATTATCACGAGGTCTTTTGTTACACATAAACATCCCCGGCCGCACCTAGCTTTCGTTTTATCGACCGGTTGTGCTCCAAAACTTTTCATTTTTGCTGAACTTTTCTTTTAGTTGCAGATCTGTACATCATTGCGCCTTTTGTGGATTATCATAAGGTCGATAACGCTCAGATAGATTTGCATCTACCTTGTCATATGACAAAATGATTGCGAAGCAACCCTGCTTTTCCATACATTAAGTGTCACCAAAACCATTTCCTCAAATTTTAGTCAAATAAACGTTTCCTTTTTATATATCTTAAATTCAAAATATTTTATTTAAATTTTCAAATTTTCAGTTGTTACCTGCTTTGCACTTAAAAATTGCAGTTAACCTTCCAATAAACTTGCAATAAACATGCAATACAATTTTAGCAATAATTTAAACAATAATTTAATAAGTGATTTTAACATTTACACTCAATGTAAAAGTATAGAAATTACACATTTTTCTTATTAAATTATTTAAATATATTTTTACTTAAAAGTATAGTGATTTTATTCATAATAAATTTTATTCAATTCAAAAGAGAGACTAATATATAAAGTCTGCATATCTAAAATTTGTATATGAATATTATAATACTACGATATAAAAGAACTTACTTTCTATAACTTTTCTACTTGATATATACCGTGGATATTTTAATCAATAATAATTTTATACAATATCATATATATCTAACTTAAATCGTGTACTAATTTACACTAAAATAATAACAGGATATGAACACAATGCTTTATTTATTGTGAGAACATTATCAGAGTTTTCTACTCTCAAGAATTTGGTAAGGAAATCAAATATAAATATTTCATCTATGCATTCATCGGAAATTCAATTCTTATAAGTGTGTGAAAAATAATTATTTATACATAACAAGGAAGCACTATATTATACCATTGGATCTTCCATTTTTTAAATATTATATTAAGTAATCTTAATTAATATTAATTCTTAATTTTTAATTTTTTTTTACTTATTGTATTGAGTGTAAAAGTAATTTTTCAACATTTTTTATCAATAATGTGAAGTTTTATTATGAAAACATGGTGTTTCTGAATGTTTCTAAAAGTTTCTAAATGTTTCTGCATTTAGGGTTATCATAATAAATACATTTTTCATCGTCAGGGATAATGCAATGTAAAAATGAATTATTTTTCTACTACTACAGCAACATTTCTGACATGCAAAATCGCCTTTCAAAGTCTCTCAGCTGGAATTCGTACGGCACCTAGTTTGCAACCTTTTAAATGAATCCCAATGCTTTTAGGCGCAAGGAAACGACTTGTTGCATGACGCCTAATGATGTAGCAAGCTATTCTTGAATCTGATGTGCATCCTCATCCAGCAAAGCGTCTAATTCCTCGTTTTTAAAACTTTTCGGCTTTCCAGAGTGATCTGTGTCTTCAACCTCAAAATCACCACTTTTGAACCGATTGAACCACTCGCGGCACGTCAATTCACCAATACATTCCATACCATAAGTTTCCGAAAGCAAATGATAGGCCTTGGCCGCACTTGTACTCATATTAAAGAATAGAAGCAGTGCTTCCCGCAAATGACGTTTCTTTGGCTGGAAACATACCATGATTTTGTTCGATGAAATCATTGAAACCGAAAGAAATGCTTTAATACAACACTGAAACTTGTTGACAGATTCACAGTGTATAAATATAATTACATGAGGTCTGACATTTTTGCTCGGAATCCACTGGTGACGCCATCTGGTGATAAACACTGGAAACTTACTTGTACACCCAATACGTATTTTTCTGTAAAATTAATCCTCAAACGTCAAAAATAAATTACTGATTTTCAATACATTTACTGAAAATATTAGTAAATGAATATCTAGATATTGTTTTAACTACATTGATAGAAAAAACCATTGTTATTTTATAAATTTTATTACAAAAATTCTTGTTAGTGATCAAAAGCAAATTAAGACTGCTGCATACCTTTGAAGGAAATCCGAATCAATCGCATTGGCTACTAGAGAAATTAATTGTGGTGATTTGCAAAACTAAACAGAATGGTGTGCACTACCGTCTTTTCCGGGACATAGCTAATTATAATTATAAACAAGCATGACAATGCTTAATCCAATTTTCCATACACATGTTGTCAGCCTCACCTGGAATAGTCTTCAGTTCCTTTAGCGAATTACTTTTTATGGCTTCAATGGCCTCATGGTGCATTCCTTGAAGAAGATTTTTGAGTTTCGGAAAGAGGATAAGTCACAGGGAGCCAAATCTGGCAAATACGATAGCTGAGCGATGATTTTCATCGCATATTCGGCCAAAAAATCAGACACAATCATGCTAGAATATGCCAGCGCATTATCGTGGCAAAAACCGTGAATTGTCTATCCACAAGTCTGGCCGTTTACGACGACTTGCTTCACGTAGACGCCTCAAAACGGCCAAATAGTACTCCTTATTGACCGTTTAACCTCCTGAAACGAATTCATGGTGAAAACCATCCCATGGTAACCGAAAAAAATTATGAGCATCGCCTTGATTTTTGGCCGACTTTGACGTGTTTTTTTTGGTTTCGGCTAATTTTTGGAGCGCCATTCTCTAGATTGTTGGGCAGTTTTGACGACATATTTATAAATCCATGTCTGGTCACCAGTAATAGTGCGTTGGATGAATGTAGGGTACTTTAAAAAAATTAAGTTGAGATTTGGCTATTTTCAATATTAAGTTATGTTGTAATTTTTTTATAAATATATTAATTAAATTAAGCACATCTTCTATTGTACTGCATGTCTGAAATAAATATATGAAATAATATAAGTTGTTTGGTATTACACGGAATAAATTATCCTTTTAACTTAAATTATTTTTCTCTGCATCAAAGGGCAAATGGATACTTGCCAGAATTATGTGCTATCGCCTTCTTAAAGGATAATGCTAAATAGAATTAGTATCAATCTAATTTAGGTTCAAAATGATATACTTATTTGCTCGTTCAATGCATTAATTTTCGACAAGCGCGAGCATTCCTAAATTTATTAATACGAAAAAAAGGAATGTTGCGCAGCGTTAGAACCCCCCTCCCCACGGGCGAGCAGACGGGTCGGCGGTCGAGGCAACTGGGTCGCGTCGGGCGTGGTACTCGCGTGAGATAGTCATTGTGGAGTATGCCGAAGTAGTTGTAGTTGTAAAGATAAATCACGCGTGTGCGCCTAAGAGGATGAATTCCGTTCTTTTGTTTGTTTTGTCTTCCTTCCTCCCCTTATAATCCACAAACTCTCGAGGTACTCAAATTCTTAAAGATTGAAGGAGCCCCCCTCCTCTAGATTAAAAAAAAAGTGAGTGAGATACATTAATTTATCTATGCGCGAAGTCGTAATTGAAATAAAAATTTCGTAAATCTGTATGCAATTGCCGCCGCCTCACTATATATATATATATATATATATATATATATATATATATATATATATGTATACTAGCATCCCCCATCTCGGCTTCGCCCGAGATAATAATTTAACCGATTTCATAAGCAATTCAATAATATCTAAGTAAAAAATACTCTATACATAAAAATCTATATTACTATAAATAATTGTATAATATAATAATCTTCTGTGTCTACAGTATGTATATACAGAATGTACAACCGTATTTAATACACACACGCATACATATTACATACGGCTTCTATGAGGAAAATTGTACTTTTGAGTTCAAGCGGTAAAAAAAGATGTCCAAGTGTCTCGGACGACGTTTATAGAGAGTTTTTTGTTGCGAAGGTAGTTAAAAGTCGTAAACTACGATGTTCAGGTATTCCGAGACGACTTTTACTGGGAGTGTGCGTGTTCGAACGATAGAAAATGAATCTCTTTATAGAAGTATCTTAAACACTCCCCGTCGAAATCGTTTCAAAACATCCCGACATCTGATCCCACTATCCAAACACGAAACTCCCCATAGAATTCGTCCCGTCATACCTGGACATCGTCTTCTACCGTCCGAACAGATAACTCCCTGTAGAAGTCGTCCCATCATATCTGAACATCGTCTTCTGCCGTCCGAAAATGGAATTCCCCGTAGAAGTCGTCCCGTCCTACCTGTACATCGTTTTCTACCGTCCGAACACGAAATTCCCCGTAGAAGTCGTTCAGAGACATCTGGACATCGTCTTCTACCGTCCGAACACGAAATTCTCCGTGAAATTAACATAAAATATACTGTATTCTTTATTCGTTATTTATTAAAGCAGCAAGAGATTAGGTACTGCTTTATAATCGTCCCGTCATACCTGGTTATCATCTTCTACCAACTAAACACGGTACTCCCCGTAGAAGTCATCCCGAGAAAGCTAGCATCGCTTCCTAACGACTAAACACAATACTCCCCGTAGAAAACGTTCGGAAAGACCTAGATAGAAGTTTATTTCCTCATACTTGGACATCGTTTTCTATCAACTAAATACAATATTTCCCGTAGAAATCGCCTAGATACACCTGGACATTGCATTCTATCATCCGAACACACAACTGCCTATAGAAATCGGCTTGAGGCAACGGAATATCGTATGTGTGTCTATAGTATATACATTACAAATCGTTGGTAAAGTGATTATCTAATTTGCCAATTTTTTATATTTTTGTTGAATTTGCAAAAAAAAAAAAAAAAAAATAGTCTATGACCTATTCCTGACTGTGTAGAAGACGTGGTTAAATTTTAAACGCGATCGGTTCAGTAGTTTCGGAGTTTATCCAGGACAAACAAACACACATACATTCATTTTTATATATATAGATAGATAGATATAGATATATATATATATATATATATATATATATATATATATATATAAAAGGAAAAAATATAAAACACACACACGCGCGCACACAGAAATATATAGATTCCTAGTTTATAGATACTGCTATGGCTAATAACGTTTTACGCTAAGGAAGCTTTTCACTTATTGTGTTTTTTTTATAATAACTATAAATTAATATATAACCATATTATATATAACCATATATTAATAATCAGTATACCAAAAACGCAGATATGCCAATTGTGATCGAAATTAGAATGGGTGCTGTCAGAAATGTAGCCAGAGTTTGGAGATTTTCATAGCAACGCTAGATCAAACTATTAAATTTTTCTTTAGAAATATCGATTGTACCAAAAAAATGAACTCAACAAAAAAGATGCACTTTTATGAGACGTGCAACTCTTCTTAGAAAAAAATTGTTTTAATATTTAAATTTTTTAAAACCAGATGTAATAAACATCTTCTCTTTTTGTTTCACTCGGAGGTGTTACGGATAATAGATTATGCTTCGTTAAGAAGGCGCACGCCGAGACGCTTGACTCACTCATGAAAGCTGTATATTGTGTGCTACTAGGCCTTCCTTGAGGTGGCGTTCTATAGTACCATCCTTAGATAGCTTGTAGCTATAGATTCAGTCCGATCGCCATCTTAGTTTTGGTTTGAGAGCACACTGAACAAGACGCCTCTGTGTTTTTCGTAAAAATAGAAAAGCTGGAAAATCGTGCTGTCATCAAATACTTTTATTTGAAGGGTGAACGCCGAAGGAAATTAAAGAAGACATGGACTCAACACTGGGGACATCCTGCCCATTATATTCAACCGTTAAGCAATGGGTTTCCGAGTTTAAGAAGGGTCGTGTGAGCACCTCTAATGAGCCCCGCTCAGGACGCCCTATTGTCACAACTCTAGATATGATCGAAAAAATCCATCAAATAGTGCTGAAAGACCACAGATTAAAAGCGCGTGAGATAGCTCAGACCTCTAAGATGTCATATGGATGTGCACAAAATATTTTGCACCAACATTTGTATATGGAAAAGCTCTGTGCAAGATGGGTGCTGCGTTTGCTAACAGTCGACCAAAAACTGATTCGAAAGAACATTTCTACCGCCATTTGGGCGTTGTATAAGCGTAATCCAAGCGAATTTTTGTGTCGATTCGTAACCGTTGAAAAAACTTGGGTTCACACTACACTCCTGAAACCAACTAA
The DNA here is from genome assembly GCA_018907035.1 of Sycobia sp. Sy_11. Classification (NCBI taxonomy): domain Eukaryota; kingdom Metazoa; phylum Arthropoda; class Insecta; order Hymenoptera; family Epichrysomallidae; genus Sycobia; species Sycobia sp. Sy_11. The sequence goes on from JACCIC010000141.1 coordinate 623,333, forward strand.
CAGTCTAAACAGTGGATTCGACCAGGGGAACTAACTCCAAAGAAGGCAAAAACAATTTTTTCGGCGAACAAGGTTATGGCTACTTTTTTTGAGAAGCAATGTTAAAAATTGAAAACAAAGCCTACGATGGTTCGATCACTAGAAAGAAGGCCTAGTAACTTCGTGTCCGAGTTCAAATACCAGTCTCGGTCGATTAGCACAAACACTGCTGTAATAATTTATATCTGGTTTGATTAAAAAAATATCGTAGACCTTCGTCGCTGATTAGCCCTAGAATTTGGCAGTATCTATAGAGTGACGTTAAATAACATTAAAACAAATATAAATATCAGACTATACAGTTAGTATTTATTGTTCGTAAAAATAATGTTCGTCTGAATATTATTTTTACAAATCAGAATTGTATTTACGATATTTAATTAGTAATGTGCACATGAGAAAATCTATTCACATGAATATTCATACTATATGTCTTTTTACTTTCGAACTCCTGTTATTAAAAGATAGTAAAATATTTCTGTGATATTTGTTGATGAATGGGGAACTGAATTATTTCATTTTATTGTTAAATAAATATTCGGAATGATAGTGTGATCTGATTAAATTAGACACTTTTAACTTTTAACGATCTGCGTATCTTTTTCTTTTGTCCACGTTTTCTTTTGTCCTCGTATCTTTTTCTTTTGTCCTTTTGTACTCGTCCCCGCTTCTATCATATGCGCTGTTTCGCCTTTCGCGAAACGCCCCTCTTCCTCCTTTGATTTTTTCGCGGTTCAACAAAGCCGGCCGTGTCTGCCGTCCTCGAGTTTGAGGCCGACACGCACCCGGTTACTATATATATATATATATATATATATATATATATATATATATATATATATATATGCATTGTTTATTTTCGTCTAAATAAAATACCGCGAATATTTAGTTATTGGTACCAACCACAATTGAAACAATAAAAATTGTTCTGTGATATACAAACTTTTTAAAACGTACTCTATGATAGCAGCTTTTTCTATGGAAGTAATGATAGGTAAAATTATTTATAAGAATACAGATTTATACATAGAGTATTTTTTATATAGATATTATTGAATTATTTAATAAATCAGTGAAATTATTATCTCAATCTTTACCGAGACGGGGAATGCTAATAATATACAATACAATTTAGGGAGATAACAAATACACGTCTGATTGTGACCGAAAAATAGTCTCTCAGTCCTAGTATCATCTATAAACTTATTTAATTCACTGTGTAATCTATGATTTGTGTTATAATGTACACAAGATTGAGAGAGCTATCGGAAAGTGTTCTGTTGTGTTTATAGGCCAATTAGTTAGGACAGAATGATCATTCAAAAAAGAAAATTACTTTTGTTTTTTATTTTTATTTTTTATATTATTTAAAGTCACTCTATTTATACTACCAAATAGTAGTGCCAATTAGTGACGGAGTTCTACGATGTATTTATAAACAAAGCACGTGCTAATTTTTACAGCGGTGCTTATATCAATCGGTCTTATGTATTATCGTACTTGTGTTTTTAAAGCAAAAAAATATTTTAAGAAGCACTTCCAGAATATCCCTATCTTTTTCTTAAGATGTCTCTTTCACTAACTTTATTCTTGCAATCTAACTTAAATGCATAGATGAAATCACACACTCTAGCATAACTTTAATACGACTTCAGATATAATTTAAAGTGACTTCTAGTGTATTACGTTTAAAAGCTTTATGGCTTTGGATAGACGTAAGAGAAATCTATAATCATAGAGTCCTAAGATTAGCAGAAATATAATCTGATAAATAAATGCAATCATTATATATTCTATTAATGTCAATAAGCTTTTTTTGATGTCAGATAAGTTATATTTCAATAAAAACTTCAGCATCTCTAAAAGATTTTTTTAATAAAAAGTTTTAACACATCATTTTTTACTTAACATTAGTTAGATTGTTATTATTATCTGAGAGGAAACAGATAAACTTCCACTTATTTCTAATTTTTTTTCGAAGATAATAGTTCATAAATATTAAAAAATAAAAGTTTTAAGATAAGTTGCTATGTAAGCTCTAATACTTGTTTTAGATCGACTTGTATACCTACGCACTTACCTATGAAATTAAATAGGATATTACATATCATTTTCATTAGAACAATACTAATCAAACAAAATCTTTAAAATCCTTCAACAAATCGTCCAAAATGAATTGTTTTTTAATTTTTGAGACATTTACTGAAACTATTCCATACAACTATTTTTAACAGTATATAAAAGTTTGTTATTAATTATAAATTTTAGAGTTCAAATATATAATACCACAATAAAGTTTATTTACAATCATATTTCAGAATGAAGTAAACTACCTCTAAAAAATAAAATTTCAGTAGGTATAAAAAGTAAAGAATAAGTAAAAAATGTAAACATTTAGAATAATTTTTGACATAAGATAACTTAGAGAAATATAGTGGTTATAAAAAAAATATTAGAATCAAAAATTGTAGCTTTAATTTTCTAATCTATGATTCATAGCTTTAAAATGTTCTAATTTAATTTTGGTATCATATAAACAAAATTATAAGAAAATTTTTCTTCCAAAATTATGGTTGTTTTCAAAACACTGTACCGGATTCAATAAATTTTCCGTATACTTTTTATTAGTCTCAGAATATCTTTATAGAACACTAAAAGGTATGAAGCGCTTCATTTTTTTCTTCTTAGAATATTGAAGGCTCTGAAATTTTAAAAAACTTTAAACATTTTAAATACCGGTTTTCTGAAACAATAGGTGGATTCTTTGACTTCAAGGATGGATATTCGCTGTTCTATTAAACGATGCATGGATAAAATATCAACAAAACTCATCATGCTGAGAAACGACTAGGAAAAGTTAAACTCTGAATATTCATGAGTAAATTAAGCTAGTGTGGCTGTGGCGTCTACTAGTCTTATCTAATTAATCTTCAGATTCAATAAATGCTGTATATTGCATTTTACCTAAGAAGCTTCCAGTATTCTAAATAAATCTGTTTAAATTGTGTACGTACTGACAAATACTCAAGCCTGATTTCCGTAGTGAAAAAACAGTTTCGAAATTTGGTTCCTTCATACGTTTGAAATTACGTTCACGCAGTGCGTTAACAGCGATGGAAAGATACAAATTTAATAACTCTTTCCTCGAGGACTCAATACCATATCAAAATGTGTCTAGAAAGTTTATTTTAAATTTACCATCCGCTGTTTTTTAAAATAATTATTAATAATGAACTTCTCGACCAGCACTTTCATGATGTAAAATCACTATTTTATGTTTGGTCTCCTATTCTGGTCATTTTTCTCGCAATGTTCCTTTTAAACACATCAAATATATTCAATAAATCTGCCGACTTTGTGACCTTTTTTCAGTAATTCATAGTAAGCTATACGCTTCTGATCGACCGAATACTCTGGCCAAATAAAAAGCTAACTTAATTGCATAGATTTATTGCTTTGGCTGCGATAGTTCTTGTTCGCCGGATTTGATCCACGATTTTTTATGTTTTGATCTACTTTAATTTGATATAAAAACATCTTTTAATGGTGTTGAAGAACAATTTCATAGAAAGATGATTTGCAACGGTTCTCGGCATCAGTTCATACATCATTTAATTTCCTAACATTTAGATAAATGTTAATAATTTTAAATACTTGCATATTATCAGGTATGTGAATAAGTCTTTCCCGTTTTTTTTCAAATTTTGAGCCTTTATTGTGAAAAAATGGTTACAAATGAATTATTGAAAGTATTGGCCATCGCTAGCTACAACATTTTCCCATCTTTCTGGCAACATACGAATCCCGTTGCGAAAAAATTCGACCGGTTTGGCCTCTATCCAGTCATCCACCCATTTTTTGGCTTCCTCGTAGGAATGGAAGTGCTGGTCAGCCAGGCCATGCGTCATCGATCTGAAGAGATGGTAATCAGACGGAGCAACGTCTGGACTATACGGCGGGTGGGGTAGGACTTCCCATTTGAGCGTTTCTAAGTATGTTTTCACCGGCGGTGCAACATGTGGGCGAGCATTGTCATGTTGCAAAATAACTTTATCGTGCCTGTCGGAGTATTGTGGCCGTTTTTCTCGCAGTGCGCGGCTCAAACGCATCAATTGTCGTCGATAGACCTCGCCTGTGATCCTTTCATTCGGTTTCAGAAGCTCATAGTAAACCACACCTAGCTGGTCCCACCATATACAGAGCATGAGCTTGGCGCCATGAATATTTGGCTTGGTCGTCGATGATGATGCATGGCCGGGTAGTCCCCATGATTTTCTTCGCTTCGGATTATCGTAACGTATCCACTTTTCATCGCCAGTCACGATACGATGCAGAAAACCCTTTCTTTTATGTCGCTGAAGCAGCTGTTCGCAAGTGAAAAAACGCCGTTCGACGTCTCTCAGCTTCAGTTCGTACGGCACCCAATTTCCTTGCTTTTGGATCATTCCCATGGCTTTCAAACGCTTGGAAATGGTTGTTCGGTCAACCCCCAATGTTTCAGCAAGTTCTTCTTGCGTTTGACAAGAATCTTCATCAAGCAAAGTCGCCAATTCTCGATCTTCAAAGATTTGCGGCCGCCCGGAACGCTCCTTGTCTTCCACGTCGAAATCACCGCTTTTGAAGCGTCGAAACCATCCGCGAACACTTGAATCATCGACACAACCTTCTCCATAAGCCTCCTGAAGCAATCGATGCGTCTCGGCAGCAGATTTCTTCAAATTGAACCAATAAAGTGAAACTTCCCGCAAATGACGTCAACTCGGCTCAAATTTCGACATTTTCACGATATCAAAAATTTATGATGCGAAAAAATTTTAACTAATGTGTTAGTATGGAATTGTTGACATATGAATAAACTTTGATTATGACATACGTAACCATTGAATACTCGCACAGTATTGGTGGCGCCATCTCTTACAAAAAACGGGAAAGACTTATTCACACTCCTAATACATGGTACGTATTATATACGCATATATGTATACGTATTATATACGTGCCATATTATATACGTATGATTATCCAAACGATGCAGTAAATTCTTTTTGCTTTTTTCATAGATCTTCATCGAGAAGTACCTCCAGTACTTTATCCTCAAACTTATTTGGTTGGCCTAGACATCCTTTTTCTTCTTAACACATTCTAATATTTGGAATTCAGTGTATGCTTCTCAAAGTAGACGATAAGCTTCACACGCATGTTTCTTTGAAAGAAATACGTAACTTGACATTAACCAAATAAAAAAAAAACATTTGTGTATAAGCTTATTTTCACTGTGACAGATCAAGGGGATATGGACTTAACAATTATTGCCCGATGATACATAATTCAATTGATAGACTTAAAGGAGTGAATTCGTGGACCAAGTTATAAGATTATAAACGAGTAGGCTAACAAGGACAGGCCACGATATATGGGCAATAATGTTTGTCCATATAGTGAGATGTCTCCGATACCTCTAAAATGAGCTCTGAAAAGTTTTCCCACCGAACGGTGCTTCATTATCAATATATGATACTTTCTTATTTACAAATTAGTATATTTTTTTATATATATTGAGTACACCATATAATAAAAAGAATTTTTTATGAAAATTTCTAATTTACTGTTGAATTCTTTGAAAGAATAGCATTTTAATAAAAAGAATTCTCATAAATTTGCATAAATGTCAATTTATTGGTATCGGCAGGTAGTGGTTGATTAACACAAGCCAATTTCTCCAAACTTCAATGGACAATAACACAGTGACAATACGTTTGAGGTCTAAAATGGAATCAAATTTTTTTGTTTAATATGATTTTCTTTTTTAAAATCCTGTATCAAAATCAGGAATTTTCATGGAAAAAATTTCTTCGACGACACGGTATACCCAAATTCTATAGTAAGAGTATATGAATTTGTAATTAAGAATATATCATATCTTGAGAATGGGCGAGCGTTCGGTTCTAAAATTTTGCAGGGCTCTTTTCTCAGATAATTTGAGTCTGGAAAAAACCTTTAATCTTAACTTATGATCTCTTATTGCAATATATTTCTTCGTGACTCTATACTGTACTTTAGCTGTTTATTCTGTCTTATTTGAAAAATCCTTATTAATATGAATGTAAAAATAGATAAAAATTGTCATCAATAGATAAATTTAACGGAGCAAGCAATTTGTACCAGTAGGTTGTGATTAAAATGTTAAAAAACAAGCGCATTCGTGTGACCAGTTCAGAACAGTGTTTGGAACTCTTTAATCGCAATCCAAAAGAATTTTTCCGTCGTTACGTGACCGTCGACGAAACACGGATTCACTACTATACTCCAGAAACCAAGGAGCAGTAAAAACTGTGGACCATACCCGGTGAACCTGCTCCGAAGAAGGTGAAGACGGTTCTGTCGGCTGGAAAGATGATGGCCACTATTTTCTGGGATTCTCAAGGTGTGATTTTTATTGACTATCTGGAGAAGGGCAAGACGGTCACAGGACATTACTGCGCCGGACTATTGAGCCGATTTAACGTCGTGTTAAAAGAAAAACGAATCCATTTGTCTAAAAAAAAAGTGCTTTTCCACCACGATAATGCACAGGCTCACATTTCTCTACTCGCCACGGCTAAATTGGTTGAATTACGCTACGAACTACTACCTCATACATCGTATTCTCCAGATTTAGTTCCGTGCGACTTTTTTGTGTCCAAACCTAACAAATTGGCTCGCTGAGAAGAGATTCCACTCCAATAACGAAATAATGTCCGTCACAGAGACCTATTTTGCAGACCAAGAGAAAACATTTTTTTCAACGGGGTTAAAAAAATTGGAACCCCATTCAACCAAGTGTATTCAACTAAAAAGAGACTACATTTAAAAATAAATTTTATTATTTGTAAAATTTTAGTGTGTTGATTTGTAGATTAGGTACTTATAAGGCTCAAATAGTATAAATCTTAGGTAAATTTTAATCAACTCTGATTCGAAACAGTGGTGTTCTCTTGACAATGATTCCAATATCCCTGCGAGACCTAATCGATTCTCAATTGTAAACCTACCAGCTAGAAACATTCTTCTACCTTTAATGAAATCTTGTACGAGATGTGATATGAAATTCCGAGCATAACTTAGGTACATACTAATGGGAAGGAAAGAAAGAAAAACCAGCCAGATGATGAAAAGAACTACAAAATCTCGGGGAGCGAAAACAGGATGCACAACGTATATATTTTTTTATGTGGAAGCTATTTTCTTTTATACAAAATGCGCTCTTTTCCAAATTGCTGCCCTTAGCATTTTCCTCATTCCCAACAAGGATAAAGAAGTATGTAGGACTACTCGACGACGATGATAAAGACAAAAATATTTTCGTACAAAGCTTATCAATAGGTTAAATTAATGCGAATTAGATTTGATAAAAAATCTAATGACTATGTATATGGATTTTTAAGGTCCATGCAGTGTTTTTAAAAAATCAAGATTCGGAGAAAAAATTTCTAGTAACTTTCTTTTTATATTATTCAAAAAAATAAATAAGTTTAAAGATCGAATTGAAAATCTAAAAAGATAAAGCTAAAGTAACATTTTCTCATCTTTTCTATAGTAACAATATATCCCTATTTTGAAAATCATCTAAAATTTGTAAATGTTTTTATAGCCCTTTTGTGATATTGTATATTGCAATATATTATCGAACGTGATCATATAATTTCTGTCTTGACCTTTTCGTAATTCCAAAAATAATATTATTAAGTCTATTACGCCTATAATAAATTAACAATAAATAAAGGATTATCAATATGATAATACGTTCTTATATTAAGTGATTCAAAATATATATTCAAATTCCACAGGTGCAAGTTCCTAAGCCGTGCATTAGCAGTCTACTGTCTAGCCCAACTTCCGGAGTCGAAGCACTCCAGCACAGAGCAGTCTCACCCTCAGCAGCAGCAGATTCTTCGTTTCACACCACATTCACCTGGTGTTGCGCCTATGAGATCACCAAGTACTGACCTTGAAGCTTCCCATCTACAATTATCTTCTGCAACATTAACCTCGAGTTCCGTCAGTAATACAATGGAAGCGCGTCCTAGTCCCGAGGCAGTACGTGCGATGCAAGGTCTAGAGGCTTTACTAATGAACAAGCAATATGTTGAATTTCGTGGTAGCATTGAAGAATCAATTAGAATGATACGTGATTCAGCTAATTCGCTACATAATTCTGTTGAAATATGCGGTGCCCTTGTTGCCGAAATTTACAGCCAACGCTATTTGCATGTGCTGATGGAGTGAGGATGGCTATTGCTCTGCGGATTAAACGCAATAATGAGCCAAAAATCGTGGTGTTCCAGTATGAACTTTCATTTCAACCATTTCTCAAAATAAAAAGTGTTTCTTTCTACATATTTTCTTCTTATAGTTTGTTATTAACTATTATTTATTGCTACCTTAAAGGATAACGGATTATTTATTTATGTAATTTTTAATTGAACTAGAGATTTATGTTTACTTCCTTGAATAATCTAATACATACTAAGAATATTTGTGTATATTCTAAACTTTATTAACTTTACTCTGAAAGTTTACTAATTTTAAAAATGATTAAAGAGATCTCCTAGATAAATCTGATCACTATGCATGATGCTGTTACGGTGGAAGTTAATACATATTTTTGTACGTTTAAGGTAACTTTGTCGATCGTTATCTTATAAAAAAGACTATAATATGTATCAAGCAGAAGTTCAACTTCGATCTTCTGCTTTCATATAAATATTATACATTTAATTTATTTTAAAATATTAATACATTATAATAAGAAAGTACACGTATTTACAAGCTAGAACGCATGCGCGTACGCGTTATAAAAAACAATTAATTTCTAATCAATATTTTTAGCATGCATTAAAATATTCCCATTGTATAGGCAAAAAAATATCTATCTACTCGAATGTATCATTCATACTGTGAATAAAATTCCTTTAATAATAAATAGAAATATAATTAGAATTTCATATATATATATATATATATATATATATATATATATATATTGTTAGAATTGATTATTATAAATTATGTAAATAATAAGTTAATTAGCAGAGTAAAGATATGCAAATCAAAGAACAAGAATTACCTTAATACTTCAATACTCTAACGACCGCGTCTAGCTATAACAAAGGCTCAGTACAGACTAACTTCACTATACATAAGGTCAGCGTTCATGCGGCAGCGCGAGTGATCACACTATACTTCATATATATATATATATATATATATATATATATATATATATATATAATGTAGTGTGCACGGTTGGTGGTATATTCCAACACTCCCTCTCGCCTGCGAGCCACACTCATTCACGCATACATTTGACCATTAGCACATCCATGTTCAGTCAGCATTCTACTTTAAGTTTCTCTGGGATTATGCCGCCTTTTCTTTGATTAAAAACGCTGCCCTTGCTGACTATATAATCTCATATGCTAGGGATTTCATCAATCCCAGTTTTCTTGTTCGGAACCTGTAACACAGATACGTATATTAGTCTCCTAACATGAACCTCGAGCTCAGCTGTTCATGAAGCTGAGCGTTCAATGCCTTAGTGAATATGTCGGCTAGTTGATTTTTAGAACTAACCCACTTTATGCTTACATAATTTCGCTCTACGCATTCCTTGATGAAATGCTCGTTACGATCAATCATATGTCTTAGGCGATTACTTCCGTCAGTTTCTGCGCTCGACTTCGCGGCTAGGTTATCGCAAAACAACGTAACCATCATTAAGTTCTCGGACAATATTGATTTAATAGAATCATGTATTGCCAATATTTCTTGGCAAGCGTTAGTCATCGCGACATACTCCGATTTACATATAGACAGAGCTACATTTTGCTGCCTCTTGGTTTTCCATGCAATCGTGTCATCGAAAAGTCGAACAACAACTCCGCTTGTAGTCAATGCGTCATTCCTTCGGTGCGACCCCCGTATATTAAGCCTTTATTTGCCGATTCCGACAAATATTTACAAACTCGGAAAGCCATCTTTCAGTCTTCTTGAGTAGGATTAATCTAATGTCTACCTCATAAGTTATATCAGTTCTAGTAGAATTAGATAAATACAACAACGACCCGACCAATTCGCGATAGATTCTATTCGGTACCGCTTCTATTGCGCAATCTTCATTCTCTCTGCTTCTACGATTATCATTATTAGCATAAGAAGGCGACAAAGGCGTACTAACTGAGTGTGCTCTCTCAAATTCGAATTTTAACAATATGTTTCGCACAAAATTTCCCTATGACAATTTTATCGTTTTATTGGACTTATCACGCTCTAGCTTAATTCCCAGAAATTCGCGCGGCTCTTCAAAATCTTTGGCTTTGAACTCGGTTCCTAATTTCTCAGTTATATCCCAAATTTCCTGCCTGATATTACCAGAAATCAAGATATCATCCACATACAAAAGTACGCGACGTATCAGTTCATTTACATGTTCAACGAATAAGCATCGATTCATAGAATCTGAAAAATAACCATATTTATGGATAGTCTCATCGAAGTTTAAGTTGCACCGTTTAGGGCTTATTTTCAGACCATACAAGGACCACTTTATTTTCCAAAGGAGATTTTTCTTATCAACTGTTTTTCTCCCTCTGGTATGTGCATGTATATATCCTCATCTACCTCACCATATAAGAAAGCTGTTTCAACTGCACGTTCTTCTGCAGGATTATACTTCAATGTATACAGCGCTCTTCGCGCTGACATGCGAGTAGTCTTAGTTTCGAATCTTTTATGTTCTATTAAACTTTTAAGCATCTTCCTAGGAGATTCTATATGAACTATCTTTTGACAGTACGTCGATTCAATATGATTGATGATTATATCACGGGCTTTGATCATGTCGTCGCGAGCTTTCTCGCCAACGTAATTTCGATTTCAAATAATCCTCAAAGATATCAAATCGCATATGATTAGTTAGCATATACTTTCTGAAAGAATTATTCTCTTTATTAGAACAAGAAACAAATTTTTTAAACAGTTTTTCAAATGAAATATTATAATTTGTAATATCATATGCAGATTTATCCTTATTTTTATCAGTATTGTTATTTAAGTTATTAGAAATATTTTTGCTCTCATCGATACCAGATTCGACAATCTCATTGTTCACGCTGTGACTCGTGGTTTATGGCTGAGCATCAGCCAACGAGCAGCTCGAATCTGCTTTCGAATGAAGCAATTTACTATGCAAATCTGCTGCTTTTTGCTCAAAATCGGAAATATTAGAATTTTCAGTATAATTGAACTCTGGTAATCTTACACGAGAATCAGTTTCTTCTTCCTAAGAAATGGACAGATTATACTCGTAGTCCATGTAGTTGGTCGATGGCTTTACCTCCTTTACTTTTTCCTGTTTGGACGCTCAAACCTTTAGGCTCTTGACAGCATCATCTTGCATGCCTGCTGTAAGCTCTTCGTATGGATCAAAATTCCGGTCATCCAGAGAGAATAGCACCTTCTCGTTAATCACCTGCACTTCCTCGTGCTCGAGCTCTTGCGAACTTTCAAGAACCTACAATGGCAAGAACATATGAAAACGTTGACTCAAACTCCGCGAGTTTTGCCATCCATTTCTTTATCTTTTCCATTGCTTTGGAAACACTCTCAGTCAGTGAGCTCACATCAAGTTGGGATATGTTTTCCAACGACACATTAGACTTAATTTTTGGTTTAAAATTAACTGGCTGTACCTAAATTTTAGATTCTACTGACTTCTCTGTATTTGCCTGATTTTATGTATCGCTCGTAGCCATGCCTCCTTCATACCTTCTTTCGCAAGGCAGCGCTTCCGGCGACTTCAGCACCTATAGGATTTGAACATAATCGTAAATACTGGCCAGATTTATTGCATGTGGTGTAACTAAAACCACATTCATTAGAAATCTCTACACACACACTATTTGCCACGCACTGAATTCCTTTAATTACGAATTCGATTTTACTCCTCGGAAAAGAGCCGTATCCTTAACGTCGAAGCTCCTAAGGAGGAATTAAGAGCTTCAAAGCGCGTCATCAGCGCGCACACACTAGTCACCTTAAACATCGAGGGGACGGAGAAAATAGAGACGTCCCCCCTGTTCAACAGGTATGGAACTCAGACAGACCGTTAAACCATGCGAACACAGGAGCTCAGGCGCTCAGCGAACCAGCCAAACGTATACTGTCCAGGATATGCCGGGTGAACGCGATCATCTACACTGCTGCCACGTTTAGAATACGGTGCTCATCTCCCTCTTATCTATGGATTCTACAACTGAAACCCGGCGGTTATATACAAACCGAAAGAGGTAAACACGCTGCTATATCGCGCACACGCACGTATTCTTACGTATCCCACTTGAGGCACCGGACCTCCCTCGGTCTATTGCTGCAGCCCTGGCCAGACCACGAGACCCCTACACGTATAAGCACGGGCCTGGGCGGCACCCAGCCCCCCTCCCGCTACAGTCTCGGACTAGACTCTATACTCGGGATACATGCGCGCGAGTTATATGAATCACACGAATGCACCAACGCATCGATCTGTCTGGCATCTTATCAGTTCCTATTGTTCTCTGTAGGCTATCTTTTATCTGGACCTGCAATAGACTAAACATCCCGTACGGATCATCAGTGAAGAAGAAAAGACAAAGACACTGAAGTGTATAAATGAATTAAGAATCAGCGATACGACACTCTCTGTCGGGATCTGAAGCTGTAAAGACGTATAAATAAAAAGTACTTCATTTAACTCCTCTTGTTCAATTGCTTTACTTTCCTTTATCAATATTTTGTGTTTTTCGCGTATTCGATCGTAAACTTCGGACTACAAATACGGATTCTCAAAATATAGTTATTTAACCCTCGCGTATATACTATCGCCCGTATATTGTACATTGCATCTACACACACACACACACACACACACACACACACACACACACACACACAACACACACACACACACACACACACACACACACACACACACACACATACGGTATAGAATGTATATACGAAACTCTCCCATATAAAATACATTACGGCAATTTTTCTTACGAGAAGCGATGTTATTTGCAGGGCGATTATGGAAAACGCGTCCCCTGTCTCGTAGGAGGCATCCTTGTAGAATTTGACGCTCCGACTACTCCCAGACTAGGTTGCGCGCCCGGGAGAAAGCCCGCCGCTACCGCGCGAGCCCCTCCACTCGTCGCGCTACCGCGCGTCCGCCGCGAAAGTGCACCCGGTGCATACGCACTTTCTCTTTTCCGGCTCAACGCACTTCCGACCATTAAAATCTTTTTCCAAGAAATATTAAAAATTTTATATTAAAAATCAAAATCGGCACAACGAACATTATGTCGCACACTCGCAAAATTATACATTTTTCCCGCGCGACTCAACTTCCGCGAATATCAACACTCTCACTTTTATAAATTTTATAAATTTTGAAATTTATTAATAATTAGTTATTAACAAACGGCACTTACTTAATTATTAATAATTACATTAATGTTAAATTTAAATTAATTCATAATTTTAACTTTTAACTAATAAGATCTATTATTTCAAAATTTAGATTTCAAATTTTTAATTTTAACTGTTTGTTAAATTGAATTTACAATACATGATTTTCTAAACTTAAAATATCAATAAATTTCAAATTAGAAAGCATTTTTCTTTATACCATAATATTCAATCAATCTAAAATTAATGCGAAATACCATTAACCTTCATGTTTAAGAATCTATTTTACTTTAATTTGAACAATCTCATATGCATAAAAGAATATGTAGTAAATTTTTATTTTAATTAAATAAAACTCTCTATTTAGCCAATCCTTGGTTGATTGAATTTTATCTGATAGGCACTTACGCTTATCAGCATTTTCGCTTACGGCCATGTTTTTCCCTTTTTCCATCTGTATAAGAAAATCAACCAGTAAAATAGAAAAACTTCAAAAACCTTCGCGAAATATTAAACTTTAAAAATCACAAACCCGCTCAGTGGTAGTGGGCGGTACCCATAACCTGTTAGAATTGATTATTATAAATTATGTAAATAATAAGTTAATTAGCAGAGTAAAAATTTGCAAATAAAAGAACAAGAATTGGCTTAATACTTCAATACTTTAATGAACGCTTTAACAAGGGCTCAGTACAGACTAACTTCACTATACATAAAGTCCGCGCTCGTGCGGCAGCGCGAGCACTCACGCTATACTTATATATATAATGCAGTGTGCACGGTTGGTGGTATATTCCAACATATATATATATATATATATATATATATATATATATATATATACATATTTCTTTTCTCAAATTCGATACATAACTGATTACATGAGGATAGGGAACGCATTAAGGCTTCTATAATACTTATTTCCTGCAGCGTAACATCTTTAACAAAGAAGAAACTAAAATTCTATATTATAATCGTAATTTGAGATTTTTATTTTACTCCTTTCATTTCCCGAATAGAGAGGTGAAACAAACTTCAATCGATTTATTATTAAATTCTACATCTAGACTGAGCCAAATTTCGTACCGACTTAGCATATAACATGTATGAAACTAGTTGTTATTTGGTGATGAAGCTTAGCGAGTATTTCTTTAGAATGAACTCCATTGAAGTCCAATTTTTTTTTTATTTTATTAAACTAGTTTTGAAAAATATATAACAAGACATCCGCAACACAGGCTACTTCGGCGTTCTGGCTCCATAGCCCTCGGCTTTCGATTACTTAGTATGTCACTCGGATCTTTTTGCATATACCAACAGTGCCTTTGTTTTTAATAATTTTATGAATCAGCTCTTACTTAAATCGTCTAGGTCATCGGTCACTAACTTGACACCAAGTTTGTTCCAGTCTCAGATCTAGTCTTCACTATCGCTCTACCTACCAGAGTTGTTTGTAAATATTTATATATTCGAACTGTTGTTTTTATATGTTTGTATATTCGGAATTATTTGTTCCATAAACATAACAAAAAAATTTAACAAAAATAATAACTTTTGTTTAAATGCTAAAAATCAATTAAAGATTTGACTGTCGTCTTAGTTTATATTGAGTTTGGAGGACAGTTTTATAAAAGTTATATATTTTTCCAAATATAATATTTAAAATAATTAAAATAAATCTAATAATTGTCTTTCGTTCCTATCTTGACTAAAGTTGGCCCATTTAATCGTGTATCGCATTCGGGTCTCTCGCCGAGTGTATAGCGTGCCTAAAACCTGTTCCCCACTCTCGTGCTGAGAACGAGCCGCTATTAGTTGGTCCCAAGTTCCGCGGCGTACTGAAATTTTACAAGCTTAGCAACGTTATTTCTAGCCGAGAAAGTCGTCTCCCACTCTCCCGGCAGCACGCCGCGAATTTTCCCCTGCCGTGTTTCATGCACAACGTGCTGCGCGTTTATACATACGAATTCCATGGTGGTGTGCGAATACTCAACCGTATACTTTTCGCTTTGAATATCGCATACTTATACACTATCTCGTTTATCCTGTATGCGAGAGATTATGCATTCATCACAAATATTATGATGTCTTTTTCGTTTCAGTCACATAAAAAATAAAATAAGGACGAAAAATGAAATCTATGATTTATCCACTTTCATTTCCGATTTGATAGTTCCTTGTAACGATACAGTTGTGGTATTAAATACTTTAAGCGTACAAAAAATATAGCCTAAGATTTATCGTTATTACGTCTGATATTGCCACGAATAGCTTTCACGAAGATATCTTGTTAATAGTTATATTAAATTTAAACTTGCTATGCAGCATTTTCAATTCAACTGATAAAAATGTCGTGAAAAGTTTTAATTTAAAATAAATAATATGTTTGTTAATTAATAGATACACTTTTGATTATATTTAATAAATATGTTAGGTGTACAAGAAAATTCTATTAAGAAGAAGAAAAATATAAGTAGTTTTCAATAAATTCACCAATATTAATATTGCAATAAAAGTTTTGTTGTTAGTTATGAATTCGGATCAGCATAATAGCAATTTATGAATTCCATATCTTAGCAGCTCCTCATCTTTTGAGGTCAACAACTTGCATACATACAAATTCTTGAATAGAATGCATTTCGGTAGTCAAATATATATAATTATAGTTTTCAAGTTTATTTTTTGATTTTAAATACAACTTTTAAAATTGATGTTAAAGATATTGTCTCTGCTTATTTCGAACAACCAATGCTTAGTGGATAATATAAGTTTTTTGTCAATAATTCTACAAATTGAAAAGGCTTTAAAACTATTAATTTTATTTACGTTGACAGATATAAACTAACAAACTAAACTAACAGATATTTTTATCGATCTTACAATCTTTTTAATAAACTAATATAATTATAGTAATATAATTATAAATCAGACTTGTTTATAATAACTCTTGTATAATCTGAAATATAAGACCTAAAATATTCAAATTAAAATAAAGTTTGTTAGTAAATGACAAATTTACTGCACCCTTTGTCAAAACATTGCTCGATTTGCAAAGTCTGACACTTCGATAATTTGTTAAATAGATTGTAAATTTGATAAAGTAAATGTGCATGTGAAATTGCCTTATATTAGAATTCTAAGACTATACGTAGATGTCTAAAAAACATTTCAAAGAATGATATTTTGACTTATAATAAGTTTAAAATCACATCAATAACACGACTTAATTGAAATCACCATTCTCAAATATTCATCGAAGAAAGTAAGCAACGCGAAGAGAAGATAATTAAGCAGGCATAAAATAGACTCCGTAGTTACTGATACGGATTTCATGTTACACTATTAAAAATTTATCTGTTAAACTATTTACAAATAAAACGAGCCCTCCGTAGCAATAGTATATTACTCTTTCTACTATGCTTAGCTATCGCACCTCACTAGTTACTTTTAGCGCGTAAACACTAGTATTTTTATTGCTGGTATTCTTCGTTTTCCTTTGACTACGATTATATGCGTAACCGTACGATATAGCACTAAACTAAACATACATTGTACTATAGACACATATACACCAACGTGACTCCAACACGACGCCACCTATTCATGCGATGTTTATCCTGAAAATATTGGAATATTTCAAAAGGCAACGTGATACTAGAGAGCCATCTCAACTTTTTAAATCATTTTGCAAAATTGATTTGTCTTTATCTTACTTTGACTTCGAAAGTTTATTTAGGGATATTTATAACTTTCAATTGTGCAAATTTCTCAGAAACGGTTTAGGTATCTTCAATGTATTCACTACAAGTTTGTCCATTATATTATGAATTCATAAGAAAGTATAAAAAATTTTGTTGTTATTAAAATTAAAAAGAAATAATGTAAATTACACGTTGTCTAGTTATTTTTAAAATTTATTGTCTTATTGGATTCGTCGGTTTCAAATTCATGAAAAAAAATTTTATTTGATTGACTATATAGAACGTTAAGCCATTATCATTCGACTTAGACACGTATAGTGTACTGTACTAGCCATCGAAATATAAGGGATAGACTGACTGGTGTTAGTCCCGAATTGATAGTCGAGATTTAAGCCACTGGCTTCGAGATTTAATTGAGCTTGGTCATTGGTATACCAAGTAGGTATAATCAATCACTAAGTTTCATTAAAGTTCAAAGCCAGACTTCGGCTCAAACCTCAACTATAATTTAGAACTTATCAACATATTGAAACCAAAAACAAACGGTCAAGTTGAATTACAATTTTCAATGGATATAAGAGAAAAATTCGCTGAAACAACTAGTGTGATCATTTCTATATAACATAGAAAGTAAGTTCAACTTGATTATTTTACAATATCGGCTTCTGTAGCTTGTATCTAATAGTTTTTGCAAAATTAAAAAGTTAATTAAGAAAATAATTTTTTTTTCGCTTTCATACTGAAAAACTTCAAGATTGAAAATTAAAGTATATGTTTGTATACATTATTGAAGGATTCAAAAGCAATAGCAGTATTGTAGTAAAATTTATTTATCATATTTGAAAAGCGTTTGAAATGAAAAAAAACTTCTTTTTAATTGTTAATTAAGCGTACATGAAGTAAAAATTAACTCTTGTAAACTCTAAA
Source organism: Sycobia sp. Sy_11 (assembly GCA_018907035.1). NCBI lineage: Eukaryota > Metazoa > Arthropoda > Insecta > Hymenoptera > Epichrysomallidae > Sycobia > Sycobia sp. Sy_11. Next base: position 641,485 of record JACCIC010000141.1, read on the forward strand.
AACAAGGCGAGAAAAATATTATAAAAATTCGTCTGTTCAAAAAATAAAAAACAGAACTCCTTATATAGATAGAATTATTTAGAAATATAAAGTCTTTGATTGATGGAACTATACATTATAAAAATTCAATTTTTCACATAGGAATTAGTGTTATCTCAAATCTCTGACTGTCTGTCTCTCTCTCTCTCTCTCTCTCTCTCTCACTCTCTCTCTCTCTCTCTCTCTCTCTCTCTCTCTCTCTCTCTCTCTCTCTCTCTCTCTCTCTCTCTCTCTCTCTCTCTCTCTCTCTTCTCTCTCTCTCTCTCTCTCTCTTCTCTCTCTCTCTCTCTCTCTCTCTCTCTCTCTCTCTCTCTCTCTCTTGCTTTCTCATTCTGAAACTGTAAGTATCTCTCTAACATCTTTTTGCCTCCAATTTGTCTATATCTAATATTTGTCTATCTCTATATTATTGCGTTCACTTTCTTATTAAGGTTTCACTACGTTGCTCAGGTCAGACAATCTATTATTTGCCTATGTTACTATGATATGAACACTAACGCGATTTCATATATGCACTTTTATTATTGAAAGGTACATTATATATATATATATATATATATATATATATATATATATATATATTATATATATAATGTACTCGTATATATATATATATATATATATATATATACGAGTTCAATATAATATTAAATTAACTTAGAAATAAATCATAAATTTATAATATTTGAATCGAATTGTCTATGGAATTTTCAATAAAATTGTTATAACGTATGAATTTTGCGTGAAAATATTTCTTTCTTTTTAAAGGTTCTGATAGAAACGTTATTTAAACTTTATACGAACCGCGTGAAAATATACTTAAAATTTACTAGAAAATATGTCCAAATGAATGTATTATTATTTATATAAATTAATCTAAGAAACTGATATTTAGTTTCAAAATATTTTAAAAACAAGAATATAGAAAAATTTTATTGTTTATTGGTTCGAAACTAAAACTACATTAAGTTTAGATATTATTTATTAGTTACAATATGTACATTTTTGTGTATATTTTGTGTCAAATGTAAATTGTACAGTGAAAATATAAATTTAAAAATTTTTTATTTACCTATTGTAAAATAAAATTTTGTATATTAATCAAAGATATAACAAATTCAATAAAATTGACTTAATAAAATGTACTTGATTTGTTCTATTTTATTCTGAATAAAACTGAAATGTTGTCATAGTATATTTCATTACAGATTCAAAACTTAATTTTTTTTTATGTTATTTAACGTCGCTCTATTTATGCTTCCAAATCTCAGAGCTAATCAGCGACGGAGGTCTACGATGTGTTTGTAAACAAAGCACATGTAAATTATTACAGCGGTGCCTGTATCCATCGGCCTAGACCTGGATTTGAACTCGGATAACCAAGTTACCAGTCCTTCGCTCTAACGATCGAGCCATCGTAGGGCACACTAGTTTAGAAAAATATTTTATATCGCGAGAGCCCAGAGAGCATACTAAAATTGTGCTTTTGATGGTCAGTGATATAATAGTCTATCACGGTACATGTGATTTAAGGAAACTATTATTAATAAATTTCTATGACAGCCAATTATGGAACATGTAATAGATGTTTTACCATGTAGCATTTCAGCTATGGTTAATTTCCCACCATCAAAGAATAAAAATTAATACAATTTCTCGGCATGGTTAATTTGTCGGTAAATATATCTCTAGAAATCCGAAATTTGAGAACCGTCTAATTCGTCGTTAATTGCTTCAACCGGACTTCAAGTCATTTTCTAACATATTACTGCGAGATCAAAATGCGATATTCAGCTGAATAATTTCAGGGCCGCAAAAAGGAGGCGCCACGGCGGGCGGTATCCTGTAATTAAGGGTCGATTAAAGCTTTGGAATGTAAAGAAAACGCTGATTTGAGTGAACTGATCCAACCGATTTGTACATTAGAGGAGGTACCGGCAACGATACAAAAATTGAAACCGGTAGATAAGAATTGCGAACGATTCGAGGACACGTATGACGGTGACACGAGATGATGATGGGCGTAAATGACCCTGGGCTTCCTCAGGCACCAATAGCAGCGATTTACGCTGCGACAAGTAATTAGCGTGTGGCTATCTCAAGTTTATGGAAGTCTATTTAAAAATCGGTTATGTGACTTCGGCTCCCTCAGCAGAACTTCGAAACCCATGTTCGTGGTACTTGCCGTACCATGCTCTCATTACTGGTACGCCTGAAAATTCCAAACTCCGTGTCGTATTTTATGCTTCTCGTAAAACATGAGAAAACATTATTTAAATGATTTTCTTTTGTCAGAACCACCACTACAAAGATGTCTCTTCTTAGTTCTTTTGAATCCGAGTCGTGGATGAAGATGTGAATCTGCAATGAATCATGTGATGGCCATCACCGGACGTGCTGACTATCATTATCGGTTAACAATCTTCACTTATGGTACGGCATGCGCTCCTTATCTCGTAATGCAGTTACCTTACACTAAAAGGGCGCGATTTTAGCTCGGAACGGCTTGTTTAGAGTTGAAGTCCTACGTTGACGATATATTCATCGGGGCCGAGGAATTAACGAGTACACTGCATCAAACAGTCGGCATCATCATGTATTGCATATGTCTAACAGTTGGCTGGTATGGATTTAAATAAATTAGCGGACAGCCATTCCGACTTACTTCCCGCATGTTCGCAGCCTCACAATAAGAGCTTTAATAAGGCTATCAATGGTAATAATGCCGTAAAAACATTTGGTGTTCCTTGGGACCCATCGTCAAATAAATTTCGTTTTAGCTATATAAACTTGATTGCGAGTACGAGAAACATGATTAAACGTTCGCTATATTCAGAAATCGTCCGTTTATTGAATCGTTTAGGATAGCTTACTCTACTTCCGGTCATTGCCAAATTACTTATGCAAAATTTATCGGTTGAAAAATGCGACTGTGTTGATATTTTTCCTGTAGATATACGTGTGAAATGACAACAATATTGCCAATTTCTCTCAGTTATATCTCCTTATCGATCAATCGTTGGCTTGGTTTATGGCCGAATGAATCGGTATTGTGTGTATCAATCGGTGTGTACTTAATATCAGATGTACGTATAAAGGCCGTGAGTATTACCAATCTGGAGCTCTGCGGGTCCACTCTTTTAGTTAAGCTCGTCATCCAACTACAGAATTTGGAATGCTTACGTGATACGCCATTCTGCCTATGGTCGGATAGTCAAATCATACTCACCTGGCTGAAAAAGCATCCGTGTCATTGAAAGGTGTTTATTACTAAACGAGTATCTGTAATTCAACTGAATTACCTTTAGCAACATTGACTCTTATTCATCAAAAAAAATCCGGCGGACTTAGACACCCGCGGAGGCACGCTGAACGATCTTCGATCAAATAATTTGTGGTAACACAGGCCGATGAGGCTCTGTACGCGATATGGAAACTGGCCCCGTATGAAAACCTCTGTTAAAACAATGTATATTAAACCAAACATTGACGAGTCTGTGTTACTGACGAAATTTTTAAGGCTTACGAAACTTACTCGTAGAACTACGTGGTGTTTGTAACCACTAATGTAATATCGTCAGCGCAAGGCCGAGCAAGTGTCCATCAAATGACGACGAACGTTCAAGTCGGCCGAGAGAACTGCCGAATGTAAAGTCCTTGAAGTATCAAAATCGAAAAAATCATGCTTGGACAAATCGAAAATCAAAATCCTGCTCATCGCTTTTTACGATGCCAAGGGCATTATTAAAAACTTCATTCCATCTGGTAAAATGGTTAATGTTGTGTATTATCTTGGTATTATGAAGTGTTTGCTTGTCCGTATTCGTCATGTTCAGTCAGCATATCGTGAAAGTAGAAGCTGGCGTTTGGTGCATGATAATGTGCCGTCCTATCGATCGATAGTATTTATTTAGTAAATTCTATTGCGCGATGAAAGGAAAACGTTATAGGGACGTCGGAGACATCTGAGAGGCTACGACCGCCATTTGGAAGATAAATTCAGTCATTGACATGAAAAAGTCCTATGACATGCTGTTCAAACACGCTCAATTTTGTATTGACTTAGAAGGAGACTATTTTAAAGCAAATAAATGAATTTTGCGAAAATAATTTGTCGTCTTTTTTGTTAAAAGTCTGGGAACTTTTGAAACAGAGCTTGTATGATATCCGAGGGAGATTGTTTTTAAGGAGTGAATATAAATATTGATAAATAAATGAATATTTTTAACAAAAATAAAAATTCACCTTACTTTTTGATCACACCTCATATATGCATTTCTTAATATGAATCTTAATCTTCAAATTATGTATATTTTTGGGAAAAAATTATGCCATAGAAAATTTTAACTATTTATTATTTGCTTAAACAATTTCGAATTAAATAATCTTCTATTTTGTTTTCTACAAAAAAATTTCCGGATACTGACTTTACAGTGCATTGATATACAATCGACAATAACTGTTCAATCACCACAAACAACATGAAAAATAATAGAGTAAATATTCATAAACTAACATAGCCCGTCTCATATTCGCCTGAAATAATAATTTTCTGGCTTGATTTCGAACCAGAAAGTTAGATTTTTACCGCTGACTTTAGCGGATGTATGACAATCAGATAACTCTAATATATCTTACGTACCGTGACATGTCTGTACACCTTACCTAAAGTAAGACAACCATGTGTATCATTTTATTTCATGATTATATCTGTGAGTAAATTTAGTTCAATAGGTTAAACCCACTCTGAATAGAAAAAAAACAGAATGAAAGATATGAATATGATCATCATATATATCTATATATATATTAAGAGCGTAACGGTACTGTATCAGTAATTGCGTATCCTAATATAAATTATTAAACTTCTTTACAATATATAGCAAAAAGAGTATATGGACATTATTTTCTCTTTTTCTATTCTACTGATTATATTGACAAAATGTGTTGAAACGTATTTTCTATGACAAGAATAGCGAAAGCATGTATTAGGTGCACAAATAAGTTTCCGCAGTTTTGAAAAGATTGCGTCACCGATAAGATAACATCGAAATTGTCGAAGTTTTGAGCCAAGTAAGCGTCATTTGCGGGAATTGTTAATTTACTTCTTTCATTTAAAGCAATCTGCAGTTGAAATACATCGGCTACTCATAGAAGCATATGGCCATGTTAATTTGAGTGAGAGAAGTTGTCGGACTTGACTTCTTCAGACTATTACCTATTCCGGTCGTTGACTCATGGTTTGGCTAAGGAGCACTTCACTTCTTACGAGGAATTGAAGAAATGGGTAGATTCGTGGATCGCCTCAAAAGACGAGAAACTTTTTACACGGGGTATCCACTTGCTGCCCGAAAGATGGTCAAAAGTAGTAGAAAGTGATGGGCAATATTTTGAATGACATTATTTGTACCTTTTTTACAATAAATTCTTATTTCTTTATAAAAAACGGGAGAAACTTATTTGTAAAACAATAACATTTATAATTTTGAAATTCAATTGTTTATATTTTATATTATTTCTTAACTAGTATGTGTTCTTTAATATTTTTACCTAGTTACTATTTTTTTTATAATTCTCCATACCATACATGCGCATTTTATGGCCGCTTTAGTGACTCATGAAGTAATATATTCTGAACTGCCACTGCACCGCTAATTTTAGATCACACATATCTTAATAGAACGGTGACCTGGAAAGTGGCAATGGCAGGTATTCGTGGAGGACAGGCGGGTCACAAAACCACGACAACAGGCGGTACACCTCTGATAGAGATTCTCACAAAAAGGCGGCTGAACCGCTCTAGGTGCGGAGGCTAGACCGGGCTCAGTGAGCCGGAGCTGTACCAACACACACAACCAGACAGAAGGACTTCGGAAAAGCGCTCCAGCTTGCACTGGTTGAAGTTAGGCAATCGGACGAGCGCGAACTGCGTGGTGTCGGCCATGGCCTGCTCGCGCCGATCCTCCGTAGTCTGACATAGCGTGAACTTCCAATTGATATTCGGCTGCAAGCGCTGTGCCTGCACCGTGGTATTGGCCCAGACAGCCTCGAGGGCCTGGGCCACTTGTACAACGGCCGCCCAAGTCAGCTCGGTGGTGGGCAGGTTGGCCGGTAGCGTGGCCTGTATCAACGCGTTCCGGAGGCGGTGTACTTCCAGGAGACACCCCGCCTAGACTCCCTCCGCCTCCCAACGCGCGTTGAAAGACAGCCGTAGGTGCGACAGGTAGCCAGATAGTCGAGCAGGTCATGTAAGGTTGATTTCCGGTGGACCCCGACTTGAGCCCGAGTGCGGCGGGGTGATACTCCCGTTTTAGCGCTGAGGGCAGCCTTTTTCTGGGGTAAACACTTTTCGCCTCATGAGTATGCCACGATGGCAGACGGATTCGCTATCATGCGGCTTCGTAAGGGTTCGCGTTATTATTTCTCGACGGATCACGACTTGCGTTCTACGCGCTCTTCCTCGTTTACGCGGCGCGATATATATGTTCCACCGCGTCGCATTTTTAGTGGGTATATCGCTTCGCATGCTGGTACCGAAATTACATTTGAATTACAAATTGATGCGTATCATCGGGGCCCCGTACACTCACCTGTGGTGTTACAATGCTATTATGCTCACTCGCCACGATATTACAATTAAATGCACTGAAGTCACGGTCTTCGTCCGAAGGCTCTTCCGAGCTTGTCGCAGTGTCAACTTCAGGGTCATTGCCTTAATTATAGGGCTTCAGATCGGTGACGTGATACTATCATTTATTCTCGTACAATCGATCAACAAATAAACATTTGTGTCGAGTTTTGCAGTATTGGTAAAAGGCTTGTCAAATTTCCCGGGCAGGTTTGGTGCTGACGCCTTGCATGCCAGATGAAAGTATGCGATTACGCTGCCACTCGCGATATCCAATTACGTAGTATACGTCGCGACTTCGCGCATTATAATAGCGAGCTTGATTTGCTTGCACTTGCTGTGAGTTTTCTGCTGCCTTTATGTGGAAATTTTTGCACTCGTTTTTGTTCTCTAAAAAGTTCGCCGGACTATAGTTACCTGCCAGGCTGTACCACACCGTATAGATAGACTGGGAATCCCGCACTTTCAAATGGGCAACCGCGACTTTTGAGTTCTAACTCAGTCGTCATGATATCGCCTGGGCGGTTTATTATCGCCATCACTTATCAATTTAATTCACTATATCGTATACGGAAACAAATAGTTTTACTTGTAAAATAAAAGAAAGGATGAGAAAATTTTAATGAAATTAGTTATTTTCATTCAGCTAACAGAAAACAAAAGTACACAAAATAATTATTTCTTTCGTAAGATCTCGCTTTCTCTCTCACTTGCCTCTTCGCTGGTTAGACCAATCTTCGGCATGTAACAGAGTTCTATCAATAAATAAAATATACATAAATATATACATAAAAGGAAGAACACATATATACAGACTACTATTGGAGAGCGAGCCGATGAACGCGGGCTAGCGAACGCACGTGGCGTTCGCGATCCCCATCACAATATTTATATCTTAAAATTAATTAGAGATTTACTGATTTCATTCTTATAATTTACGAAAATAGAGAGAATAGTGATCTCTAAAAAACAACTTTAAACAAAAGTAAAATAGTTACGCGAGCTTAATGTGTTCTTAGTATAGTAAGAATTTTAAATACATCTTCATATGTATTTTATAAAAAATTTATATAAAATACTTTTGCAAGTTCCTAATATATTTATACAAAATATTCTATAATTAAACTAAAAATCAGTTCACTGATATAGTCAGATGTCTTACTCATTATAATAAAGGGAAACATCATAATGTATGCTCTTAGCATATTAAAAAATGTACAACTTAGAAATCTTATATGTATATGGTAAAAACTTTATATGAATTATTTTTCTATTTTTATTATTTATTTTTTCTATTCAAATTCAGTAATATTAAGACAATATCAGGCTCATATCCCGATCTTACAGGCAAAAAGCCGGTGAGAGACACCTTCAATAACTTTCTCCGTGTGGACGGTGTCGATCACCTGACAGTACTGAACAATGTGCATTATCAGGCGATCAGTCTCACGCCCGAACATTTTCCTTATCTCCGGTGCCTCGAGATGGTGAACTGCACCAAGGTGTACGTACGACCGATAGTAGAATTCGTCAAATCGAGCTGAACGGTCATAAAATTCAATTTCAACAATTGCGCATATTTGGATAAAGGCACGCATATTAGCTAGGTGTTCTCGGCAGTCTTCTCAGGAGAGAACGTGTTCCAGGTGTTCAGCTTCGCTCGGAGCCGCAAAGTATGCTACTAGGCAATGCGTACGTGTGGTCGGTATTGAAGGAGTCGCTACGTGACCATCATAATCCGTACGTGGAGGAATCAATCCTCGCCATAATGTCAAGCGTCACCGCACTCGAAGAAATTAGTATGGACGGTATCACCGTTCCCGACAACTTCCACTTGGATAACTGCATCAGGCTGCAGTCCGTGAGCATCGACTATTTCTTCAACACGAGCAACCTCCTCGCCAACCTGAGTGCAAGGGGAGTGTAAGTCGTAAACGTAATCAACAGGTTAGGAAATCGGAAGACGCGACCGATCAACGACAGATTCGTAATGAATATGGCGCGACATAACCGGTGATGTTATGTACGTTTGGAAAATTATAAGTTTAACATATCGGCGCACGTGGTCTGACAGATCAAGTACGAAGGAGCGAAAGTCAAAGTATCAGAGAACTGTGTGACAATTCAGCAAGGAAGCGATAGCAAATAGGCGTAGAATAAGATTTAGACACTAAGCGTAGTAATAAGCATGTGATCTTAGTAATAGTCACGCAGTTATAATAAGTAGCCTAAGTCTAATTGCGCCCTAAGCATGTAAATAAAGTTAAATAAAAATGTATATTAATAAAGATGTACAGTAAGTAAGAAGTAATCAGGGAGCGCATAGAAGTAAGTATTCTTGTACGCGAAGAAACAGTGGAAGAACAGTATACGCGAAAAGATGTACACATCTCTGAGCGACACCCTATCCCCAAAATGATTCTGCGATTTTTCAGCACTGTAGAAAAGTCGCAAAAATGGGGGGGGGGAGTGATGTAGGGACCCTGCACATTAGACTGCGCCAAAATGACGAAGGTCGAAATTTTCTTCGGCACAACCCAAAATATTATAGTATATAGTGTAATTAAAACTGGTGATTTTTTTCAGATTTTTAAATTAATATTTAGAACTATTGCAGGCCATTTGAAATTTTCATGTACCTGTTGTACCAACTCCGCTGTGCAAGTGCTAAATTTACAAGGTATATAAAACTTAATACTCAAAAAACAAAAGGACCAAATTTTTTAGAGTGGTATTAATAATCGATACTTTCCTCAAACTGGTGAATCTGCCATAAATTAGTCAGTTGCCATCTTTTTTCAAGCAAAATAGTCTTCTAAGCCTTAATCCTTTAAATTACGGTTCGAACCATAAACTCACAAAATGCAAGAAATATATAATCTTTTAAAATAATTAATATTTATAAACAATTAAAAATTATTTGTTTTTAGTTTTTCATAATAAGTACAAAAAATTTCGAATTTTAAAAATCGGTTAATATTTACCGTTTTACATTAAACATATATGTGATCTGAGGGGTTGTCGTATCTAATATATAAATTCTTATTATTAACCGATTTTTACCATTCAAATTTCATTTTAAATGTGAACATTCGTTCAATAGTGCTAATATATTATTGTTTATAAATTGTTTAAATTATAAAAATATTTTTTTCACTGTATAAATCCTCATATCGTGCAAACCCTAATTTAGAGGATTAGGGTGCGTTCGAGTCTCTACCTGCAAAAAGGGTCGGAGTCCGGGTTGTTGGAAAGTATCATTTTCACTTTTTCTATTTCTTTTAACAGCCCTTATAAAAATTTTTATTGCCTTGCTTTGACAGTTGACCTACTTTTTGAAGGAAAATTTTTTCATTTAAACACTATTTATACCTATTTATTTATAATTGAATAATTCTTTTTTGCCAGTCGATTTTTAAAGAGTACATCTACATGTTATAAATTTAGCAGCCAAGTTGAAACATATTTACTTGGTAAAAAAGGGTATCGAAAATAGCTGTTTTTGCCTAATTTTGACGATTTTTACTCGTTATTATTTCTATGATATTATTTTTTTTTTTTAAATAAAAAAATATGTATCTACAGTTCGTATACATATAAATCTAGAGCCAAAAGTATATGTCTTTATTATAATTTTATGTTATAGAAAAATAAATATGAAAATTACTCAATGTTAATCTCCATAAGAAAATCGTGCCTTCGGTAATAGTTGTAAATATTAATTTAAAAATCTGAAAAAAAATCACCAGTTCTAATTACAGTATATACTTGAATATTTTGGGTTGTGCCGAAAAAAATTTCGACCTTCGTCATTTAGGCGCAGTCTACTGCACATACACGAATCCCTCTTAGCGACGCGCATGCGCCGTACACACCGCAGCGCACGCAATACAAGCGCATATAGTGGCGGCAACCCGACTACGTGGAAGGAGTCACGAAGAATGAGGCGTGCGGCAGCGACCGCAAGCCAGCATTGTCTGTACATCCTACACGAGACTGTACTGTACGCACCTATAACTCCATCACCACTACCTTGTACAATTCGTAATAGATATCGTTATACAAAGTGTGGTAATTGAAGATTACCTCCCGCTACATTACGCCGACGCGTAGGCGGCGGTGCAGCAGAATGCTCAATTCTTACAATATTAATCAAATATTTCGTTCTTTTAATTTGAAGAAATATATTTACTTAAAAATTATTAAGTTTTGTTTTACTGTACTTAAAATTATAAAAAATATTTCAATCAATAGTTGTAGATCTAATCAAAATATATTTTTTATACTATCAGGTATGTGAATAAGTCTTTCCCGTTTTTTTTCAAATTTTGAGCCTTTATTGTGAAAAAATGGTTACAAATGAATTATTGAAAGTATTGGCCATCGCTAGCTACAACTTTTTCCCATCTTTCTGGCAACATACGAATCCCGTTGCGAAAAAATTCGACCGGTTTGGCCTCTATCCAGTCATCCACCCATTTTTTGGCTTCCTCGTAGGAATGGAAGTGCTGGTCAGCCAGGCCATGCGTCATCGATCTGAAGAGATGGTAATCAGACGGAGCAACGTCTGGACTATACGGCGGGTGGGGTAGGACTTCCCATTTGAGCGTTTCTAAGTATGTTTTCACCGGCGGTGCAACATGTGGGCGAGCATTGTCATGTTGCAAAATAACTTTGTCGTGCCTGTCGGAGTATTGTGGCCGTTTTTCTCGCAGTGCGCGGCTCAAACGCATCAATTGTCGTCGATAGATCTCGCCTGTGATCCTTTCATTCGGTTTCAGAAGCTCATAGTAAACCACACCTAGCTGGTCCCACCATATACAGAGCATGAGCTTGGCGCCATGAATATTTGGCTTGGCCGTCGATGATGATGCATGGCCGGGTAGTCCCCATGATTTTCTTCGCTTCGGATTAGCGTAACGTATCCACTTTTCATCGCCAGTCACGATACGATGCAGAAAACCCTTTCTTTTATGTCGCTGAAGCAGCTGTTCGCAAGTGAAAAAACGCCGTTCGACGTCTCTCAGCTTCAGTTCGTACGGCACCCAATTTCCTGGCTTTTGGATCATTCCCATGGCTTTCAAACGCTTGGAAATGGTTGTTCGGTCAACTCCCAATGCTTCAGCAAGTTCTTCTTGCGTTTGACAAGAATCTTCATCAAGCAAAGTCGCCAATTCTCGATCTTCAAAGATTTGCGGCCGCCCGGAACGCTCCTTGTCTTCCACGTCGAAATCACCGCTTTTGAAGCGTCGAAACCATCCGCGAACACTTGAATCATCGACACAACCTTCTCCATAAGCCTCCTGAAGCAATCGATGCGTCTCGGCAGCAGATTTCTTCAAATTGAACCAATAAAGTGAAACTTCCCGCAAATGACGTCGACTCGGCTCAAATTTCGACATTTTCACGATATCAAAAATTTATGATGCGAAAAAATTTTAACTAATGTGTTAGTATGGAATTGTTGACATATGAATAAGCTTTGATTATGACATATGTAACCATTGAATACTCGCACAGTATTGGTGGCGCCATCTCTTACAAAAAACGGGAAAGACTTATTCACACTCCTAATATATGTCGAATTTCTACAATGAGTATTTCTAGGGCAGGTATTCTAGGGAAGGTATTCTGTATTTCTCTCCTCAAATATATAGTTTTACCAAAAAATTGTATAGAACAAAAAAATATGTATTTTAATGAGATTATGGTTTTAATTTTTTTGCAACTTTTTTTATTTTCTATCATAAATTGAAAATAAAACGTCTGTCATATACCTGTAATGCTTCTTTTAAGATATCGTTTCAGTACCCTTTGTCTGATCGAGACTAACTCTAAAAACCTTATAATTATATCCATTGTATTGGGTATCGGAGTTTCCACTCATCTTTACTTACTATAATGAAAACTGTAATTCAATTTTATTATTTATTATTATTCATTTTACATTATTTTATATTAAAATATTATTTCAATTATATATATATATATATATATATATATATATATATATGTATATGTATATATATGTATGTGTGTGTGTGTTCAAACTATTCTTTTATCTCTACCCTAGACATATTTTCTAATAAAGCTATATATATATATATATATATATATATATATATATATATATATATATATATTACATCGAATAAAAGAAACATATTCATTCACCCATATACTTTCCTTCAGATGCTTCCTTTCCCACAATTTTTGGGGGTTCAGCCGGGATACGGGTTAAGAAGACATGGATATATTATCGTCGCAAACACCAACAATATGGAGATTGTCGAGCGAACGGATCCATTGGTAGGCGACCAATAAGCAGAGTCAACAGCGATATATGGGTAGGCGACCGATAAGCGGATTTAACGACGATTCATCGGTAGGCGACTGAGAAGTGAAGACGACAGCCATTCATCTGCAGGCGACCGAGAATTGAAGCCAGCTAGGATTGCAGCATCGGTAGGCGATCAAACGAGGAGCAGCGGTAACCACGGCTACAAGATCATTGGCGGGGAAAGACCCCCCATCAATATTGCAGCGCCAGAGACAGTGGAGTTTCGAAGTAATACGGATGCACGCCCTAGCGTCCCAGGCAAAAGTAGAGTACGTATTCAAGGAGGGGCGTGGCGGCGCAATGTCAGTTAAGGGCAGGCTTATTCATTTTTCGAAGAGAATACAGTCAGTGCGAGCAGCGAGAGCCGTAGTAGAAAGGCGGCAACAAGAAAGATCGGCTCAGAGAGCAGCAGTGTTTACAAGGAGAAGAGGCCGAGGGGAAATGGCGAACGAGCAGGAAATGAACATCGTTCTGCAGGGTGATTATTCCCATGGTAACAATATTCAGGCCGCGCTTCAGCGACAGACTGTTGAACTTCGAGGGGCAAAAGAGCAGGCCGAGCGGACCATGCTGCAACTAGAGGCGGCACGCCAACAGGAGGGGCAGCTACGCCGAGATGTAGAACAGGTCAGAGAAGCTGAGAGTCGTCGGTTCGCGGAGCAATTGGCAATCCTTCAGCAGCAAATCCAACAGCTGCAGCCCTTAGGTGCACAGCAGCAGCCGAGAGCGATTGATACAGACTCAGGAGAAAACTTGTCCGTTTCAGTAGAGCGCCAATCACCACCAAGCATATAGTTATTCCAATCATCAACGCCAAGCGTGGAATCTTCGACAGCGCCGCAGGAGCGAGTATCAAGAAGCACTGGGGAGCAGAATCTTATTGAGCAACTGTTAGGACCGTTACGCCAGGAGAGAATAAATCGTCCCAAGGTATCATTCAAAGATGAGGTGGAAGCCCTTGGAAAAATTTCTGGAGACGTTGAGACACAGGCAGTATGCGCGTGAATCTCTATGGTGGAAGAGGTCGCTCTCGTCAATGAGTGGACACAGAAGGAGACATGTCTTGCGGCTAAACGAGCTCTAACAGGATCGGCAGAAAAGTGGATGGCTTCTCAATGGAGAGCTCGGTCCTGGGAAGAAATCAATCAAATCTCTGTGGACAGCCCGGTCACGTCGGAAAAAACTGCCCCGACAAGCCGCGAGGCGTGATCTGTTTCAAGTGCCAAAACCCAGAACACCTTCCGAGGGACTGCAAAGAGAAGAACGGCCCAGGAGCGGTCAATTATATAGGCGGGAAAACGGGAGAGCAGTATCAGGATCACGCAGCAGCGGTCATCGGCGGAGTGAAAGTTACGGCACTGCTAGATTCGGGTGCGCGAGTAAACGTTATGAGAGCCGATCTGTGGAAGCAGATAAACAGCATTCTTGGAGAAAGCGCGCCAATGACGGAGTACATCGGGGACCTTAGAGGCTTCGGAAATACAACGGTACGGCCGAAAGGCCGTGCAGTCCTGTGCACGCTATTGAATGGGGCACAGTACGATCTAGATTACATTATAGTTATGAACGACGCTACGGCAGAGAAAGTATTGATTGGCGACTCGCTCAGAGGCGTAGCTCAGTCGTGCTCGAGCGAGATAGAACAGTGGTGGAACCATTGCTCGGAGCAGCCTATATCCAAACAGTGAGAGATGAGCTGAGCCCAATCGACATCGCCCTACAAGGCGTAGGAACGGATTTTCGGAATGAAGTGGAATCAGTCGTTAAGGGCTACCAGCGACGATCAACCGAGAAAGCTCCGGTTCATATGAGAATTCTATTAAAAGACGAGACGCCCGTCGCTCGTGCGCCGCGGCAGTTGGCGCCATAGGAAACGGCAGAAGTGAACCGGCAAGTGGACGAGTGGCTAACAGTTTTTCCGGCTTTTCCGGCAAACGATGGAGAAACGCGAACTCGTACCACGCGTAGGACTGTGGTTTATGCTGGTGGAAAACTTCGATTACATAATCGAACATCGTGCTGGAACGCGTATGCAACACGTGGATGCGTTCAGCCGAGCTCCGTCGATTAGCCAGATTCAAAATACACTAGTGGAGAGGTTAAGAAGAGCACAGGCCAGAGACGAAAAAAATCGAGGCCATCAAGAAACTCCTAGAGACAGGGGAATTCAGAGACTACGAGTTGAAGTATGGGCTCGTCTACAAAGTTGCACCCGGCCAAGAGAAATTGGTGATACCGAAATGCCTCCAGAACGAACTGATTAAAAGAGAACACGATGTCGGGCATCTTGGAATTAAGAAGACCGTCGAATTACTTGCGCGGCAATACTGGATGAGCCAAATGGAGCGCAGGGTAGAATACATTGAAAACTGCCTACCATGTATTCTAGGAGCACGAAAGGCCGGTAAAGCAGAAGGATTTCTCCATCCGATTCCCAAGGACGACACGCCGCTTCACACCGACCACCTGGACCACGTCGGACCGCTTTCTGTAACTACGAAACGGTATCGCTATTTATTGGTTGCCGTCGACGGATTCACCAAATACACCTGGATCTTTCCAACTAGATCGACTACAACGGCAGAGTTTTTGGAAAAGCTGCGAGTGATACAGCAGCATTTCGGTAACCCGCAACGTTTTGTCACCGATCACGGTACCGCGTTCAAATCGCAAGAATTCGACGATTTCTGTCGGGCTGAAGGAATTCAGCACTAACTCATCACAGCAGGCGCTGCCCGTGGTAATGGGCCATTGGAGCGAGTCAACGCCATTATTGCTGGTGTTATGACGAAGTTATTGGTAGACGAACCAGGTAGACGGTACAAATTTCTTAGTAGAGTCCAGCGAGCATTGAATGGGATGTACCAACGGTCCATCCACACTAGCCCATTCGAGCTCATGTTCGACGCGAAAATGCACTTTCCGGAGGACGCGCAGCTCAAGGAATTAATTGAGCTCGAGATGCTTAAGCACTTCAAGGATACGCGTACAGAACTACGAGTGGCTGTGAGGAGGAAGATCGAGAAGGTCCAGCAAGAAAACCAACGTCAATATAACCGCAAAAGAATACCGGCGACCAGGTACGAAGAAGGAGATATTGTCGCCGTCAAATGGACGCAGCTGGGTCCCGGGCTCAAGATGGCCATTAAATTTTTTGGACCCTACCGAGTCACAAAATTGAACCGGCACGATCGGTACGAGGTCAGTAGGGTAAGGGACGAAGAAGGACCAGCAAACACAACTACGTCAGTCGATAACATGAAGCCCTGGCGAGGCTTCCGAGACGACCTCGAGGAAAACGTGGCAAGTAGCGCAGAAAGCGACAACGATGAAGCGAATGTAAGAAAACCTATAGTCGGAGGCCAAGAATACCGCCTGAGGACAGGCTCCCGTCAGGAATGGCCGAATGTGGGAGGGCAAGCTGAGCCGACTATTCGTGACGTTGCCTTGGCGTACAACTGCGGCGCGATGCAGGTATGCTATACCTGAGGATGAAAGGCAGCAGCATCAGGATGCGGGGCTGGCATCAACGTTCGTTCAAGTGTAGAGGTCACGCGACGTTCGAACTATTCTTTCATCTCTACCCTAGACATATTTTCTAATATATATATATATATATATATATATATATATATATATATATATATATATAATTGAAAAAATTTGAGAAAAAACAAACAATATTTACATTCTTTTTATGTTATATTTTATATTTTGTTATATATAAATTATGTTGTAATTTATATTTTATATTATAGATTTTAATTGTGCATCTTTATAACTATTTTATATATATTACAATCATTTGTATTTAAGTAAATTGAGATGCGTCAATTATTGCATCCTTCATTTTCAATTATTAATAAAACAAACCAATGTATAAAATATACATTTTTAATTTAACATAATTAAAAGTACATCATTTTTTTATACTTCACATCAAGTTTACTTATATACATCAAAAATTATCAAATTCTTTAAGAAATAGATTTCTATTCAAAATTTTACTTCACTATCTTTAGTAGATTAAAAAATTAATAGCTAAATTGGAAACAATAAATATATATATATACAATCAATGATATTAATGAAAACGGTATAACTAAAAAAAAAGTGCATATGAACAATAACTCATCACTTTTCATTACTCTTCATTCTGGAAATAATTTTAATCCTTATATGAAATAATAGTGATAATAATTATCTCATCTGCAGTCTATTCTTACATATTAGTATTATTTCTACATTTCTGTAAAATTTTTGAAGTTTCCTCGCGTGTCATATCAATTAGTTTACATTCAAATTCATCTGCAAAAGCTCTTTTAAATAATGGAATAACATTTTCAATTTTGATCTGTGTAAATAATTCTTTACTTAAACTAGTTACACCCTTATTTTTAATACCACATGGCACAATATGCTCAAACCAACTTAAATCTGTATTACAGTTGAAAGCAAGCCCATGACTTGTTACATATCTACTAGCGTGTATTCCAATAGCACAAATTTTTCTATCCATGATCCAGACACCAGTGTCTGGTGATGTTTCACCCTTGAGCCCATATTCAGCACATAATCGTATGATTACACGTTCAATTTGTGATACATAACGGCGCACATTGGTTTTAAATTCCTTGAGGTTAATTACTGGATACACAATTAACTGTCCAGGACCATGAAAAGTAATAAGACCGCCACGGTTTGTATGGTAAAAGTCTGCATTTAGTGCGCGCAGTCGTGACTCATCTTCGTGTGTATAACCATTTTTACGAATACCAATAGTATAAACAGGATTATGTTCAAGAAGTACAAGACTATTAGGACTATAATCAAGCTGAGGTTCACGATGTCGCTCAATCAATATTTTCTGTAACTGTAATCCAACTCTATAATTTATACAACCAACTGAAAGGACATTGACTAATCTGGACATCATGTCTTACTTTTTGGTACTCGATAAATGTTACTTTTTTATGTTATTTTCCGTTTCACTGATTTTTAATAGGTACTTCTCTTGAAAGACATTGTTTTAATTATATTTCTACAGTTAAATTCTTGAAGCATAAAAATAGAAAAATTCTTCTAAATAGATTAAGAATAAGTTTAAGATCAAAGTACTAATGAATACTGACTATGTTTTCTCTTCATTCAAATCTTTTCGTTGATTTATTGTCAAGTAGAGTAATAGTGAGACCTAAAAGAAAAATTTGTTTGTATGAATGAAACAAAAATATTAAAAATAATTTTTAAAATATATAATTTAGAATATAGTAGTGTAAAATTTACATAAGCATCTGTAGCAGCATACAGTTTCTGTGCATTACTTAAAGGATGAATGTGCCATTTGCTGTTTCTGATAGATGGATCTTTGTTTATTCTTTTCTGTAACTGAGAATTATAAAAGTACAACTTTTAATACTTATTTACACATATTTATCTAAATAAGAAAAGCAAATAATTGATACATTACTAAATATGCTGTTAAGCGTTCCAAACTCCAACGACAGGAGCGATTTATGACTGCATTTGCATATGGTCCACAGTCAAGACAATTGTGATCAACAACCTTTTGTCCAGGAAATTCTTTAAAGTCTCTTGTTAATTTCCAAATATCACTGAAATTATTTAAATCTAAATTTAATAACTAATTATATGAATCTAATTTAAGTAATTACATCGGTGGACTAACTTTTTAATGTTAACACCAACAAGCTTAACCCTTGAATGGCTCAGTAACAAAATGAAACTTGTTGGTAATTTTTTAAAGTTATATAAATGGATTAAATAACACACCTTCTCAGACAAACAAATTTGAGCTAGTGCTGTTTTTCCACTTCCATTTTGAAAACTAAATGGCCACTCTAAATCAAATCCTATTGGTACTATTTCGTTTTTATTATTTTCAACTTCAGATCTGTTTCATAAAGTGTTCATTAAAAACTTCATTAAAAAAACGTACATGTAAAAAGGTTTAATTTATACATTTTGACAATAATAAGCTTACAATAAGGTATCACAAGTATGAGCAAATTCATAGAAATCATATGTATATATTATTTCTCCTTTAAATACAATGGGAGGTAAATTTTCAATATTTAATGCAGTTTGTACTCTTGGTTTTTCTACCTATATACAAAATAGTCATAAAATAAGTGTATTATCGAATAGAAATAAAAAACAAATTATATAAATTATAAGAATTATTAAATAAAAATTATTATCCAAAATTATTATCCAAAATTATTATCCATATAATTATCCAAATAAAAATGAATTATCTATTGAGAGGCCTACAATGACTCAATCACTAAAGCGAACGACTAGTAATTCGGTGGTCCGAGTTCAAGTCCCGATCTCGGCCGATTGACACAAGTACCACTGTAACAATTTACATGTGTTTTGTTTACAAATACATTGTAGGCATTTTTCACTAAGTAGCAACAATAATTGGGGGTATATACAACGTTAAATAAGATAAAAAAGAAGTATCTATTGAAATTTGTTAATGTAAACAAATAAGTTTAACCTCCAAGCAGCCAAGATAAATAGAACATAATATTTTTCTTTATTTAATAGTAATACATGTAAAAATAATTTGATATAGATTAAGAGAATATATATGTTTATCCATCCTACTACTGGGTATAAAAAAAATGTTTTTAGCATATATTTATAAAATATTTTTTACAACACCACCTGTAAAGCACAGATTTGAATTCTTCTGATAAGCCACTATAGTGAACCGTGTACACCCTAGAAATGCAAGTGAAGAAAACGAAAGCATGTTAGACATTGAACAAATGATTCTGGATAACCTACCATGCCTAGGAGTAACTCGTTTTATCGTCTGTTAGAAGGAAAACATATGCACGAATTGAGTATAATGGACAAGCATGCACTGTTTCAATATCTCTCTTGTTTTACAATTGGCAGCCTTAAACAATGCATACATTGACCACTTTACTCCTATTGTGCATTATTTACTAATAAATATGTGTATATGTTGTTGTGTACATGTTACATTGCTCGTGTTATTCCATTTACACCATTTATATTTATTCTATATTAATAAATATATATTCCACTGCTATAAACCAAATTGCATCTATCAATAGGTTCACATCTATCAACCATTACATAATAGGGTTATTTCATAATTTTCAAAAATATTTTTTTTTTCTAATTTCTTGTTGCATATTTAGTTGTACAAAAAATAAGAAAAGTCTTAAATTTTTAAACTGTGCATTATATTTTTCATATCTGTTTTTGGAATACTCTCATTTTGTTTTTTAAAGGAACCCTATTTATAAGAAAAGCCATAAAAGTTCTATACATAAACATACTTAGAAATAATTACCAAGGTAAGTAATAGTGATCTATCATTGAGGTGAGTCAAGTATATGAAATAGGAAAACATAGTTATAAGGAAAATTAGTGTAAAATCATTTTAATTAAAAATTATAAATTGTGTTTCCTCATCAAAAAAATAATAATCTTTGTTTTATATTATGTCGAACATTCAATATGACATACTTTACATTGCTATCAATATGAATTGTTTACTGATATACCTAAATTTTTAGAAATTTAAAAGTATTTTTAATTTTAATTCTTAATGAAAAAAAAATTGTTACAGAAATTTTTTAAATAATTATCTTTATTTGTTAAAAAAAATATTTGTTGACACAATAATTCTATTTTCTATTTTTGTTGAACATAACAATTTTTACTACATTATATTCTTATTTTTTAATAATTTGAAATTATCATTCCTTTTTTATAAGTACATAGATGCATACCAAAAAAATTAGAAAAAATTAGAAAAAATTATTTTCAAATACCATTATTTATAATTTATTGGTTATAAATATTTTTAAAAATTATGTAATAATGCTATGATAATTAAATATTCTAAACTTATACATCAAAATATCCAAAAATACTTTAACATCTGGAGGTTATAAATAAATTATAATAACCTAATTTTATATCACTTTACCTGTATATCAACTTGAGAATTTCTAGCAGAACGTCTGAGACCACTACTATTTTTCTTTTTTTTTTCTTTTTCCTGAAAATATCATAAACTATAATTAATTCAGTTTACAAATATATTTTTATTTTTATATATTCTTTATATTTATTATTCTCAAATAAAATATAATTCTAAAAATCTTCCTTAAGAATTTATAATAATAATATTAATTGATATATAAATTAAAGACTAACTTGATTTATAATCTTGTTATTAATAGGTTCAAGACATATTCTTAATGACTTTTTAAAGACTATTGCTTGATTTGCATTTATAACTTCTTCTGAGGAATTCTGCAAACAATGAATATACGATTATATGTAAGTATATACAAATGTTTCAATTTTCACATAATTGCTGTAAAATTAAATATATATGAATATCGAAATCAGTTACACATATTTAATATAAAACTCTTAAACAGCTTTTAGTAAATAAAACAAACATATAAAAATATCAAAATATTATAACGTTAATATATTTTATATAAGTATTCAAAAAATACCACAGAAAAGCTGTTAAAATTTAACAATAACGTTTTTCTTGATTTCAACTATTTGTAGTTGACTATATAATTTTATATTACTTTATTGAATATTATATTGTACTTATATTTATGTGACTGTGTTTCATAACTCTAACCTCTTTCTTGAGCCATTCCGTAATCACTCGATGTCGTTTCAAACCTGCCCCTTTCGACATTTTTCAATCTATATACTATTCCGCTATGCAGTGTTATTGAAACTCAAACCAGTACTAATTAATTATATCAAGAATATTGGTATAATAAAAAAAATTAAAGTAATTAATCTTTTAAAAAATTTTTAACGAATTGAACTGAAGTATATATATCATCATTTCCCGCCGAAATAGAAGCTACTATGAAATAGAGGGTTGTGACGTAATACGACTACATTCGACGTGTCACGAAACCGTATTTTGTCATGTCCTTTTACACTCCTTTTATAACCGCGAAATATAATTATGTAATAAAAAATAGCTTAAACGATCAAAAATAAGTATTTTATACCTATAGCAAATATGTATTTTATAATAGTTTATGAATACAAATAATATTGAATCACTTGATAGCGCAAAGGACACGGACATTAAAAATATACATTATTCATATAGAATCGATATGTATGGGCATTCCGTTCAAATAAATATTTGAACTACATTTTATAATTGAGTTCGATGGCCAACAAAACTACACGTGCATAGCTGAAGCGAGACGATGCACATTTATGACCGCCGAGGAATTCCCGCAATTAAGCGACGCTGCATGGGAGCAGCTGCAGCGTGCACAACCAGCAAGGGAGAAGGACGGTCGATGCGCGGATTGGCGCTCGCTATACTTGGGGTGGGGAGTTGCGATGTGTGCGGGGGTGTGCATAGAGATGTTTTTGCGGATACAAACACTTCGCTTTTGGCAGCCGCGCAGTTTTATACTTATCGAATAAAGCTAACTTTTAAATTAATATTGTTCTTATTTCATTTATATAATATAATAATTTTAATTAATATTCTAAAATATTGAATTTCAAACGGCACATTTTTTCGCGCGCTATAGCTTATTTTTACAGGATAGAGACATCACAGGGCAGAGAGGATAGAAATCCCGCTAAACTAGTGTTAAATTACACGGCAGAATTTTACGTCAAAATTGGCCGCAGGGCGGCGACATCCTGTGAGGTTGCTCATTCTATATCTTGCCATTAAAAGAGAAAGTGAATGGGGTATTTTATGAGCATGAAGAAAGAGAAGAAAGTTTAATATCTACTCCCCCATTCTTGCCTCTTTTTTCCCCTCACTTATTTTCACTTTTACTTTCTCTCTCTGGGTCTGTTCCGAAAGGCCTCCAATATCTTGCAGTTTCATAACCGTTTTATAATATAATATAATATAACACTCCTATACTTTATACCGTTGTTATCGATGGGCTACCTCAATACTCTTTCCACGGAGCAAGAGAGAAAACAGAACCCCAGACATATCTTTGTCCTTCAATATAGACTTTAAATCATACGTCTAAGGGCGTGGTTTAATATATTAGTTCGGGAGCCAGAGACATTTTTATGTCATAGATTTATGCTCGGAAGAAAATTTATTTAAACAATTCATTTGAATGTGCTGAAGGGTAGAGTGACCGTCCCGCTGCAACAATTAATCTGGATATAGTGGCGCCAGCGACCCAACATGTAAAAAACATTTGTTCATTTATATATCCTCCGCTCAAATGAGGTCAGAATAAAGTTTAGACTATGTATTAACGAAAATAAAACGTCCGCTGGTTCTAACCATTTGGATTATACGTCCGCTGTTTACCTGAACATAAAAAATAATTTTAAAATTTCGAAAGAAAAGTCGAAAAAAAATTCTGAAAAAAATCATACGTATGTACTTTCAGACGCTGATTACGAATATAATTAAGAAAAAATTCGAAATGAAAAATCTAATTGTTAAAGTGTTGTGTATTTGGTATTTATAATAAATTATAAATACCAAATTTTATGGAATAATTTTGAATTTAGAAAAAAAATGTTCAAACAAAAGTTGTAGATCCTATTGAAATGAAATTTTTATGTCCTATGCATTTTTTTCTAAAATCAATAATTAACGAGAAAAATGCGATAAATTCTTTTTACTAAGCCTTTTACAGTACTAATCAGCCCTAGTCCATGTTGATAAGTCAGGATTGTCTTCCTCGACGCTCAGATGATACAGTATCTGAAGCGGTATAAGTACTTCCTACTTTTCAATTTTGCTCATAACATTAGTGTTTTAAAACAAAACACAATATAATTAATAAATATTACACAATATAAAAAATTAATTTTTGGTAAATATACCAAAAATTAAGTTGCACTTGAAAGCATGTGCTTCAACTGTATTTTCTTGCTTCAGCTGAGATATATACCAGATTGTTGCACTGATAAAAATTAAGGCAAATGAACTTGTATGTATTATAGAATTTAGTGAAACAAGAATTATGCAAGGATAGATAACGACCGATAGGTAAATATGCAGTTGTTTTCTTATGAATTATTAAAATAGTCAAAAAAATAGTTGAAAAAAGGATTGGATTTTTTAATAACTAGAATTAAAATAAAAAAATTTTAATTGCGATTTTATATTTTAAAACCTGAATATAAAGTTAGAATTTTATTTATGGTCATATACTGATATATTGTTAGTCATTTATATAATAAGCCTACATATTTGTAAAATATTTCGCTACAATAATATAAATTTCAAACTCGTTTCAAAAAATATTTTTTTTTTGTGAAAGGACAAAAAAATTATACTGCGTCCACCCAGTTAACTTCACCCCGTTTATTCGTTCACAAAAATTTTTTATTTTTTTTATACACTATTACAACAAATTTAGCCCGGTCCGCGTGCTCGGCACACCCCGACCGCGACCCGCGTCCCGACACACTTGCTAAATTGGAAGGAAGGTGCTCGAGGAATGTGAGGAGGGGTCAGGGGACACAAGGGAGACACGAGGAGAAACACACGCGGCGGGTGCTCGCCGCTCGCCAGGGTGCTGACGTCCCTCCCGCTGTCTCTCTATCTCTCTCTTCAGCTCACCTTCTCTGCGGTGCTGGTTGCTCCGGTGGTCTCCTGGGCTTCTTCGGTCTCGTCTGTCCGGCTTCTTCCTACTCCACCCTCTCTCTCTCTCTCTTCTGCCCTTTCTCTGCCTCTTCCTTGCTCCTTCTCTTACTTCCTTTCTCACCTTTTTCTTTTCTTTCGCCTACTTCTCTCACCTTCTTTCTCACTTTTTCCCGCCTACTTCTCTTACTTTCTTTCTCACTTTTTTTTTTTGCTCACTTTCTCTTACTCCTTCTCCCGCTTCGTTTCGTACCATAATCAAGGGAACTCCCATCTTAGATTTTGTACCCCTTCTTTTTTTTTTGATTAGGGTTTATTCGTTTGGCCGATTAAATCGATTTGCAAATGACTTTAAATTCTTATTGCTTAGTTAACGTACAATGCTTAACTTGATTTGGAATTATGTCTTCTAATAATTTAATATGGAAACTCATGATAATTTACAAAAAAAAAAATATGATGTTTATCTAACACTAAGTCTGACAAAGAAAGTGACTTATTAAAATTAATAATTTCTGATAAATACTTTAGATAATAATAAATGTATAGAATAAAAGCATACAAGCAATATTCATTTTTTTTTTAATTAAATGCATAAACTGGATAGCCATGCATTATTAAGATGCAATTTAGAAAATTTAAATACTGATAAGATTTATTTTAAAAAGTCACAATTAAATTAATAATTAATTAATAAATCATATATGAAATTAACAAATTGGTACTGAAGCTATAAAAGAACCTTCACCTACAAAGTTTGTCTTTCTTTATATATTTCATTATTACTAAACTAATTTCTTTCTTCTTTTAATATTTCGAAATTTTATAATTAGTATTGACATTGATATCATTTGATAATTAGTATTGACATTTAAATATAATTGGGGAATCAGAAGTAAATTAAAATGTACACTATATATTCTTGAATAAAATAATGTTAGTAAAATTAATATTAATATAATAATAATTTAATTTAATGCGGTGTAATGAATGAAAATTATGTATTCTGCTTTCTTATAAGAAATTAGTCCCTTCATTATTTCTAATAAGAGTAGTTATTGATATTTTGTACAAAGGTAAAAATTTCGAAATAATATCAAGGATGTCTTATTTATTTATTATAAACATAAAATTATACTATTGTAAGTGGAGAAAATATTAAATATAGAAGTATTAGAGCTTCGCGAGACCAACTCATGGTGATAATGTTAATGTGGGCATCTACTTTGTTTTTCCAATTCTATCCCGAATTGTTGACACCGAATTCTGAAAGAGCAGACCATCTAAAGTATATGAATTTGCATCGATAGAATATAGAGGTAGCGTAAGTTTAGTGCATGTGCTGTGTGATTTCCATTGAAATAAAAACAAATTTCCTGGATCCCTTTTTCAGAATTTTTCTTGATGAAGATTAACATTACTTGACACCATATGTTCTAAAACTATCGTATTTATCATTAACCTAAGTTGTTTATCATTTACATTTGTCTTTACATTCCATCCATGTATTTAGCTTTATCACTCTGTATTTCCTTTCTATCTTTATCTTCATTTTCACTTTCTCCCTAATACTTATTATTTATTTTTCTGTCCTTATTTCATCACTGTTTATTATTATTATTACTATCTATTACTATCTGTTTGTCTATCTTAATTTATTTGCATTATCTTCTTCTCTAGTCCATTGACCTCGTACTCGGCTCGTGTGCGGGACGAGAAAAAATAGGGGGCGGGGTGGAACCGTGCTGAGCACAAGGCGCGACGGCGCGCCCGAGCGCCTTAATGTTTGTATGTCCGCGAAATGGCGCGCGCGTCGTCGTTATCCGGACAAGTCGGCGCGGGCGCCTTGTGACGCTCGTCACAAATCTCCCCCCTAAACTGGACTTCGTCCGCAATTCTTGGACGTCCTCTTCTTCACCCATCTTCTTCTTTCTTCGCTGACACCCCGCCTTTGGGTGGGCGCCTCGTAGTTGGCCTCGTCTGGTTGTGATTACTGATTATTGATTACCGTTGATGACTCATTCCCTTACCCCTCGGTCATCTCCTGGTCTGCTTCACCCCCTCTCTCGGTCTTCTGGTCCTTCGGTCCCTCGGTCCTTCGTGTTCCCCCGCGTCCCAGGGGTTCCGTTTAGTGACCGGCGACTGCCCCGAGCAGCAGCCGCACCAACGCCCTTACCGATACCCGTCGTAACCCTCGACGGATAGGTCGGGGGGTGACGACGGCTATCAGTCGCTGCGGTGATGCTCCCGCTGCCGGTAGGTCACCTCGGGTCCCACGCGGCGATGTTGGTGCCGTGGGCGCATGGTCCGGAGCGCGAGAAACCGCGCGGCTTCCCGTCGCCGTCCGGGTGGGCCACCCCATATAACGCCGATACGCCCGGTGGCAGCGGGGGCAGCTCTCAACGACGACCCCGCGTCGCCCGCAGTTGCAACAGTACGTTGCAGCTACGGGTAGGGGCAGTCCCTGCGCGCGTGCCCTGTCTGCCAACAGTTGTAGCAGTGCCGCCGGGGTGGGTCCACCTCGGGCCGCGTCCGTATCGGCTCTAGGCCATCAAACAGTACCCCCGTCAAGCGGGGGTATCTCTCTCCGTATGGGCGCTCCAGACGAAGCTCCATACGAGGGCGTTCTGCTCTCGGGGGTTCGCTGGGAAGCACCGAGTCCTCCCGCGGCGAGACGGACTGTTCGACCACGGTTTCGCCATCCGAGGACGACGAAGACCATGACGACTCGGGGCCGCCGCCACGGATTGGAGGTAGTGACTCTCCCACCGTCCAGGACTCCCCCGGGACGGGCTGAAACTCCGGGAACGGTCGATGACCTGCACGAGGCCGGGAGATCAGTGGTTGTACCACCTCTCTTCCGAGCCCTGAGCGGTGATGTCTCCGCATGTGACTCATCACTGAAAGAATAAGTGCGGAGTTAAGGGATAGCTTCACCACTGGTCCGGCCTAACTCCCAAGGGAAAAAAATGAAAAGGGAAAGGGAAAACCCAGGGAAACCGGAGCGTCTCATCACGAACCTATAAGCCGAGCCTGGGACTGGCAACGTCGCGAGAGGAAGGGACATATCCCTTTAGCTCCGACACGTGCACCCTCGCGTTTCGCCGACTCTAGGGCTTTCGCCGACCATCGGGTGAATAGGTCCTGGAAGACCAGTATGTACTTGTATTGCCCCTTACTCGGGGGAAGCTCGACGACATCGGCAGCCACAACGACCCAAGGTTTTTCCACGATGCGATGACCCATCAGTCCCTGTGGCCCGGTTTGCGTGGGCTTATGTCGCTGGCATTCGGGGCACTGGCGAACGTAGGTGTTCGTATCGTGGTAGATCCCCGGCCAATCGTACGACGAGTTTCCAATTCTCGTGGTCCTCTGTCACGCTCTCCAAAATAGGGTCCACCCTGCGCCTATATAACATACCATCATGTACACTCCACCCCGGAAACTTGTATGGGAATTCTATGACCTCCTGAACCCTCTGGGTGTACTATTCATCCTCACAGGGTTCGAATGCAGCAATTTCTTCGAACTCGTTCTCAAACATCCGGGACAACGCGTCCGGGACGTGGTGAATGGCTCCGCGTCTATGTATTATCTCAAAATCCCATTGCTGCATCTCTAGGGCCCAGCGGGACAGGCGGCCAGTAGGTTCTTTCAGGTTCCGGAGCCAGCGAAGTGCGCTGTGGTCCGTAATTGCTGTGAACTTATAGCCTTCCAAGTATGGCCTCAATTTCTTGATCGACCACAGCAACGCCAAACACTCTTTTTCTGAGGTCGTATAATTCCGCTCCGCCGCGGTCAATACGCGATTCACGTAGACGATCGGATGCTCACCATCCTCTCCCTCTTGCGTCAGTACTGCCCCGATCGCGTAATGGCTCGCATCACACTGTACCGAGAATGGCTTCGAAAAATCCGGCCGTGCGAGCACTGGCGCGGTCGTCAACGCCTCCTTGAGTTTGTTGAATGCCTCTTTTTGATCTGTGTCCCAGGCCCATGGTTGGCCCTTCCGTAATAACTTAACTAACGGGATTTTCAGTTCCGAGTCTTTATCGATGAACCTTGAGTACCAGCCAACCATGCCTAGGAACCGCCGCAGTTGCTTCACGGTCCTCGGGGCTGGGTACTCTAGCAATGGTCGTACTTTCTCTGGGTCCGGTCTGAGACCTTCACGGTCCAACAGGAAACCGAGGTACGCCACTTGAGAACAGCAAAACTCGCACTTCTTCCTATTCACGGATAGTCCTGCACCTCTCAGTCGTTTCAACACGCGCTCAAGCCAGGCCATGTGATCCTCAAACGATTCTGTCGCTACGATGATGTCCTCCAGGTATCCAAATACGTTGGGTTCATACTCTGGTCCGAACAGTGCGTCGATGAGCCGCTGGAAGGTCATGGGGGCATTCGTCAGCCCGAACGGCATTCTGGTGAACTGCCAGAGACCTGATCCGGGTACTGCGAAGGCCGTGAACTTCCTGCTCTTTGCGTCCATTGGTATCTGGAAGTATGCTTCCTTCAGGTCTACCTTCGATAAGAATCTGGCCTTACGCAGTTTATCTAAGATAGAATCCATACTAGGTAACGGATAGGCGTCCTTGACGGTGACAGCGTTCAGATCTCTGTAGTCCACACAGAAACGGAACGAACCGTCGGACTTTTTCACGATAACAGGCGCGCTGCTCCACTCACTGGCCGAGTGCTCAATCACTCCTTTCTCAAACATCTTCTTCACTTCATCCTGTGCTACTTGCATCATCATCGGCGACATGCGTCTCAGCCGGTGTTTGACTGGAGCCGCGTCCTGTACCTCTATTCTATGCTCGGTCAGGGTAGTCGCTCCCAATCGCTCAGCGGCCTCGGGCAACAACTTACTCACGAGGTCCTTTGGTCCTCGCTGGCTTCGACGATACCCGCGCATTCGGCCGTTATAGCTAACTGTTCCTCTTCTGCCTCTTGTCCCGTGCGACTAAACTTTCTTCACCTACCGCCTCGTATACGCCACTGTCCAGATCCAAGGCGGGCTTCGACCTCCCAAATCTGGCAAAAGTCCATACCCAATATAATGTCATGGTCCAGGAAACTCGCGGCTTTGACTGACAACTCTCCGACAACTCCATCCACTTCTATTATTAGCGGTAGCTCGCCTAGCATGGTCGTCCCTCCGCCGAGGGCACTCTTCAGCCTCGTCGAGGTCGGCCGTAGTCGATCCTTGAATCGTTCGGCTACTCGAGGTCCGACAACCGAAACTACAGCTCCAGGATCGAACAATGCGCGATAATTCATCCCGTTCATCCCCACGGGAAGAAATAATCGATTCTCTAGCGTCGCACTGGCTACCTCGGGTCCATCTTGGTCCGGGCCGGTTTCTTCCGTCTGTGCAGTTTTCTCCAGGTCCTGGGACTCCACAGGTCCTGATGTTCGAGCTAACTCCGCTCCAACTCTACTCCCTCCCTGAACTTTACTGTGGGGAGGTCCCAGCGTTAGCCAGGCTGGAGGCGTACCTCCCGGCCATCTCGGTGGCGGGAACTCTAATTTCTTCAATACTTCGTTTAATCCGTAGTTAGCCTTCTGCGGGACACTCTTGGCTTCGGACGCTTCTCTCGCATCTATCGTTGGTTGGGGCGGTCTTACTATACACGGTCTCTCCTCCGCATACCACTTTACTCACCAATCTGCACTTGACCTATCCAACAATCTTCGATCTCACGATTCTCTCGCCCCTCACACCGGACTCCGGTGTTCTCCTTCGGTACCTTTCGCTCTAGCCTCGCATGCTCCACTTGATCGGCTGCCTTACACGCAGGCTTCTCCGGTTCACGCTTGACTTGCGGCTGGACGTCACCACTTAGTGGCTCCTTTTTCTTCGGGATGGCTCTCTTGGACTCCGGCATGGGGTTCGGTCCTAACGGCGTCCCGAGGGTGAACGGGGGGGGGTTGCGGGACTATTGCGTCCCCCCGTCCTCTCGTTTCCCAACCTCGTACAGATGGGGGCGCAATCAGGGCAGTCACGGATTGCAACTCCCTCCCGGCCGCACCATTGGCACGACAGCGTGCTTCTCCGACTGCTCGGGCAGTCGGTGGCATAATGGCCGCGTTGATGACACCGGTAGCATGAGATGCTCGGGCAGTTCGCCGCCCGGTGTCCTACTGTTTTACAGTGGAAGCACGAACCGTAGAACCGTCCGTCTTCCCTGTCGAGCGCTGGCGGCGAGCTCCTCCGAGTCTCCTCGCGGCCACGATTCTGCCACCGATCGTTATCGTCGAACTGGCGACTCGGACGTTGTGGCGATCGGATTCTTGTTTGCCACGCTTCCCAACTTCTTGGCCGCTGTCGTGGTGCGTTGGGGGACGGCCGCCTCACGGCTGCAGCGTAGCCCTGCGGTCTCTCCGGTTTGGTCGTTACCATCGGTCTCGGCGTCTGAGTCTCCACTGGTCCCTGTACGGCCGCTACCTCTCTGACCTTGGCTTTCGCTCCTTTGGTTCTCCTCCGTGTCTCCTTGTATCCTTCACTATCGGTCGACTCAGTCCTTTCTGCCTCTATCACTCTGCGTGATGGCCGCGACCTTCGTCGCCTTGGCCTTCGCTACGGCGGGAGCAGTACTGCGAAGTCTCATCTTGTCCTTCGCTGGTGGTGCGCTCCACCGGTTTTGGAGCTCCATTGTTCGCTCCATCTCGAGGCCTTAGCGTGTTAATTCCGTAAAGTTGGTGAACGTCTTGCCCACCATGTAGACCTGATACTCTGGTCGTAGGTTGTTGGCAGCGACGATCACCTGCTCGCTCAACGGCGGCGGTCTCCGGAAGTACGAGACAATGTGTCTGAACTTGGCGACGAAGGTGGCGACGGTCTCGCTGCGGTCCTGGGTCCTCGAATAAAGTTCCCTTCGAGGGTCGTCCTCGCCCAGCTGGTTGATGAATTTAAGCCTGAACGCCTCTTCAAAGGCTGCCCAGCTATTGGTCTCCGCCCGTATAGGTCGATACCACTGCTTAGCATCTCCTTTCAGGGTACTGGGGATCGCCCTGATTAATTCGCTCTCCGTCAGGCGGGTTGAGTATCTACACTCTTCGAGTTCCGCGAGGTATTCTTCCGGATACTCCTGGTCGGTCCCCGAGAACTTGATACCCCAGTCCTTTAGGATTCTCGCTGGCGAGTGCTGTCCGTAACCCCGACCGCTCCCGTGTGGACACGCACGCGGGGGCGAGGTTGGCCTCACTGTGTCCCGTTCTAGCCTAGTGTACCAATGCTCACCTAGTGTACCCTAGTGTACCTAGTGTACCCAATCGCCTCCTCCGTGCTGACTGTCCTCGTCAGACGCCAAGTTTGCGTCCTGATACGTGGCGGGCGATGCTGCTGCCATCGCCGATCACTCGTTGATTCATATGCGACTGGAGCGGAACGCTACGGCGCCGACACTGTTGGTCGAACTGCGTCAGGATTGATCGACGATCCATCTCGTCCTGTAACCGCAGCCGCTCTTCTTCATTGCGTTCCATGGCCATCTGGAGGATGTGATCCATTTGCAGACCGGCCACCCGTTTTTGATCTTCTAGACGGCGCAACGAACCCGACTGGTCTGCCAGGCTGACCGTTGACACCACCCTCGGGTTGATCGTAACCGATTGGGAGTCTGACTTCGGTAGGGTGTTCCCCGCAGTGGTGTACTTTGGCGTGGTGGTAGTGCACGTCGTCGCGGTGACCGTTACAGCCCTACCGGGAATCTGCGTGGCCGTGGGCGGCGAAGTCCGTAGACTCTCGAAAGGGTTCACCCCCACTGTCGGCGGCGGGGTTGCCCGTCCCGGAATCTCCAGCTCGTCCAAGGTGGTCATCGGGCGTCCACGCCCACGTCCTGTCCACCTACGGCGCTGATCGACGAGGGAGTCGTCCACGACTCGGGTCTGGTCCACACCGCGCGTAGGCGACGAGCCCGATCTTCCTCGTCCTCCGTGGTCCAGGATATCTCTAGGGATGGGTCCTGATTACGGAGCTCAGCCCTTAGAAGGCGTCTCTGTAGCGTATGACGGTCGCCGTGCGTACTTGCACCTAGCGAGCTTAAGACGGCCTTTAGCTGGTCCTGGTCTAGACGGCGAATCCGACCGTACACCGCCCAGGCCCCATCGTACTGGTCCATAATTAGCTCCAACGACGCGTTGCTCGCATCGCTCTTCACGAACGCCATGGTCACTTCTCGAGATCTTGCCTCGTCTATTCGCTCCTGTGTACGATTGCCCGGTTCGAAACGCGATCTACTTTGCCGTCCGGAATTGTCAAACGGAGGCGGGATAGCGGACGAAAAACGGGGGTGCACGTGTGTGGGAGGCAAACGGGTATGGGACCGAATCGCGTGCCAGCGGGATCGTTTACAATGAATTTCAAATTATAACATTTATCAATTAAATCACATAAATCTGGCGATTACCTTACTTTTTGTACCTAGAAGGGATCGAATAAGAGGGTAAACAATTCGACGAGTAAGATTTCAACTTTCGGTTTTACAATACCGTCGCTACTATCTCGTCTAGGTATTTCGATCTCTTCCGTAATCTGATCCACTATTCTTGCAAATTCCACCCGATCGTGGATTTTTAGATTCAATTCGGGCTTATCTTCCTGAAAAAGGGAAACAACACGAGGTGGCTGGCAAGCGATCGGAATTGTCCGATGGACATCAGCAAAGATGTAAATATATACAGAATTATAATAATGCGTGACAGTCAGTGATCAAATCAATCAATAGTAAATTTGTAACATATAATGAAATTAGTAACGTACCTCAATCGACAATTAATTTTAGGGCTACCATGCCCCAGGCTCGTCTCCCGATTCATCAATTTGTTGCGTAATCCGTAAATCTCCCATTAATTAGATAAACAATTTTTTTTTTCGTTTGGTCAATTACCAGCACTTATAATAAGCCACTCGTATTCATTTAACTTAAAATTTTATTACGATTAAGCCCTTTCATTTGTTATTCAACTCTGTTAATGTACAGTCTACCCAAAGCTGTAATGATCTCAATTCGATAACTTCCTCGCAGATAAACCTGTATAATTACTTTATTTATAATATCAATATGACAAATATTGAGAACGTGCTATGGCAATAATTGATCTCCGTCACTCTTATGTTGCCAAATTTAATGTTAATAGCAACAATTTTCGATTGTTCTAATTTATATATGTGTATACACACATTTATACAATAGTTATAAATCTGCAATCGAATTGCAGAACGTCAAGCTTTAATTGATTGGAAAATTATGTTGCAATAGTGAAATTTTTTTTAAGAATTGAACAAAGATAATTTGAAGTTTTATGTCAAATAATAAAGAAAAGATTTTTTTTATTTAAAAAAATATGCAATCAATCATAAAAATTTTTAAATTCAACTTAAAATTCGTGTGCCAGTGACAAAAATAGTAAATATGAAGTAAGCATAATATATACATAACTATATACACTTTTAATATTTAAAAATAATCTTAACGTATCACTTGAATCTTAAATTACATTGATATATTAAGTGTTGTGAATGTTAAGGTATTGCAAAATTTACTCTATTCAGTAATTACAATATTTTTTTAAAACAGTAAATTAGACCATTTTTAAAGCCTATTTTTTTGCTTGAATATCAAATTTTACTTTTTTGCAAAAATATAATATAATATAATCTATTAATATAACTTCAATATAGACTAGATAGTTTTGAACACAAAAATTATTTTCAGTAATTTTCCCTTTTTTTTACTTGGTGTAATTAATAAATATTTGAAAAAAAAAGATTAGTGCCAACCCGCTCAAAAACTTTTGAATGTCAAATTCTGGGATGGTAATTATCATCATAATTTTCAACCTTTAATTTCAAAAAAAAAAAATAAAAAATCTTGATCCAAATGATAAATCAAGGTAATTGATACTTTTGCAGTCATACATTGAGACTGAAAGATTAAAGTAATTTACCCAACACTTGTATCACAATTAAAAAAAACGTAACTTAAATCTATAGGAATTCCAAAACAAAAGGTTCTTAACTTCACTTATTTTATTTAAATGTTAATGCCGAAAGGAAAGAAAGAAAATTTTTTCACAAAAAAAAAATTTTCCTCCACAAAAGATCTTTTCTTCTTTTTTTTTTCACAATATTTTTTTAAAAAAAAAATTAATTTTATTTCCCCCCTTTCTTCAAAAAAAAATTAGTTTAAAATTTTTTCTTTCACAAAATTTTTTTCACACAAAAAATTAAATAAATTTTTTAAAAAAAATTTTTTTTTTTCGCAAAAATTTTTAATTAATATTTTTCCACAACAAAAAAAAATTAAATTGTTCTTACCCTTTTTTCCAACAAAAATTTTCTTTTTTTTCCATTATTATATTTTTTTTCAAAAAAAAAATTTTTATTTATAAATAAAATCACACAAAAAAAATTAAATTCTTTTTTTTTTTTTTTTTAGTCACTCGCATTCACTCGGTCGCGCACATCCGCCCGCACGGACTCTCACGGCAATGGTCGTTTCCGCTACACGCGGTCGTACAGCTACACGTGGCCAAGATGGCCGCGCCACGTGGCAATGAATTTAATTCTGCGATCCCGACCGGCTAGGCCCCACGTTGGGCGCCATTTTTGTAATGCGGCGACGATCCGCTCTCCGAAAATGAATTTATCCCGGTCCCGATGATGTCGCGCACACACAAAAAGAATCTGTCGTTCCTCACTACTCACCTCCTTGCTCCAGAGGGGGTCCCGCCGGTCTGGAAAGGGAGGGGAAGTAATTTTTTTTTTGTGAAAGGACAAAAAAATTATACTGCGTCCACCACAGTTAACTTCACCCCGTTTATTCGTTCACAAAAATTTTTTTATTTTTTTTATACACTATTACAACAAATTTCGCCCAGTTCGCGTGCTCGGCACACCCCGACCGCGACCCGCGTCCCGACACACTTGCCAAATTGGAAGGAGGGTGCTCGAGGAATGTGAGGAGGGGACAGGGGACACAAGGGAGACACGAGAAGAAACACACGCGGCGGGTGCTCGCCGCTCGCCAGGGTGTTGACGTCCCTCCCACTGTCTCTCTATCTCTCTCTTCAGCTCACCTTCTCTGCGGTGCTGGTTGCTCCGGTGGTCTCCTGGGCTTCTTCGGTCTCATCCGTCCGGCTTCTTCCTACTCCACCCTCTCTCTCTCTCTCTCTCTTCTGCCCTTTCTCTGCCTCTTCCTTGCTCCTTCTCTTACTTCCTTTCTCACCTTTTTCTTTTCTTTCGCCTACTTCTCTCACCTTCTTTCTCACTTTTTCCCGCCTACTTCTCTCACTTTCTTTCTCACTTTTTTTTTGCTCACTTTCTCTTACTCCTTCTCCCACTTCGTTTAGTACCTCCCGGTTAGGCGGCCAGCGACGCACTAATCTTCTCCGTTTCTTCTTCTTCTCGAATTCTCGCGGCGCGCGGAGTCTTCGCGTCTCCATGCTCGCAGGGAAGGAGGAGGGGAGGGGGGGAATTCGGCGGCTGCCGGCGACGGCCACCGCGGTCGTGACGTGCCGAACACGCGCTTACAAGTAACAACGTCATAATCAAGGGAACTCCCATCTTAGATTTTGTACCCCTTCTTTTTTTTTTGATTAGGGTTTAATCGTTTGGCCGATTAAATCTATTTGCAAATGACTTTAAATTCTTATTGCTTAGTTAATGTACAATGCTTAACTTGATTTGGAATTATGTCTTCTAATAATTTAATATGGAAACTCATGATAATTTACAAAAAAAAATATGATGTTTATCTAACACTAAGTATGACAAAGAAAGTGACTTATTAAAATTAATAATTTCTGATAAATACTTTAGATAATAATAAATGTATAGAATAAAAGCATACAAGCAATATTCATTTCTTTTTTTAATTAAATGCATAAACTGGATAGCCATGCATTATTAAGATGCAATTTAGAAAATTTAAATACTGATAAGATTTATTTTAAAAAGTCACAATTACATTATTAATTAATTAATAAATCATATATGAAATTAACAAATTGGTACTGAAGCTATAAAAGAACCTTCACCTACAAAGTTTGTCTTTCTTTATATATTTAATTATTACTAAACTAATTTCTTTCTTCTTTTAATATTTCGAAATTTTATAATTAATATTGACATTGATATAATTTGATAATTAGTATTGACATTTAAATATAATTGGGGAATCAGAAGTAAATTAAAATGAACACTATATATTCTTGATTAAAATAATAGTACAAAGGTAAAAATTTCGAAATAATATCAAGGATGTCTTATTTATTTATTATAAACATAAAATTATACTATTGTAAGTGGAGAAAATATTAAATATACAAGTATTAGAGCTTCGCGAGACCAACTCATGGTGATAATGTTAATGTGGGCATCTACTTTGTTTTTCCAATTCTAGCCCGAATTGTTGACACCGAATTCTGAAAGAGCAGACCATCTAAAGTATATGAATTTGCATCGGTAGAATATAGAGGTAGCGTAAGTTTCGTGCATGTGCTGTGTGTTTTCCATTGAAATAAAAACAAATTTCCTGGATCCCTTTTTCAGAATATTTCTTGATGAAGATTAACATTACTTGACACCATCTGTTCTAAAACTATCGTATTTATCATTAACCTAAGTTGTTTATCATTTACATTTGTCTTTACATTCCATCCATGTATTTAGCTTTATCACTTTGTACTTCCTTTCTATCTTGATCTTCATTTTCACTTTCTCCCTAATACTTATTATTTATTTTTCTGTCCTTATTTCATCACTGTTTATTATTATTATTACTATCTATTACTATCCGTTTGTCTATCTTAATTTATTTGCATTATCTTCTTCTCTAGTCCATTGACCTCGTACTCGGCTCGTGTGCGGGACGAAAAAAATAGGGGGCGGGGTGGAACCGTGCTGAGCACAAGGCGCGACGGCGCGCGCGAGCGCCTTAATGTTTGTATGTCCGCGAAATGGCGCGCGCGTCGTCGTTATCCGGACAAGTCAGCGCGGGCGCCTTGTGACGCTCGTCACAATATATATATCTATATATATATTTATATATATATATATATTTATTTAAATAATATTTCGTTGGTCAGGAGAAGTAAGATTATAGTGAAAAATGAAATAAAACAATATTATAAAATGAAATATTTCGTTTATTTAAAACAAGGCATAAAAAACCTCCACTATTTGAGCGGAGGAAAAAGCCGAGATTACAATAGTTGGAATTATCAATAATTTGAATGGTCATTCAATATTTAAATTAAATCTTACCCTACAACGCACGGATGATGCGCATTCCTTCGTGATTTATATACGTTGCAGCATGCAAGCTCGTCAGGTTAAGAGTTCCTACTATTGAATGAGGATCTCTCACATTGAGAGCGAAGTATTTCTCGAGGCAGCAGGAACCTATAATCGAGAAAATACTGAAAGTCTCAAGGCAGGAGGGGCCTAGGTAGACCAAGGTCTTTCACAAATTAGTTACCGCTCAGAACCACTACTTGTACTGCAGAACAGAATCACTCTCTATGACGCAAAAATCTATATAATTAAATTATCAGGTATGTGAATAAGTCTTTCCCGTTTTTTTTCAAATTTTGAGCCTTTATTGTGAAAAAATGGTTACAAATGAATTATTGAAAGTATTGGCCATCGCTAGCTACAACTTTTTCCCATCTTTCTGGCAACATACGAATCCCGTTGCGAAAAAATTCGACCGGTTTGGCCTCTATCCAGTCATCCACCCATTTTTTGGCTTCCTCGTAGGAATGGAAGTGCTGGTCAGCCAGGCCATGCGTCATCGATCTGAAGAGATGGTAATCAGACGGAGCAACGTCTGGACTATACGGCGGGTGGGGTAGGACTTCCCATTTGAGCGTTTCTAAGTATGTTTTCACCGGCGGTGCAACATGTGGGCGAGCATTGTCATGTTGCAAAATAACTTTATCGTGCCTGTCGGAGTATTGTGGCCGTTTTTCTCGCAGTGCGCGGCTCAAACGCATCAATTGTCGTCGATAGACCTCGCCTGTGATCCTTTCATTCGGTTTCAGAAGCTCATAGTAAACCACACCTAGCTGGTCCCACCATATACAGAGCATGAGCTTGGCGCCATGAATATTTGGCTTGGTCGTCGATGATGATGCATGGCCGGGTAGTCCCCATGATTTTCTTCGCTTCGGATTATCGTAACGTATCCACTTTTCATCGCCAGTCACGATACGATGCAGAAAACCCTTTCTTTTATGTCGCTGAAGCAGCTGTTCGCAAGTGAAAAAACGCCGTTCGACGTCTCTCAGCTTCAGTTCGTACGGCACCCAATTTCCTGGCTTTTGGATCATTCCCATGGCTTTCAAACGCTTGGAAATGGTTGTTCGGTCAACTCCCAATGCTTCAGCAAGTTCTTCTTGCGTTTGACAAGAATCTTCATCAAGCAAAGTCGCCAATTCTCGATCTTCAAAGATTTGCGGCCGCCCGGAACGCTCCTTGTCTTCCACGTTGAAATCACCGCTTTTGAAGCGTCGAAACCATCCGCGAACACTTGAATCATCGACACAACCTTCTCCATAAGCCTCCTGAAGCAATCGATGCGTCTCGGCAGCAGATTTCTTCAAATTGAACCAATAAAGTGAAACTTCCCGCAAATGACGTCGACTCGGCTCAAATTTCGACATTTTCACGATATCAAAAATTTATGATGCGAAAAAATTTTAACTAATGTGTTAGTATGGAATTGTTGACATATGAATAAGCTTTGATTATGACATATGTAACCATTGAATACTCGCACAGTATTGGTGGCGCCATCTCTTACAAAAAACGGGAAAGACTTATTCACACTCCTAATAGTATAATAATTATAGAATAATTAATACGAATACATAATAATATACAAGTAATATATAAGTATTGGCAACAAAATATATAAATTCATGAGATGCACCTCGCTCGACCAATGCTCACGACAATCTGCTTTATTTGAGATCTTTACGATTCCCGAACCTCTCCGCGCTTTTCCAACAAACAATAAATTATAAACATTTCCAACAAAATATAAACAAACGAGCTCTGCCGTCGTGATTATTATCACTTTATATATACATTGGGTTATATATAAGTACAATATACATATATACGTGCATACATATGCTCAAATATGTATTCATACATATGTATGTTCATACATATCTATTAGGTGTACAAATAAGTTTCCGTCGTTTTGACAAGATGGCGCCACCGATAAGATAACATCGAATTTGTCAGCTGTAAAAATTCGTATAGTGTATGTTGACATCTGGAAACAGTATAACCTTTTAATACCTCTGACGTTTTGCTAGCATTACTTAGTTTTCATCGCGCGAAGATGTCAAGTTTTGAGCCAAGTAAGCGTCATTTGCGGGAATTGTTAATTTACTTCTTTCATTTAAAGCAATCTGCAGCTGAAGCACATCGGCTACACATAGAAGCATATAGCCATGTTAGTTAGATTGAGAGAAGTTGTTGGGACTGGTTTCAAAAATTTAAAAATGATGATTTTCGTATTTACAGATATTGCTCCTTCAGACTACCGCCTATTCCAGTCGTTGACTCATGGTTTGGCTAACGAGCACTTTACTTCTTACGAGGAATTGAAGAAATGGGTAGATTCGTGGATCGCCTCAAAAGACGAGCAACTTTTTAGACGGGGTATCCTCTTGCTGCCCGAAAGATGGTCAAAAGTAGTAGAAAGTGATGGGCAATATTTTGAATGACATTATTTTTACCTTTTTTTACAATAAATTCTTATTTCTTTATAAAAAACGGCGGAAACTTATTTGTACACCCAATATATATACACATAAATATGTATACACATACAAACATGTACATCGACACGCATCTTCATACATACACATAGATATATACATACACATTTGAAGCCTTCGTTTTGGAGAAAAACGAGAACAAAATAAGAAGGGAAAAATAAATATATATTTTTATACATAGATAATACTAGAATAATAGAATACACACACACACACACACACACACACACACACACAATACGTTTAATAGTTTATTTAAAGAAGCACAAAGAGCGCTTGTCAAGGCCATTAAAGCAAGCAAGCGTCGATGCTGGCTTGAACTGTGTGCAGAAGCCAACAATGACTTATGGGGGCGACCATACAAAACAGTTATGGCACGATTGAGTAGGGCACCAATACAACCCACTAGCATGGTATTGATTGATAAGATTGTTTCCCCTCTCTTTCCCAATGACACCCATGGGACTGTACTGCGCACGCAACACGCGGACAATATACCTCCTATAACAGAAATAGAGCTACATAATGCTTACGCTAAGACTAGAGACAATGCTGCCCCTGGCCCTGATGGTATCCCTAATGCGGCAGTTAAGTTGGCGATACAGAAGAATCCATCTATATTTCTAAAAGTATATAATGCTTGTCTTCTTGAGGGTATTTTTCCTGATTGCTGGAAATCTCAAAGGTTAGTCCTGTTACCTAAGGGCAATAAGCCACTTGATGATCCTTCATCATACAGGCCATTGTGTATGCTCGATACGGTAGGTAAAATATTTAAAAAAATAATATGTAGCCGACTGGAAGCATTCACTGAAGGATTGCACGGCTTATCCTCACTCCAATTTGGATTTCGGAAATCAAAATCAACAGTCGATGCCATTAAACTGGTAGTGTGTACCGCAAGAAATGCAATCAGTGGTAAGTGATGGAAAGGTGGCACTAAACAGTATTGTGCCATTGTAGCTCTAGATGTCAAGAATGCCTTTAATTCAGCGCGCTGGTCTTCTATTATGAATTCGCTTAAAGAGTTCGGAGTACCTGGTTATCTACAGAATGTCGTGGCCAGCTACTTTGAGAATAGGATAATATTATACCGAACGGATGAAGGCATTGTATCGAAAAGGTTACTGCGGAAGTCCCCCAGGGCTCGGTTATGGGACCTATATTGTCGAATATTATGTATGATGGTGTGTTGAGGATTCCACAACCGTCTGGTTCAATAACAGTAGGGTACGCCGATGATATCGCTCTAGTAGTGACGGCTAAGACCCTTGATGAACTCACTGAAAATGCCAATGAGGCAATCAGCAACATCAGTAGATGGATTAAGTCGGCTGGTCTACAATTAGCGGAGCACAAGACAGAAGTAGTTCTTGTCAGCAGTCGTAAGAAGGTAGATAGTATTACTCTTAAAGTTGGTAGCTGCCGCATTAGTTCTGCGCCATCTTTACGATACTTGGGTGTACAGCTTGATGCCAGGTTCAACTTCAAAGAGCATCTAAAGATATCTGGCGAAAAAGCGCAACGAGTTTCAGCTGCCTTGTGTCGATTCGTGCCTCACATTGGTGGCCCACGCCCACCCCAGAGGAAGCTATTAGCTTATGTTGTTAATTCTGTCAGCATGTATGCAGCGCCAATCTGGCATCATGCATATGGAATTAAATCGTATTGTAAGCTGGCCATTGCGACCCGTCGTCGCTCCTGTATACGTATTATTAGTGGTTACAGGACAGTATCCACCGACGCTGCTGAGATACTTGCCGGAATTCTTCCTTTCGATTTAGCTGCAGATGAACTGGCT
The DNA here is from genome assembly GCA_018907035.1 of Sycobia sp. Sy_11. Classification (NCBI taxonomy): domain Eukaryota; kingdom Metazoa; phylum Arthropoda; class Insecta; order Hymenoptera; family Epichrysomallidae; genus Sycobia; species Sycobia sp. Sy_11. The sequence continues at coordinate 683,747 of JACCIC010000141.1, forward strand.
AGGCTGCACAGCATATGTAAGGCCGCAGTGGATTCTCTACAAGGCGCTAAAAACGTGGAACGTCATCGTTCTATAGAAATATGGCAAAAACGATGGACCGATTCCAGCAAAGGCCGATGGACTTATCGTATCCTTCCAGACATACACAGATGGATCAACAGGAAACACGGGGAATTAGATACCGGTCTCGGCCGATTGACACAAGCACCGCAGCAATAATTTACATGTACTTTATTTACAAACATATCGTAGGTAGACCTCTGTCGCTGATTAGCACCGGTATTGAGATATATAAATAGAGCGACGTTAAAAAAGAGAATATGTATATATATATATATATATATATATATATATATATATATATATATATATATATATATATATATATATATATATATATATTATTTTATACGACTGTAAAACCGATGAAAATATTTGTTAGTTTATATTATGTGTTTCATTAAAATACAAAGAAAATTATGATATCTCAAATTAATAAATATTTTTTCATTGGTCTTACAGTACAATCAAATCAATCGAAAACAATACGTAACAACATCAATACACAGCTACATTAACATTAATACATCAATACACAAAAATAATAAAAGCAAAAATTAAAAATTAAAAATTAAATTAAAAATTATAATGACAGTCAAACTGCCCTTATTTTTTTATTTAAGTTAAATAGACCTTCAATAAGGAGAGTCTGACTGTCATTATAATTTTTAATTTAATTTTTAATTTTTAATTTTTGTTTTTAACTTAGAGACTTTTTGGATTATAGAGTTGATTAAAAAGGGCTTAGTCCGATGATATGGTCGAAAATGCCCGAACAGTATTTGTAATAAAACTGTACCCTCGTGTCAAATGTAATAAAAAACTTCTTTTGTCAGACTTTTGTACACCAAAGTGGTCCGGCGATACTTGCAGATCCAAAAAGATCTCCGACGGTTGTTTCTAAATATCGTAGCTTCTAAAATAGTTAACGGAACCAGCTGTACATAAAAAATTTTATTTTTAAAATATCTATCAATCAAACAGTTTTATATAAAACATAAGTTTTATTCTATTGATTAATGCCGTTTATTACTAATATTTTAACTAATAATAATACATTGGTAGATTTTTAATCAGTAAACTAAAAATATTTATATATGTAAATCTTTTCGTAGAAAAACAAAAACAAGTGTTCGTATATAAGAACAATATTCATATAAAATATTTTTCGAAAATAAATTATATAACGAAATTACAGCTGACAACAATGGACCATTGAAACAAATGGCTAACTACATTTTATATGTATCCTCATAAATAACAGCATGTATACGAGTTTTTAGACTTTTAGTTTAGACTTATTTAGAGATAATAAGCAATTTTTTCTATACGGCACTAGTCTATCGATATTTCGTACGTTTTTAAAATTTTTGAAAACTAATGTTATTTCAATCTATTTTTTTTAAATCGGCTTTATTTAAACAATTTTTAAAAAATTTTTAACTAATTTTTTCTGGAATTTTTTTTCTTATGTTTATTTAATCTGATTTTTATCAATTTTTTTATCTCACAAATTTTTTTTTCACCTATTTTATTTCTACAATTTCTTTTTTAATCGCTCTTTTTGTATTCGATTTTATTTTTTCTTTTAGAGAAAAATTGCATGGTAAATAAGTTTATATTAATTTCATCTATAATTTTTTATTCAATTTGTTGCAAAACGTTTTTTGTTATCAATTTCTATAATATTTATAATCAAGCGACTCAAAATATATATATAATCTATCTATCTAGAATTTTTATCAATTTTTAAGTACATCTGAACTTTTTTTCGAAACAGCTCTGTATTTAATTATTAGGAGTGTGAATAAGTCTTTCCCGTTTTTTGTAAGATATGGCGCCACCAATACTGTGCGAGTATTCAATGGTTACATATGTCATAATCAAAGCTTATTCATATGTCAACAATTCCATATTAACACATTAGTTAAAATTTTTTCGCATCATAAATTTTTGATATCGTGAAAATGTCGAAATTTGAGCCGAGTCGACGTCATTTGCGGGAAGTTTCACTTTATTGGTTCAATTTGAAGAAATCTGCTGCCGAGACGCATCGATTGCTTCAGGAGGCTTATGGAGAAGGTTGTGTCGATGATTCAAGTGTTCGCGGATGGTTTCGACGCTTCAAAAGCGGTGATTTCGACGTGGAAGACAAGGAGCGTTCCGGGCGGCCGCAAATCTTTGAAGAACGAGAATTGGCGACTTTGCTTGATGAAGATTCTTGTCAAACGCAAGAAGAACTTGCTGAAGCATTGGGAGTTGACCGAACAACCATTTCCAAGCGTTTGAAAGCCATGGGAATGATCCAAAAGCAAGGAAATTGGGTGCCGTACGAACTGAAGCTGAGAGACGTCGAACGGCGTTTTTTCACTTGCGAACAGCTGCTTCAGCGACATAAAAGAAAGGGTTTTCTGCATCGTATCGTGACTGGCGATGAAAAGTGGATACGTTACGATAATCCGAAGCGAAGAAAATCATGGGGACTACCCGGCCATGCATCATCATCGACGGCCAAGCCAAATATTCATGGCGCCAAGCTCATGCTCTGTATATGGTGGGACCAGCTAGGTGTGGTTTACTATGAGCTTCTGAAACCGAATGAAAGGATCACAGGCGAGGTCTATCGACGACAATTGATGCGTTTGAGCCGCGCACTGCGAGAAAAACGGCCACAATGCTCCGACAGGCACGACAAAGTTATTTTGCAACATGACAATGCTCGCCCACATGTTGCACGGCCGGTGAAAACATACTTAGAAACGCTCAAATGGGAAGTCCTACCCCACCCGCCGTATAGTCCAGACGTTGCTCCGTCTGATTACCATCTCTTCAGATCGATGACGCATGGCCTGGCTGACCAGCACTTCCATTCCTACGAGGAAGCCAAAAAATGGGTGGATGACTGGATAGAGGCCAAACCGGTCGAATTTTTTCGCAACGGGATTCGTATGTTGCCAGAAAGATGGGAAAAAGTTGTAGCTAGCGATGGCCAATACTTTCAATAATTCATTTGTAACCATTTTTTCACAATAAAGGCTCAAAATTTGAAAAAAAACGGGAAAGACTTATTCACATACCTGATACATATATTAAATAATATATATTTAAGATTATACACGCTTTATTATATAGTTTTTAAAATTTTATACTATCATTTTCAAAATTGAATAAACTATTGCAATTACTCTATAATATACTTAAGTAATTCAGATAATCTATTTTTAACAATTTCTTCAATTCATCATTTTATTATAAGTGACGTTATGTCCGCAATCACCGTAATATTATAAATAAACAAACAGAATCGTTTCATTATTAGTTTATACAGAAAATGACTCTATTCCTTAGACCAATCATTGTGTTAAATCGGAATAACACGAATTGTTTAAAATATCCATAAGTAACAATACAGAGTAGATTATAATAAATATAAATAAAAAGTATGCTGTTTGAATGTGAAGGAAACTAGGAATAATGTATGTGATTTATGAATTATATTTAATATGTAGTATCACAGATATGGGTTGATCAACTACGTTAACATTAAAATCTACGTCATACTCGTATTTTTTAGTACTTATACTTTTTTTATTGATAAGAAATATTTTAAACTAATTATGAAATATCCATTTGAGCACAAAATCATAAGTCTCAATTTGAAATTTCTACAATTGCAGAAAGGAAAGTCTTGATTCTTTGCAGAATGAAAAATTCGTCTGCATTATGAAGCTGGCATTAGAGTTTGGGTCTGAATTACGTTCTGATGCTCGTGTGCATATTAGATATTATTTGGCTTAGCCACTGTATGATTAAAAGGAAAACAGCAACGTCGCATTGAACAGAAGGGTACAACTATATCTCTATATATATTTATTGCCTACGTCACAGCTTGTAACGTAGGCAAATGCGCACACTAATTTATACTGACGTAGCTGTGGCGTTGCGTTGACGCGTTAGTGTAGTAGTTGGGCCTATTGAGGGCGCACTTTCCCGACGCTCGAAAATCATCGAGCTTTTCGCATATGGCATCGGCAATCTCTCCTTATTATCTCTGCTGTAAGTTTTCTATTATTGACCTAATCAGACGGAATAAATTGTCAGAAATGGTTTTCTGACTTACTGATGACTTACTTGGATTTCGTGTTGCTACGGAAACCCTGGAAAACAGATGATAGCGTCCATTTAAATGCGTGTTTGCGCATAAATTTTTACGAAAACGCAATACGCTGTGTGAAATTCAGTTTGAAAATATTTGTATTCAAACACAGTACAATATATAGTTATTTATTACGATATTTTGTTATTTATTACGATTCAAATATATTTTAATAATGTCGGTGCGATTCCCAGGGGACCTTCCAAGTTAGCTTCGGGACTGAAACTGACTCGTTGGTCTATCGTTGACGCACACTCCCACAGTAAAGATAAGAAGGTAAGGGGTCTTTTTTGGTAGTAGTACAACTGCGTTTCTCCCACGCATATCAGGTAGCCGTAAGGATCTAACCTCTTGCAGTGGTCGGGTGCGCTAATCCCTCTATTCCTCTAATTTATCACGTGCAGATGCGACATGCCTGATGCGCTTTAATGACAGTAGTGGCAAAATTTATAATACAGTATTTTGGTTTTTTGTCAAGAGAGTATTTAGGTTATTCGTCAATGAACTTCAGAATGGGAGATGATACTATTTACTTTTATTATTATTGACGATGTGCTAGTATATGCCGTAGGAAAATCCACAACATACCACTAGCCTAGAAAGAACGTCTTTCAATAAACAAGAACAATTAACATAATGGAGATATAGTATAAATTATTTTCAAAATAGAAGAGAGAATGAAGTTTATTTTTCTTCAAAAGTTCGGCTATCGTGGTCCTGTAGACGTTGCAGGTTTGCCGTGTACTGAATCTGGCTGCTCAATAAGCAGTATACATATTTTTGTAATTGCTCTTTTTACTTCTTTATGATCTTATAGTAACTACCCTTACATTGCTGTATTTTTCAGGATGCTATCCAATCACACAGCCTAAAGGCCATTGCATAGGAGGAACATGATCCTCTCTTATTAAAACCATTTTTTCAGGGTATATTGCATATCCCTCTTGACTGTTCCACTTTTCTCTTCTTTGGAGTTGAGGCATATATTTTCACTGCTAGCGATGCCAGAAATTCTGTAACATATATTAAATATGATGGTATCTTTTAAGTCTATGTTCATTCATTTGACGTAAATCCCATTGCGGCAGAGCTTTTAGAGCATATCCAATCAAAAAATATCCGAGTGTGAGATCGTTTGGGTAATTGGAAAGAGAAGAAAGAAGGACGGGAATTTAAGCAGGCTTCAACTTTCGTTAATAAAGTCCACCAACCTAAGGAACGTGTGGAGGAATTACGAGTCAATTTATGTGTTGATTTGTTAAGAAATTAGTAATTTTATTTTGAATGTTCGCGTCTGATAGTGTTCGTTTATGTTCCGTGCATTTGTTAAATTTGCGCCAATAAAGTTTCTCCCATTGTCCGAATAAATATGTTGATAAGTATCAGCGAGAAATAAACCTCTTCAGGTATTTAAAAAAGTTTCGGTACTTAGGTCCAGAGCAAACTTAATATGCACCGCTTTTGTGGGGAAGCATATAAAACTACAAATGTATATGTTTATGCTAACGCGTAATCGAATTTTTTCCTTAAGATAAAATGGTGCAGAATACTCTACGCCGCAAGTATAGAAAGCAGACATATAATTGACGCGTAGTGTGGGCAAGATTTCCATAAGTTGGAAATTTTCAACAGGATGCATACGAAAGCAGGCAATGAATTCGCGAAGAGGTTTTTTACGGCATTTCTAATCGTAATTAACAAATATAGCTGTCGTAAGGAATAAATTACAGCCTAAGATCCAGCATGAAGTAGGCGAATATGCTAATTTTTTATGAACAGATGTGTCAGTGCGTGCGCAGCATCTAACATGATTTGATTTTTCTTATCTTCCTCTACTTGCAACAATTGCTGTTTATCTATAAATAGCGAACAAAAGTTGAACAAAACAAAAAGACGGCCGATGTTGTATCGTATGTCACAGTGTTTAATTCGTATTTGCATAAAGGAAGTGATGAGTTCTCTTGCCAAATTATTCTTTGATATCTACGCTATTCTTCATGGACATCTATTTGTCGGTACATTTTGATAATATCGGTTAAAATTACGAATCTATGCTGTCCAAATCGTAGAATTATATCAAATAAATCGTCTTATACCGGAGACCCTACATTCTGTACATTGTTGAGCGATAATCCTGCATTTGTCTTTGCAGAACCAACAAAGACATCGCGTAATTTACTTGTTGCACTATCTTCCTTGTACGGTTGTTTTCCACTGAACAATTAAACATATGTAACGGAGCGCCTCATACTCTCGCATGAAATTTATATATGCTACACGTAGCTCGAGAGATTTTAAGAGTTTTTTCTCCAAATTGATAAATCGCTTCAATGCATTGTCCTTCTAATATCCGAGTTGAAAAAGCTTGTCATTAAAGGGAATACAGACGATAAATTTTCCTGTTGATTGATCACGCTGTAGAGTGTAGCGAAAATACTTTTCACTGAAATCATTTTTGATCAACTTCATTGTGGCATGGTAAAACTATTTTCGACGGTTCAGAATCATTCTAGCTGCTCATTTCATTGACTATTTTTTACCATATTACACTCTACCTTACCACTTTTGTCTGAAAATGGGATATCACATGGAATGATCCAACATAGAAGAGTTTTTTGTTGGGTTAACTACTGCTCACATACTCGTATCTGTCCTAGAGATTTTAATTGATAAAATAAAGATGCTCCTATCAATAAATCAATACATGGAGAAATGTTGAAATTCGGATCCATTAATTCCATGTTGTTTGGTATTTTTACTTGACCCTAGGAAAAGAAAGCATCGGGTATGTAGTCATTGATGTTATCTAGAATGAGGCAGATTAATTTTGGAGTAGCTGCAAAGTTAGTTACATGAGAGTGCATTTGTACAGTTTCTTTTTTGACAAATCTAAACATTTCCTCATAGCATTCATGATTATATGCGGCTGCGAGCAAGAGTGCAGCAAAGCACGACATTCATGTTTCTCACCTTTGTGATTAAGCAGTATATACTTGCCGTCAGCAAAAGTGCAGTTCAGAGGAACAGTAGGCATGGTATCATTCTTTATCTGTATAACTGGAGAAAAGAAGTCAACCACTTCTAAATTCAATAAAGACTGTTCAATTGGATGAGCAAGTTAAAAATAATAAACTTAAATTTGAAAGAGATTTTTTATGTATGCTCTGCTTCCGACGTGAACTTAAGCGCGAAAGATCACTGGGTGTGTGTAAAGGTAATAGTAAATTTATTTGAAATATATGCAAAACAAGTGTTTATTTAATATGCATGTTTATGAATTTACAATATCAACAAATACTACTAACAAGAGCTATAGAGAAGCTGGTCTTACATCTATTTTTCTTAAGTAGAATACCTTGGTCCATAAAATTGAAGGCGGCTTTAATATTTTAGATTCTTATTAGTTGTGAATACTATCGATTCAATAAATCAGATCACGAGATCTACATAAGAAGGGGAAAATCGATGCAATTCGCATTAACAATATATATATTTGCCTCTCCCTTCAGGCAAATGTTCAGTTTATACTTGCGCTTCTGCGTATTATATGTTTACCGTTACCGGCTGTAATTAACATATGACTATAGGGAGTCCCCATAATTATGTCTAATCTGCAGACAAAAGAGAGAGCGGTGCTTTTCCGCATGTTCGACAGTTTTCGGCTTTAGATTCCACATTTCTATGCCCACTCAATAAACAGTTAAAGTAAATTATATGTCTTTGATAAATAAGTAAGTTATATGTCTTTGATACGTGTTCAATTAAATTCTTCGCAAGCATACAAGACATGACTACCCTTGCAAAACAAACACGATTTTTTTGTAATATTAGTTGTAAGTTTTTATGTTCGCAATCTCTGATGCCTTTAGCCTTGTAGTTAATTTTATAGCCTTTCGTTGCTTGAATTTAATGTATCTAATTGCTTTTTTTCAAGAACCTTACAAAGATCCTCTAAAAATTGTGGGTGTCGTCGGTGGGCCTGCAAGCTTTCAGCAGCTAAGCGACAAGCTGATCGGCCCTGAGGCGGTAGCCTTACCCTACCTCGATGATGTGATCATCGCTACGGAGAGCTTTGACGAGCACCTTAGATGGCTGGAACATATTCTGCGGCGAATCTCCAATGCCGGCCTAACCATTAATAGGGAGAAAAGCAAATTCAGACTCGCAGAAGTACCGTTTCTTGGCGTCCTCATAGATCGCGATGGTTTTCGACCTGATCCGGATAAGATTGCACCAATTTTAACTTACACCGCACCAAAAAACCTGAAGCAGCTCCGTAGGTTGCTTTGAGGGTTACCACTTTCAGATGACAACTGATCACAGCAGTCTTCGTTGGCTGTACTCATTGCGCAACCCCACGGGCAGATTCGCCCATTGGGTCTTGGAACTACAGGAATATGACTATAAAATCATCCACCGAAAAGGTACCTTGAATTGCGTACCAGATGCCCGTTCCCGTTTGTACGAAGACGAGCCGATTTGCGAAGTCGCCTCCCTCGGCGTCACCGATGTATAAGATTCCTGATATCTACGCCTTCGTAAAAAAGTTGTGAGCGATCCAACCGACCATCCATGGTGGAAAGTCGTCCGGCAACGACTGTACTACTATCGTCCCGATCCTGCCATCGAAGATCTAGTAAATGACCAGGATGCGTGGAAGCTGTGGCTAAAGAAGATCACTGTATCTATCCCCCGCCACACTCGGACCCAGGCTCAGGCCAACCAACAGGCGACCTTGGTGCCTAATCTTCTGACACTTTTACACACCTGCGGAACTCTTCTTACCTCTAAATATTAATTTGTCTCGGAAGATAGTTTCTTTCCCTTCTTCTCCTTGTTCAACCATCTCTCAATTATGTATTATATTTTTAGTGATCCCTATCTTGACACGATGGTCAACATAAGAGAAAGAGATGCAGTGTCGAGCTGCCACGCTCCAACTACCAGCGTCTGGAGCGGGGGGCGTGTAACGAGGATTGCAAGCGCCGCTAGAATAACGACATATAATAATATATAATATTATTGTTATAATATTATATTATAATAATCTGTCGTTATTATATCGCCATATAATAACGACAGACTCATGTTACGTAAAATAAAAAAATAGTAAGCAAAATTTCAGCAAGTGTGCATTGTTTTTTAGTTATTGAAATTTTTATTGAACTCAGTTTAGTCCCTGATGAGGAGCCGTAGCGAGCTCGAAACGTTGGACAGCTGCAGCAGATCTTCAATAAGGTAAAGGTGGTGAGGACATCCAGATTACAATTTTTTTCTTCAGCTAATATATTTTTAATTGAGATTAGTCTGCGGGTGTGATTTTAAACAAGGACAATCTGACTGTCATAATTTTCAATTAATTATAAATTAATATGTATTAATATTGATATAAATAGATGTTGATATTATTATGTATTAATTTTAATTTATTTAATTGGACTTTAAGAAGACTATTAGAAATATTTATTAATTTATCTAAAAACATTTGACGTAAGCACAATGAAAGTATTTTATTTAACTCGTTTTAATTAAATAAAAAAAAAACTATAGCTTCAATATGTAAGAAATAGGCATACTTCATTATAAAAAATGTTAATTAAATCATTTTATATAATTTTGTTGTAAAAAGTACGTAACTACTACATAATTTATTTTTACAGTAATTCGAATATATATAGTTTGTAACTCTTAGAAATTTAAGCATTATATAAATACGCGCGCTGCCTTTTATTCTTTAATTTCGTTAGTATCAAAAATAAAAAAAAAATCAAACGTGTTCAAATTTGCATGTTTTTTAAAGTTTTAAGTCATGAATTTTCATATGGACATTCATATAACTTTTCAGGTAGCATTAAAAGCAAGTTATATTTATTCAAAAGAAGTTCAAATTTTTGAATATAAAAAAATAGTAAAAAATTTTTTATCGTCATTTTAAATGTTCTTTAAAATTATTTCAATATGATTTTTACAAAATTTATTTAAACTTTTATTGAGAAAGATGTTAAATAAATTAAGAAAACGTAAACAGTGGCTTTTTTACAATTAAATAAAATGTTCCTAAGTGGTCTCAGGGATAGGATTCCATGTTAGAAGTATAAATTTCAACTCATTATTTAAGTTTGAATCCTGGTACTTATGCTAAAATTGATGCCAATGTGTAGAATATATAAAAATTAACAAACTCCTAAAATTGAATGAAAATCCAAGCATAGTCTATTTAAGAGATTGTTCTTATCTTCAAAATTCAATTACTGGCATCGAGGTTCAAAAGCAAAAATAAGGAGCTTGAGGCTGCTTGCGTTACATGATGTTACTTCGCAACACAGTAACAAAATTGTTCCATTTAAGACATCTAGAAGTGGAATAATATAATAAATACTACTTTAAATGTACCCTAATGTTTCGTAATGACACGATTAAAAAGTAAAAAATGAATGTAAATATATTATTTGATAATAATGAATAAATAAATAAATATGATCTAAAATATAAGTACAAATTCACTGTTTTTTATTTAAAGCACATAAAACACAAATGATTTAAAAATATAATATTCTTACAGAAAGAAGAACCATAGGATAGAACACTTATTTCTTTTAATTAATTATACATCCTATATAATTTAACTACAATTTTGATATAAAATAATATGTTTCTAAACTTAATTTACATAATTAAATTTTTTAACTGTATAAAGATAAACATATTCAGATAAGAAAAAACATAAAAACAGAAATAACTGTCTAAAATGCATAAAAATTATGAATAAATATTTTAATATAATTTTGATAGAAATGAATAAAACTGAATAATAGTAAGTATTTAATCTTAAAAACAACTCAAATTTGCAAATAAACAGTATGAAAATCAAAATCAAATTCTTTAATTTTTATAAATATACGAAATTCATAAAGTAAAAACACTGTTTATTGACCTCTTCTTATATTTTATTTTTAAGAATTTACTATACGATATAGTTATGTATTAATTATATTCCTTGTACGTAAAATAATTTTTGTTTGCAACGTTGTTTTTTAATTACTTTAATTTATGGTAAGAAATTAATCTCTTCATTAAGTACATGTATTCAACACTTTGAATTGCCTAGTTTCTTAGAGTCTTGTCTATTAATAAATAGAATCTCTATACTGAACAATGTATAATTTCCTTATTGTGTTAAATTGAGGTATTTTTCCAAATTACTCTGAGTCTATAGAAGCTCTTGAATAACTTCTTGAAGATCTTTGGTTTTTTGGATGAATAAACACCTCTTATTGATAGTATAAAAATCCATAAAATAAGAAATCTGAAAATTAAAGATTTATTATATTTACTTTTAATTTTTAAATATTTTTGATTAACTCTAGCAATATTTTACTCTATATTTATGGAGATTCATTTATATATAAAATTAATGATATTTGAAAATATTTTTTATCACTAATATTTCTCTTTTTACTTATGTTTTCTTTACATGATTATGTTAGAAAAATCATTAAATATAATGTAGATTTAGATTTTATAAAAATATATATGAATAATAATGCTTTAGATCTATGAATAATAATGCTTTAGATCTATGAATTTTTCAAAAAATATCAGTTGACTACATATGGTAACTTTAATATTAATATTATTACAATTTTAGTACCTGTTTCTTCTTAAGTGCTAAAATTCATCGGCATGAGTATAGTAAGTTTGGCTTGTTCAGCAGCAGCAGCTGCAGCTTCTTCATTGACACAAGCACTTATACTATCTAGAAGTGATTGTATGGCATTTCGGTTGCTAGGGTGTTTTCTTTTCAAATGTTCTCTTCGATGCTTGCTTTCTTTAAAAGTTTTACCTGTTATATATGCAACAAAAATTTTTATATCAATTAATTAACTCAAATAAATATTATATTAAAAAAGTAAAATAAATATATTGAATAGAAATTAAAAATCATAAAATGCATAAATACTCATTTTAGACTATATATGTTTCATAAATACTTAATTTTTGCTTGAATAGTCAAAATAAAATTATGTTTTGAATTACTTATATTCATGATAATTATTATTTTCTTAACTCTTAACACTACTATTATTAATATATATCTATTTAATCAAATATATCTATTAAATTAGTATGAGTAAAATGTTAAACTTTATTTATTAATAATGATTATCTGATAGAGAATAAAAAGGACAGGTTAAATTTAAGGTGATGGGAGCAATAAGGTTATCCTTGACTAACATAAAATATAGTTTATTATTTTTATTATTTTATTTTATTTTATTATTATTTTATCTTTATTATTTTTAGTAATAATTTTTATTTCAGATTCATCGGGGATTATAATAAACAAGGACAGTCTCATTGTCATTATTTTATTATAATATAATATTGTATGAAGATTGTAAGACCAATAACAATATTTATTAATTTAATTCAAAATAGTCGACGTAAATACAAGTTTTAATTTCAAATACATCTATCTATGTATTTATCTAAATGAATTAACATTTTTAGTAGGTTTGTTTACTAAAATCTACAACTAAATAAATAATTCTCGGAAATATTATTCTTGTTTTAATCTTTGAAAAGTAAAATTTTATACAGTATACCTTCATATACTGAGGTAAGTCATTTGTTTACAAACTTGTGATTAGCAATAGAATTAATATGAAAGAACTTTCATAAAAAGATCCAATTGTTTAAAGAAAATTATATTTAAAATTTTGTTTTGTTTTTATAGATAGAGAAAAAGTGTATAGTTAAAAAATTTTCTAAATTATATAATACAAAACTAATCTTTTTACATATATTAAATATATGTTAGTAAACAAATACTATGTTACTCTAAACGTTACAACTATTTTTGTCATGTTGTTAAAGATTAATAGAAAATGTCCTATTTAATATCTATACAATTTTTTTGAACTCTAACTGAAATAGAAGACAATGAATAAATTAAATTACTTTTGAATTTTGAAGCTTAGATATCACATACCAATCAAATATTAATCATCCAATAATCCCATCTTTCAATAATAGACTAAGACTTACCACAATGTTCACAAACATAAGGCCTGGCAGCATCATGTGACCTGACATGACTCTCATAGTGGCTCTTCCTCACAAAACGCTTACTGCAGATGCAACATTGGTATTGAAAACGACCTTCGTGCGCAGCAACATGTGAACTCAAAGTCCACTTAGTCTTGAAAGTCTTACTGCAGTACTCACAACGTATTTTAGAACCTGTAGGGGTTCCAGTTGATGGCAATGATGTGGACGAAGACGAGGTGGAAGCACCACTGCCCATCGGTTGTTGTTGGATTGACTTGTGATGATTATTGGGTGTTCCTTTTCGCAAAAGCAACATGTCTTCAAGACGATAGTCATCATCAGATGATGCCAATGAGGCTGATGCACTGGCCATTGGGGTTGCAGTTGGTGGTGTAGGTAAAGGAGGTGGTGGTCCATTCAGAGTTTGATAGCGAGAGGCTGAAGGCATGACTGAAGAGTGTTGGAAATTCAGAAAAGGCTCACTCTGAAATTGAGTAAAATAAATTAACCAAAAAATTTCTTACATAGACCTTATGTATAAAAAATACAATATACAATACAAATGTTTACATATATTAGATATTTACAATTAGTTTCATTATTATAGTTAAGCAAGTGCTACCATCAGCCATAACGGAAGTATTATTAATATTACTAATACCCCTTTCATAGCCAACAATAATATAATACAATATAACTTGATCTTACAGAGCTAATCAAATCAATTTAATGAATTTTTATTTAAATTAGCACTGCGATATCCAGTTATATCATATTATAGTATATTATCATCAGTATTACCTTTATGTGAACTGGCAGGTGAGCATTAAGAAGATGTTCGTGTTCAAAGATTTTTTTGCAAAAGTTACATGTATATGGAGGTCCACTTGTGGATGATATTGAATTAGATCCATTTTCGTGTATTAATTTATGCCTCTGTAGAATTAACTCATTATAAAAGTGGGCACCACATATCAAACATGGATAAATTTGTTGATGTTGCGCTTCTCCTTTGTTTTCCCTTGACTCATGTCTTGCTATATGACGTTTTAAGTCATGAGCTCTTGAAAAAGCTCTACCATATCGACTACAATTTGTGTATGGACAACCTGGTATTAGAGAGTAAAATTATTTAAATTATCATTCAAATTATAAAATATTGTTTCAAAAGAACTTCTTTCAATTCATATTTATAATTTTTGCAACATTTTATAAAATTTTTATTTTATTTTGTTAGATTTTATTTTTAATTTGGTTAAATAAAAATTAATAATTAAGAAAACATTGACTAACCTTTGGTTTTATCTTCTTTTATTCGAGGTGGATTAGTTTTAGGTCGTTTAGGTGATACTTTTTTATCATTGTTATCAATAGGTTCTTGCTTACAAACCATTTGCTGTTGAACTGCAGCATTTCTCGATAAAGTAGCTAATTGTGCTGAAAGTGGTATTACAATTGAAATAGTTTCACTACTACCTGGAGCCAGTATTGGGCCTAAGTGAATAGCTGACGGATTAGCTAGAGACATTGCCCCACTTTGAGTTCCACTCATTGCGTTACAACCTGCTAAAATAAAATTCATCTAGTAAATATAAGATATTGTGTTCAAATTCAAGCTCTTAAACTGAATGTATTTAGTACATTATATTGTGAACTAACTAAAAATAAACTTTATTCAATATTATTCATTTTTTATATTGCACTTCATACAATATTATTATTTCATTTTTGATTAAGTTTATTTCTTACCCTTCATTTGATCAATTTTCTAAGAACACATAACCTTGTTTGTATTTTTCAACTCTCGTACAAATATTTAATCAAAGAATCCTAAAAAATCGTTGTACCTTTCTTCATTATACGTATTCCAGTATAAATAAAAAACGAATATTTATAAAAACAAAAAAAACATTTTAATGAGAATTGTAAATAATTCAAAAACTCAGATGATATTAATTTTTCACATTTACGCTCATATTCGACAAAAGTTATGGCCTATAACGCACGCGTATGTGCACAATCACATTGAGAGTGTTTATTTACATATTGACATATATACTCATTGCACATTGTACGATGAACCTCCTCGTAACTTGTACAATTGTGTACTGCATCCATCAGCTGCATAAGAAGAACAAGGAGGAACGATGGAGTGGCTACTTTCACTCTGAGCTAAGCTGAAGCCTGAGCTCAGTTGCTTAGTCAGCTTTAGTTAGCCCCTTTCTCTCTCTCTCTCTCTCTCTCTCTCTCTCTCTCTCTCTCTCTCTCTCTCTCTTTCTCTCTCTAGCTATTTCTTCTGTTGTATATCAGTGTACCTGCGCATAATACCTAATCGTGATTATACACACTGTGTACGATTTTATTTTAACCTTATTCCAGAAATGGGATTTAGTACTTACTGATTTATCTATTAAAAAAATTTAGAATAATAATTTTCACGTTTAGAATGTTTTAAAACTTGTCAAATTAAAAATACAATGAAATAATTAATTAAATAAAGTGTTCTAAATGTTTATTTTTTAAATCGTTAAATAAATTAATTTTTTAATAGATGCAAAATTGTTTATGTCATTTTTTATCTTTTTTAATGTATACTTCGGAGTAAAATTTCGTAGTAAAATTTAACCGCCATAAACTATATATGTGGAATATGGTATATATGGTATATAAGGTACGTGGAATATGGAATATGGTGGAAGATATGACTACAGTTTTTTGATATAATAATTTCTGCAATTTAATACTGAATGTTTTTGAATGAACATTTCGAAAAATAAGAGTTATAACGAATCTTTGAGAGAATCATGAAAAAAAATATTTTGCGATATGCAAAAATTTCAAAATATCATTTGAAGCTAGAATTCCGATGAATTGAATAATATTTCTATATACTGGAATGAAGAAAGATCTCAAATTATTAATTTTTAAGAAAATGGTGCTTGCCAAAAGTGAACATCTGCTTTTTGGATAAAAATGACTGTTTTTCACAGTTCAAATCAAATAATCTAAATTAAACTATCGATCGTACTGTTGCTTTGAGAAAAATGCGATAACTATTATTGGGAAATAAAATCCTTGATACGACCTCTGGTGGTCAGATTTTTCACTAACGAATACTAAATATTACCTTAAAACAGCAAATTTCATATTATTTATGTATTTTTGATTATAAACCAATTTCTATAGAGGTTGCAGAGTTTGCAGAGCGTAAAAAAGTTCTTACAATGTTCACTGTGCAGTTAGTAGTTATGAAAGTAAATCAGGGGACAAATTATCAGTAAGTTTTCACACCTTCTCGAGACCAAATCAACGTTTTGTAGACAGACAGAAGAGTTTCGGTCGGCGCATCAGAATAACACAGCTGCATTACAGACGATAATATCGCAAGCTTTGCGGTAATTTGTAGTATAACACTTCTTAGTTTTCTGAGTCCACTATAAAAATAGCCTTTCAAGTAATATTACCACATAAGCTATCCAAAGTTTAAATAATGCCAACCCGCTCCATATGAACGTTATGTAGCTCTTGGCATTGTTCCCGCCATGTTTGGTATTCAAACGCATAGTAACGTCCCTATTTTCCTTCCGAAGATTATTAAATACCTGCTCCGTGAGCAGGTCGGAAAATACCTTTGATTATGGGATTTACAGAAAGAATCGATATTAGCAGGATTTTATCAAAACTTTCGAATGTGTTTATTTGTGTACTTTATTTGAATGTGATAAAAATTTGAACATTATAGCTGTATGAAAATTAAAGATATAAGTATAGTCTAGTTCAATAAAGTCTATTGGACGAAAATCATAAAATGGCTAATTTTTTAAACATCATTGTATTGCTTTCAACGTATATATTAAAATCTTATCTATAAAAAAAACTCCACTTGGAACGTTATTCAGAGCTAAAATTACAAAATTGCAATACAACATTGGATATTCTTCCCAGAAAATCATGAGTTTCTCAAAAATGAAACGTCTGACAAAACAATAATGAATAAATATCAATTCATAATTTAATTCTACATGGAATTAAATATTACCAAAAGTAAAAAATCATATTTACTATAAAAGATGAACAAATACAAAAAACTATGTGTCTGTTCAAAAATTTCTATATATGATTTTGTATTTCTATATATGATATATTTCATATAATATATATGATTGCAAGTTTGTAATTTAAGAATCCTCGATATACTTAACATAGATTTTGAATCTGCTTTTCATTAACCCAATAGTGTAGCTATTATCAAATATACTAAATTGAAAACTTTGATTTAGTTTGACATTGTTCAAAGAGCTTCCACATAAGACTTACATTTTGAAACCAGATGAGCTGAATATTTCGTGGGCTGATGTAGATGGCGTAACTATAATTAAATCCATATAATTTTTACTTAGTACCAACCTTCAAAAGATACTGTATAAAATTGACAGCTGTCCGACAATTTGTTTCTGAAATTGTCTAGTATTGTGAATAATGTAACTTTTGTAATTGTAAAAAAAGAGATAAAAAAGAATTTCGTGTCAAGTAAACATTGATTTTCAAGAAAAAACTATTGCTAATGCCCAGGCTTGGCTTAATAAATATTATTCAGACTCTTCATCGAAAAAATCAACCGTTGAGAAGTGGTTTGCTATATTTAAATAAGGCGAAATGAGCCTAGAAGGTAGTGGACGTCCGAAAAACGCTGTTACCAATGAAAACATTACAAAAATCTACAAAAGAATGTTAAATAATCGTAAAGTGAAATTGTTCGCGATAGCTGAGCTCTAAAGATATTAAAGGAATCTATTGAACATATCGTGCATAAATATTTGGATATGCGAAAGCTGTGTGCAAAATGAATGCCAGGCGTGCTCACAATCAATCAAAAATAACAACGTGTTGATGATTCGAAGTAATGTTTACCTATATACAACCATAATAAAAACGAATTTTTCCGTCGATATATTACAGTAAAAGAAACATGGCTTCATCACTATACTTCAGAGTCCAATTGCCAGTTTGCGGAATGGATTCAACACGATGAACTGAATCCAAATCATAGAACGACACAACAGTTAAGGTTATGGCATCAGTATTTTGGGATGCAAATGGTACAATATTCACCGACTACTATGAGAAGAGGATACTATCAATAGCTATTATTACGTAGCGTTGTTGGGAAGTTTGAAGGAAGAAATCACAAAACAATACACTGTGCCACAAATTCATAAAAACGATGGCAAAGTGATACGAATTAGGCTATTAATTACTTTTCGATCCAGCGTATTCTCCAGATCTGGTCCCCAATGATTTTTTCTTGTTTACAAATCTCAAAAGAATATTTGTTGGAAAAAATTTAACACTGATAAAGAGCTAACTGCCAAAATTCACACTTATTTTGAGGCTAAAGACTATATTCTATTATAAAAATAGTATCAGAAAATTATATGATCGTTATAAGAGTTGAATTGACCTCGAAGAGAACTATATATATATTTACAATCTTAGCCTGAGAACTTTTCAGCCTACCTATTATTTTTGCACTTCTCTAAACTAGTTTCATGAAAAAATCGTGTATTTCAATTTACAACTCCTTAAGAATTATTTGAAATATTATCTTTAATGAAAAAATAGATTCCTTTTTAAAAAATGAATGAAAAAATTTTTTTTATTCTTTTCGCTATTATTAAATACGATTATATTTAATTTGAGATCTTTAAGACTATTATGAGTGAATTAGATTCAGACCTGTGGATAGGTAACCAATAATAATAATGTATATAGCAAATAGACTGTATAAGATACTGTCATGGGGTAGAAAGTGTAGGTTACTTTAATAACAATACTTGTCGATTTACTATTATCTATAAGACAATAAATAGGCGTTGACAGATTTGCAGATATAGAGAAAATCGTTGTGAGTAATAACGATACGAGTTCCGAGTGCAGTTGTCATGAAGTCAGAAAAGTAAAATCAACAGCGATGCAGTTCTTTCAAGTCTTTCCTATAGAAAAAATTGTACCTTTTAGCCTATTTATTTGGAAGATTTCGTTCAAATGGATATATAAAATGTATGATACAATTTGTGCAATTTCAGATCTACATTAACAAATAGTGAAAAATAAATTAAATTTGAATTTAATTACATTTAATTAAATAATAATAATATAAAATAAATTATATTGCAAGTGACATTAAACTATCACTTGATTCAATAACAATAATAATATAAGAAATCTGAATATATTTCTAAAGATATAAACTGTCTTGTAAATTTTCGCTATTTTTGACAATGGATAGAATATAATATTAAATAACGCATATCCAAGACTATTTAAAATTCACAAAAATTGGTACGTGACAAACCGAGAAAATGCAATTTTTTCTACACGAAGATACTCAGAAAAAAATCTTCATTTTACATGTAAAAGTATATGTACATAACTATAAAAGATGCTGAGTAATTTCGACTATTTAACTCTAATATGTACTAATAGAATGGCTAATAAGATTAGAAGGGTACTTAAAGGCAGGCTATTTTACAATCGAAATTATGGAGGAATAGAGGTAAGGAATGCATAATAATACTTACTTTTTTCTATGTAGGATTGGTTAAAAGTAAAATATCGCCATTGTAGTTTTAAGTTTGACTACAATGGGTATTTTTTATGCGCGACCAAATATATAATATTTTTTTGAGGTAGGACTCCTTGCAGAGACACAGTTGAAACAAGCAAGCGGATAGTCGTGACCTGCGGTCGTATGGATCTATGACAGATGAGTCCTATACAGGAATAAAGGATACGTCATTGTCTGAACCCTTTTCGATTTGAAAGCAGTCGTCAGTGATTCAATTTTGACGTTAAACTTTTTTAACTACACGGAGATAAAGAGTAAGATGATATCGCTTAGAAACTTCTATAAAAAACTCTTCCACTACTGTGAAGTTATTTTCATAGTGAATATAAACTACAAGGGGAGGTCAATAAGTCTTCACAAAATCTATAGATGGCACTCGTAGCATCGCAATTGGTCTGTTTCTAGTAAGCATCATTCCTCACTAGTTATCTGGCAAAGTAAATAACTTTTGATTGCTTCAGAAAATGGAAAAAAGTGAGTTTAGAGCGGTGATTAAACATTTCTATTTAAAAGGCTTAACAGCAAAAGAAATAAAAGCTGAGTTGGATTCAGTTCATAGCACATCTGCCCCTGTTTTGCAACAGTTTACAATTGGATACATGAATTTAAGCGTGGCCGTACATCAATAGAAGATGAACATCGTTCAGGACGTCCCGTAGACGTGAGTACCTCGGAAATGATCGATAAAATCCACGATATTATGTTAAGTGACCGAAGAATAAAATTGCGCGAAATAGTTAAGGCCACAGGGGTTTCAAAAGGTGTCGTCGTCTCAATTTTACACTATAAGTTGGCTATGAAAAAAATATTTGCAAGATGGGTGCCGCGTTTTCTCTCAGCTGAGAAGAAACACCACCGCGTGATTTCTTCTAAGGCTCTTTTGGAGCGCATGCCTCGTAACCCAGATGAGTTTCTGCGTAGATTAATTACTGTAGATGAAAAATGGATACACCACTACACTCCCGAGACGAAAGAATAGTCTAAACAATTGATTATTAAAGGTGAACGAGCTCCAAAGAAGGCAAGGACGATGAAATCTGCTGGAAAGATTATGGCTGCTGTGTTTTGAGATGCACGTGGTATTATCCTTATTGACTATTTGGAAAAGGGGCAGATGATTACTGGAAAGTATTATGCGTCATTATTAAGTCAGCTACATGAGAAAATAAAAAAAAATGTCCTCATTTGAAGAAAAAAAGTGCTCTTTCTCCAGGATAATGTACGAATGCATACGTACGAAAGTTTCGATGGCAAAAATTCAGGAATTGAAGTTTGAATTGATAGACAATCCACCGTACTCACATGTGGCCCCGAGTGACTCCTTATTTACAAATTTAAAAAATGGCTCAGCGCACAACGGTTTACGTCAAATGAGAAGCTCATCGCTCACACAAATGATTATTTTGAAGAACTATAATAATCATACTTTGTTGAAAAATAAAAAAAATTTATCCCCCAAAAATTGTTTTTCTCTCTTTCGAAAGACTTATTAACCTAGCCTCGTATATTAATTTTTGTCTTGACTGTTTATCGTACATGTTCGGTTCAAAACATAAACATATCATAAAGCACGCGTTTGTGGGCGTTTTTTTCAAAGAAGCTTTTCCGATTAATTGTACATAAGAACTGTTACTGGTAATACGTATAAAGGACTAGAATCGGACTATACACAATATCGATTCCATATTACCTACTCTATACCAACCATTATGATAAGCCCCACCGTAAAATATCCTGATACTGGCTGGTATAATAGTTTAGAGATGGTCTAAGTTATAATCACCAGAGACTATCGCATATATGTAAGCAAGTACCATAAAAGAAAATCCAAGAGTTTGAAGATTGCCTGTTTCTAAGCGATATTACTCTACATTTTCTCTCAGTATACGGCAGACGAATAATTTCAAGACTACAGAGTAGAGAGTGTAACCACGCTTGGTTACTGTGGTCACGCGCCTGTAAGTTACAGTATCAATGATTACCGTGATTTTGAAGTCATATTGATGTACATGTGTATAGTACTACACACGTTTTCTATCATATCATAAACGTCCGCTTAAAAAACTTAAAACGGCCTTCAGATACAAGGATTCCACAACTACGATTATATCTCATTCATCGTTAAGTGCAGAAACCACGCCTTTCTGATCGCTACCGTTCATCACTTTTCGTCGTTTCTGCTTCCTTATCTTTGCATGATGTGAAAGTTTCATGGTAACGCGAATAAGTGTGAGCGTATACCATACTATAGTAAACATGAGTCGACCAATGTTAGAGACCAACCCATACCAATGACTTCAATTCAACATTACTGCTTAATGCGATGACGCATAGGCCGCATTACTAATTACTTTAACGCATTAACCTCTTCTTACCCTAAATTCTTCGCACTTTTTGCTCGATCTTTGTAATTAAAGTTTAACTTCAAAGTTCAGATATTGGCGTTGGACTTCCAAAGAGAAGAAGGGGCTTGGACATGTCTTAAATAATGTTAAATCGCATTAGGGGTAGTGACGGTCACAGAGTTACTCCAGCTTTAGGCGAAGAGAATGATTTTCTGGAAATATTGATTGTTGCCAGACTGAATCAAATTCTACACCTCGGAAGAATGAGGAGTTAGAGAGGGAGATCCGCTTTTCCTGGTCTTCTACAACATCCTCGTGAGCTATTTACTCCAATCAATACTTCAGAAATCTAGTGTGAGATCCAACAATACTCTAGTCTGTATTATGGCCTTTACAGACGACCTAGCCCTGCTTACAGATTCATTACCTAAATTACAAGATTTACTCCAATCCACGACCATCTATATCCACAACATTGGAATGCTCATCATTATCGAAAAATCCCAAACCCTCCGCTCTCTCTCTCTCTCTCTCTCTCTCTCTCTCTCTCTCTCTCTCTCTCTCTCTCTCTCTATCGCTCTCTCGCTCTTTTTATGAAAAAGTAGGAAAAATGTAGTCGACACAAGCAAGATGTTCAATATCTACGGTCAATAAGAGTAAGTCATGCGCAGTGAGGACAGATTCTAAGAGGTTATCAGAGGTAATATGGTTTCTGGTGAACATTATACTATTGGACTGACAGACCGATATTGACCTTAAGCAAGTCAAAGAAATTGTGCTTTAAAATCATTGTCTGACAATTAGAGACCTTGCTGATTCTGTAGTAATTTCATTTGGATCAGCTCAAACCATTGTGACTGACATTTTGAATCTCAAACGAATAAAATCTCGATTGGTGCCAAAAACACTCAATTTTTGGAAAAAGAGCGTCGCATTAATACCTGCGAAGAGATTATTTTGGATTATCAGCCGATCTTAAAATTCTTCATTTTGGGAGATATAGAGTTGGATTAACGTTTAAGACCCCGAAACAACTCATTAATAAACAAAATAATAACTGCTCAATCTATCGTGTATTGTATCAAAAGTAAGACAAGGCCGACAAAAACACATTGAAGTCGCTCAAAAATCAAGGTCATGTTAACAGTTTTCTTCAATTATAGTGGTGTGGTGCATTTTTCACGGTGTTTATAACTTGTTACGTAGACTGAAATGTAAACTTACTGTCAAGGAAGAGAAACATACAATTTTTTATACACTGTACCTGATTGTTCCTTCTTGTTAATTTTTCATAGGTCACAGATGACTACAGAATGGAAAAAATTTGTTCAACCATACTAAATTTTCAGGGATATCGAGTTTGTAATAGAACTGTGAAAATGTAAAGAATTGTTTAGTTTCAAATTTTAACTTATACTAATATAGCCGAAAAATACTGGTTTTAAGGTTAGAATGATTTAATGACTACAAATAACAAAGGCATTCAATATACCTCGAAGTAATTATAGGCATCGTGCGCAGTGATACTAGCATTTTAGAGGTCAAGTTATTGAAGTCTTTGTTCCCATTGAAGACGTATAAATTCGTTAGATTATATATTAGGAACATAAATATAATATGCGCTACAAGCGGCGGAAAGCGGAACTAACAAATGTGACCGACACGAGTGTGTACTTAGTAGGCGACAGTTTTGTTTTCATTAGTAAAGTTTCGGAGTTCTTCTAAAATTTATTTTAAAGAATCAAAAATTACCGAAATCATCAAACGTAAAACATTAAAATAGTTCTAATAGAGTGAAGACTATAAAAATAGCATAGAATCCTCTTCACCTTCAACAAATGAAGAAAACTTTTATATGGGCAACAATAGTGGATTGCTCGAAGAACCAGAGAATTATTATATTAACTGTAAAGAGATTTGCGCAGGGGAGGATGAGAAAAAACCGTAAATATAATCAAATAAAGGTAAAGAATTAAATAAAACAAAGTAAAGGTAATACCATTATGAAGTTCATGACTGACGTGACATAGCCGGCATAATTAAATAAATGACTATTAGTGAGACATTTTGTGGTCGAATGTTTGACCACAGCATATTTAACCAAATAGGTACTATCAATTATATGGAGAGCAATAGAGAGACCATCATGGTTTATAAAGGTTTCCTTATAAAAAAAAATTAATGTTTTACTAAATAAAAAAATTTAAGTGCACCACCTTTCTTAAGAAATAAACAGCAATCGAATGAAGACTGTGCAAAAGTGCATATTGAACGTATAAATCAACGTATCCAACAGTTCAAAATTTTAGTTTTCATTCAAGTGCAGTATCAACATAATATAAACAAACTAAATAAATTATGATTTAAAAAATAACTCTATTTACATTCTATACTATCTGCACATTTATGTCGGCCATATTTATTTTCATTCGGTGGCGCCTTCATGAGGTGGTGGATGTTTTTTTGCCAATATATAACTTTAACATATAGAAGTAAATTTATAATGTTATTGGGAACGAAACTTACAAATTTTCCCACATAGGTGACGCTCTAGTCGACTACGCACAGTGCCTTAGTTTGAAAGGTTACAGATGAGCTGCTGTAATATCCTATTCAACTTCCTATACTCAAATTAAGAAGGTTACGTTATGGAAGCTAGAGAGGAGTGGAAACTCCGCTAAAATCGTGTCAAATTACATGGCAGGATTTCGGGACAGAATTGGCCGCAAGGTGAAGACACCCTTTGAGATTGCTCGTTCAATAGCATTCATTTTTAAAAAAGCGACTGGGGATATGTAGTGGGCGCGCAGAGAAAGGAAAGTTAAATCTTTGTTTTGCCACCCTTGCTTCTTTTCTTCCGTTTACTCGATTTGGCTTTTGCTTTCTTTCTCTGTTGCACACAGAACCATCGAGGGATTTCCAACACAGCGACGTCTACCGGACAAATCTGAACTACCATCTCCAGCTAATTTTTGATAAGCTCTTCCCATGTAAAGCGAGCGGAGTTTTACTCCTTCTCTAAAGATCCTCCATAGTATACGTTATATTTACTTATATAAATTATATAAAACATGCTTAAAATGCATTCCCGATATTTTTGATATTCGATCTATAGAAGACTTTATGATACATAACATTTAAAGTACTTTTAAATATATGAAAAGCTATTGTGTATGTTATGCCATAAGCTACCATCTCCTGGATCATAAATAAAAAAGCAAGCAATCTGTTATTAGACATACAAAGGGACGATTATTATTCTTTAAGGAAGTGAGAAGTAATATTTTACTTGAAAAGAAATAAAATGAAAAGTGTACAAATTGTATTAAAATTATTCATTTCACCATATTATGACAATGGACTACATGAATTATAATTCTTTAAAACACTGAAGATTGAACTTTGTGTACTAGCAAAGAATAAATGAATTAAATGACGATTAATATAATTTAATTTTTCAATATACTTAATGTCCCAATTCAAAATTAATTTAACAGTATATTTTATACTTGTATATATTAAAAACTATATACTGAGCTTTTGTTGATCTCCCACATTATATTGATGGTATTTTAAAGAATTAATTTGAGCATTTTTTAAAAGACAAAATATCCCATTGCCTGTTCTTTTATTTCTGTTGTACAATCATAAATTCCATGCTTAAGGATTGTGAAGGTTGTTGTCAAATATTTTTTCTTCACTAAATAAAAAAAATAGTAACAAATTCTTCAATTATTAAAGAATATAATAGATTGTTTTTGCATTTAACTACTATTCCTGTACTTTCAATTTCATTATATGGAATTTTTTAAGTGCTATATCAGTTTCTACTTATTTCTACTTATGCTGAAAATAATAAATTGAGTAAAAACAATATTATATATATGTAAATAGTACTAAAGTATTAATTAGTGCAATGAATATTTAATAACAATACAGAAGCATATTTTTCAGCATTAGCATACATCCTATAAATCAAGAAGAATTATTTAGAGAGAACAAATATTTAAGTTCAGAAAGGTAATTTTTTTGAATTTTTAAATTCATCGAACAATTAGCAATCATTTGTATCTACGACTATATGACTTCTTGCTTAAATAAATAAATAAGTATTAACTGAAAAACACTAAAAAAATCATATTTAAATATCGTTTGCTTATAAAAATATTATCCAAAACTGTAACAAATTAACAATTTTATTAAATCATTATATTGAAAATTGTTTGCAATTTCTTATTATTGGTATAAAAATAAAATAGTCAAATGTAATATAATATCAAATGTATAGTTAAGTAAACTTAAAACTACAAATTTGATTCAATTTTTCTATATATAATATTGTCTATCAAATTTGAAATCTTAAAATTATCAAAAGTAGCACTTGATTTTTTATGTATATATGTGAGGAACTATTAATATAATATCTACTTTCATATTAAATAATAATTAATAATTACAATTTTCATAATTAGATCCTTTTTTTATGTACAGAAAACTCATTGAATGTTCAAAGAATAATAGTTTTATATATGCATACAGTCTTGAAATTATTTTATTATTCTCCCTCATATTAAACAAAAAACTTGCATTTTTCAACTTTTAAATCTTTCATCTTCAGTCTATAGAAATATAATAAAATTCTAAAATTTTTTTTATATTTCAAAAACAAAAAAACTAATAACAGCTATATTATTCATAAAACATGAGACAAAAAAATAAAAATATAGATATATATTTACCTTCTTTTATTGATTCCTCCAGTTTGCTTCAAGATTTCTTCAACTCTGTCGTCTCTTTATATATTTTCAAGCATTTATTTCTATTTTGTTTGTCTCTTTACTTGCTTTTAAACTATTATTTACACATAACAGCAACAATTCACTTAATCTAAAGTTTATACGACTTCTCTCTATGCCTCTTTCACTACAGCCTATCAAAATTATGATTACTATTAATTATTTCCTTTTTTGCGTACTTGCACTGTCCTTTTTCGATTTTTTAAATAGTTCACTTCACTTCTTTTGTTTATATATTTTTTAATCATTAATTACTTAACTATATTATATATTATAATGAAAAATATAGCTTTATAACTCGATATATAGAAATGATTAACGCTATATACATTAAAATGTGTTCTTTTTAAAATATCCTATTATTTTAAAGTAATATGATATAAAATATGATCATATAAAAAATGTGTAATAGTAACACAATATTATTAGCTTGCAAAATTCGTGATTATATTAACTTAATTTAGCTAACTTTTTTTCATAGTATGAAAGTCAAGTGCATAGGTTGAAATTGTTTTTGTGAAACCTGTAATAAGAGAAATTTAAGACAATTTTAATATTTTACTTTATATATTTATGCATGCATACACACACACACACACACACACACACACATACATACATACATATACACATGCATACATACATTACTGCATGTTAAATACATTTTTGAATACCTTTTGAGATTTTCAGAAATTCACGTCAAGTAGCATTCCACCATTAGCATCTATATAACTGCATATTATCATATAGATGCTTTATTCCACACTATAACTTTTTGATATATCTTGAATACAGACATAATTAGGCGAATAAAATTTTTCTGTTTCACTTCATAAAAGTAAAACAAGTCATAGTAATTTTATTACTTAGTGTTCAAAAATCCAACGCACGCTTATAAGAAATTGTTTATCGACAATTCAACAAGATGACGAACGAGTTTGAGTCGATGTACGACAACGGGCATTCCCTCCACCTCTTAAACCGTATTACACATGCATATATACCTATACTTTTATTCGTCTTTTCTTCTTATATAGATGCATATTACAATGGCCGTACCTTATTCCTTATATGAAACGTACACAGCTTTATGATTTCTATGCATATACAAGCTGCATACAGCTCTCAAACTGTCGTCGACGTTTTCTTTTTTTGTTGACTTCTTCCTATTTCTTTTTTATTCTTTTGTAGATGAACAAGATAAACGCTATATCAATTTGATAGTTCACAAGCTTAAACTAGAAATATAATAAATAGTAACGCTACAATAAGAATGCGTAGAGAAAAAGAAAATCCGGGATTCGGGACAGATCTTAACAAGTTGAACAAGAAACAGCGTCTTGAACTTGAGTTTTGACTATATCTCTCAATTCTCGACGCCCTTTCGGAGTTTTGGCTCCGCTTTCTCTCTCTCTCTCTCTCTCTCTCTCTCTCTCTCTCTCTCTCTCTATATATATATATATATATATATATATATATATATATATATATGATGACTACTAAGTATTCGTATAGGATAGTCCTGGAACACGATCATACATCATTTGCGTATTTGCTTTGTACATTCAGTTGGAGAGGATAGCAAAAGCAGTCGACACGCTCATGGTGGTGCAAACTGCAATTTTCGGAAACCGTCTTCTCTTATATATAATATAAAATAAGTTGTCAAATAATTGACAAATAACTTATTCTAACCATAAAGCAGAAAAAATCATGATAATTGTGCATAAGCGAATTAATTTACATAGCTGTTGATTTCAGAAATTTAGGAAATTTTATAAAAATGTATTGAATTTATCTATTTTAAATTACTATGCAATTTAATTTATTTAAAAATTAAAATTTTACTTATATGAACTGTTGTAAACTAAACTAAAATATTTTTATTGGTCTTATAACCTTTATAAAGTAATATAATTCTGCACTGTCATGATAATTATATTATTTTATGAAGATTGTAAGATCGATAACTATATATTTTAGCTTTATTCATTTTTAATTGTTTATTTTAATTTTTTATGCGAATCAATGCAACTTTTCAGAGATTTTTGTATTTCAAACCATCAGATGTCGTTACTGATCTTATACGAAGAAAATATGCCAGGTCTGGAAATTCTTATTGGCAAAGAAAATGTCCACTGCATATATGAAGTTATAATAATGCTAGATAAAAACAAAAATGCCTGTCATGATCTGAGTATATAGAGATAATACAGTATTCGTTAGAAGGGAATTTATATTTTTATTTAAAAAAAAGGTATTTGTACTTTAAAGATTTATTAAAATACTGCACTAAATTTTCTAATACTATAACATATTGAAAAAAGAATTAATATTATCTAATTGTTTTCTTTACATTTTAAATGAACACATAATATAATAAAAAAATTGGATAAAAACAATTTTTAAAGTAAATTTGTTTCTCTTAATAATTTTACTACATGAATTTTGTTTTGAAACATAATTTTTTGCATAATAGTTTAGTACATTGTTTATGATTGATTGCTATTTCAGTATCATAAAATAATTTGAATTTTGAAACTTCGAATTTAAAACTTGTTATTTTAGCAGCTTTAGGTTCAGAAATACAATGAAAACTTAAATTAGTATTAAATTTCTATAAAAAGTGAAGAGAAAACGTCCACGATGTTTATGAGGCCGCCACTGCACCAAAACAAAAATAGCAGCCTTGAGGCTTCAATAGTACACAGTGTATATGGAGTAATATTTTAAATATTTATTTAAATGTTTATTTAATTATATTTTATAATCAATAGCATAGTATTAAACAAAATAATTGCAATATAGTTGTTTTTTTTTACATTTTAATTAAACATACAACATAAGCAAACATTTGGAGAATAATAATTTTTTAAATAGATTTACTTTTATGAATAATTGTAATACATGTATTTTATTTAGAAACATAACTATCACATTAGCAATAAATAAATGTTTTCTTATCGCATTTAATTTGTATTATTTTGTGGATGATATGGAGAGAACTCCATAATTATTTTTGTAGTTTTAACTATGGAGGGTAGAGAGGAGTGAAAACTCCGCTCACTTTACATAGGAAAAGCTTATCAAAAATTAGCCGAAGATGGTAATTCAGATTTGTCCGGTAGTTTAGAAGATGGTAGTTCAGATTTATCCGATAGACGTCGCTGTCCTGGAAATCCCTCCGTGGTTCTGCGTGCAAGGGGAGTAAGAGGAAGAAAAGAAACGAAACACACGTAGTGGACCAGAGATTTAAGTTTCTCCTCTCTCCACGAACGACTAGTCTCACAGGGTATCGCCGCCTTGCGGCCAATTCTGTCCTGAAGTCCTGCCATGTAATTTGATACGATTTTAGCGGAGTTTTCACTCTTTCTCTCTACCCTCCATAGTTTTAACCATGAAGTGTAGAGAAAAGAAGTGGAAACTCCGCTAAAATCGTCTTAAATTATATGGCAGGACTTCACGCTAGAATTGCCGCCAGGCGGCGGTATCCTGTGAGATTGTTCAATAACATGCATTTGAAGAAGAACGAGTGGGGCATGTAGTGAGTGTGGAGAGAGGGAAAGTTCAATCTCTGCTTTCCGACTCTTGATTCTTTTCTTCCCATCATTTGTTTGACTTTTGCCATGGACTTATATATTTGACCGCGCGCTTAAACGAACGCTTTGAAGTCCATTTTGAAGGGAAAAGATAGGCCTGGGGTCGTGCAGCCCAACAATAACAATGGTCTACAGTATAGGAGAAATGTATATTTCTGCTGCGTGCATTTTTACTGCTACTGATACCCTATTTTCCCTTTCTCCCCACCTCCTCAACTTTTTAACTGATGTGTTTCCAAAATTCAAGGGGCTGTGATACTGTAGTACGAGTGATTCTCATATATATTATTGTGTATAGCATTTACATTGATTCGAGCGTGTCTTATCCAGTCTCAGCATTAGATCTATAATTTGTTAAATATCTATTGTGCTTGATGATACTTAATTTGTCCCTGGAATGAATACTCACTATGAATTTAGCTGTTAGGAATCCATCGGTAGCCCTTACACGTTTCACAGGAGTCAGATAGCTTTTGATTCAAGCATCTCTCGCTAGGATCGTTAGGCATCATTTAAGTTGATGATCGAGAATGCAAAAAAATCTCCATTCGAGAAATAATTTGTTATTAACTGCGTCTGAAACTTAACGCATCCGTTGTTTATTAAGTTTTTCAGAAACAAGTTAAATGCTCCGAACGAACACTGTTATATGTTTTGAAATATAGTTTTGAAAACATACAACGGAGAGGCGTAGCTCAGTTTTAATACTCGACTACAATAACTTTTCACTCGACAAGAATGATCACAATAGTATACTACTACTTCCAAGGTGTGAATAAAATGCTCATTAATCGCAAACTGTGCGAATGGGCGACCTCCTTGTGGTTAAAATCCTCGGAAAAATACTAAGGCTATTGATCAATGCATCAAATTTGACATACTGCAATATATCAATAGTTTCCATACGAAGTTCGATCAGTAGAGTATGAAATTTGGTCGTTCACCCTACGTAGGCTACAAATGAAAGCTTCATAACGCATCGAATTTCATAACGTAACATTGTATATATTCATAGATTTACGTACAAATAGATAAAAATGCTTTTTCCTCTCCTAAATTTCCCCCCTTTCGTATGTAAAAAATCTATTTTTATGGGGGAAGTGTTGTTGGGTTACCCCAACACTCTAAACAGTGGATTGGACCAGGAAAACCAACTCCAAAAAATGCAAAAACAATTTTTTCGGCGAACAAGGTTATGGCTACTGTTTTTGGGATGCAAGAGGTATTATATACATTGATTACCTTGAAAAGGGTAAAACTATTACTGTTCAATACTACGCAGACTTATTACCACGTTTGAGCCACGAAGTGAAAATTAAATGACCTCATCTTGCGAAGAAAAAAATCTTGTTTCATTACGATAACGCACAAGCATAGACGTCAATCATTGCGATGACTAAAATTTACGATCTGAAGTTTGAATTGATGCCGCACCCTCCTTACTCTCCAGACCTAGCCCCGAGTGACTATTATCTGTTTCCTAACCTCAAAAAATGGCTCGGCGGTAAGACATTTACGGACAATGATGAAGTAATTGAAGCTGTAAATGGGTATTTTGAGGAGCTTGACGAATCAGTTTATAGAGATAGCATTACTTGTAGACAGTAGACTAGAACACCGCTATGAGAAATGTATCAGCCTTGAAGGAGATTATATTAAGAAATAAAAAAAATTCTTAAAAACGTTGTTTTTCATGGTCAGGCCGGAAACTTATCAATCCACCCTCGTAGAATAGGTAAAACTATTAGTTGTCTGTCTTTTAAGGAGCGCCTCGCAACAGAGATCAAACTAATAGTTCCGGACGGAATTTAGTGTCGGGATGGATTTGAGCTCTGGATAAATTTTTAGCTCCAGGAGGAGTTCGTGTGACTTTGGGGCAGTCGGTTCACCGGGCAACTCTCGATTTTGCCTTTTGCTGGCCCTTTTATACTAAAACGGTCGATTATTTCCGTCGCCGCTCGTTCAATTTCGGACGAGCCGTCGAATTATTATAATTACATTAATAATAATTATGATTAATAATAATAATATTAATAACAATAATAATAATTACTATTTACAATTTATATTCCTTATTTTTGCAGCCGGTGTGCTGCGTACAGGTAATTTTATACATCTATATGCATGTAGACATACGTATATATATATATATATATATATATATAAATATATATATATATATTTATTATTATCCTTAAATATATTATTATGGTTGATAAAATAAATACAACGGTTGAGTGTGTTCGGGACACCCGTTGTACATGTTTACAACACCCGTTGTTCCCCTCCAGCAGTGTTCGCCGCTGGCGCGTGTCGCACGGTGCGAGAGCACAAGAGTGTGCGTGTCTGTATTAGAGGGGGATAGCTGCCGTCAGCCTTATACACTTAGCGCGGCTCTCTCTCGCTGCGCGAAGTGTATTCCCTCTCGCGCATTTCTCTGCTTATTCTAGCGGTAGAGAGGGAAACTATATCGTGTTTTGTCTCTCCACTTCAGTTTTAGCTGGACGCGTCGACTACCTTCTACAGTAGTCGTCGTGACCTTTGCTTGTTTAGTTCTATTTACTGCGTTTATCTTTCGATATACTTATTATACTTTTAGTGTTAATTAAAATTTATGTACCGGCATGGAGAAATTTTGCGCGCCCATACTTATGGTCGTCACAGAGTATATTCTTCCAATATAATTTTATGTTATAATTCTGGCGTTGGTCCTTTTATATTTTCTAATTTTTTCTTTTTTTCCGAAAAAATTTCATCTAGTAGAATTTTTCCGACTTTAAATGTGTCAAACCAATATCTTCAATTTCGCAAATATGCTCGTTTCATATATTTTTTATTTGCGAAATAATTCAATTATTTATTCGAATTTCAGTATTTAATTTTCTTAATGCATCGTTTCCGAGAAGCATAGATTGATTCAATGTATTTAATACAAAGAAATTATGAAAAAGTCTTAATCCTTTTGTATATATTGGCTCCGAAATTAAATCGCCTTATTTAGTTTCTGATCCGTCGGCTGGTACAGCTATTCTGTTGACTTATTTCGAAATCCGTAAAGTAAACAGATGTCGGCTAACTGTTTATTTATATATGAACTGACGAATCGCGTACCAATAAGTGAATCTACTTTATAATCGCTTATCATTACTTCGGTGAATAGTCGACTATTTAATTCGTAGTTGGATTTTCAGGCCAGGCCTGTTGCATTATAAGGCCGGCCCGCCGTACATTTCTCTGCGTATGACATTTGCTATTACGGGTGTACATTCCATCCTTACTGCAATATCAACAAAATATCTTACTTGTATTTCTACATTTAAAACGATCATTCTCAGGCTCTTGAAATTTTGAGCAACATTTATCCCGATCATATATAACTGCAATATTGTGTTTTGACGGTGTTTTTGGTCTATCTATCTCTCTTGGTTTATATGGATTTCTTGAATGAGGCGGCACTTATTTTTGTTTCCATTTTAAACTCTTTCTTGCTCTTTAAATATTATTCAACTTTCTGTATTATATCTACGGTTCGGTAAACTGCGTTTCGTGGTATGTGTATGCGATATGCGGCACGCATATTATAATAGATTTTTTCTCAATTGTTTTTTCTAACCTGTTTTTTTTTCGCTAAATTTTCCTCTCCGGCTCATCAACGTCATTACAGTATTTATAAAAACCGAATTCATTCTTTGGTCTCTTGTTTTCTGTTGTTTATTTGATATTCTAAATTTCTTAATTCTCCCGATGATAAATAAAAATTTCTCATTTCGATTGCTAGTTCCTCTAACGTACTTATATTTACCACAGAATTTCGATGCAATAGTTGTGCATCTCTTCAGAGTAATTCAGGATAACCTCTCAGAATTTCCTCATTAGTATACTTATACGTTTTTTTAATTTCTCCTACTTTCTCTAAGAAAGCGAGTAAATCCTTTCCGACGAAATGATAGTTCCATTTTCTTATTTTATCAAATGCTTTGGCGTTAGCATTAATTGTTTGATTTCCTGTGTTAAACTATTATTTTTTACATGATTAAATGATTATTTTCATTCTGTTAATTGGTGTTAATGCAGCATTTGTTGGTGACGAAGTGCCAGAAGGATTTTGTAAGCTTCGTAAATAGCTTCAACCCACCTCCAATCGTTCTAACTCTCGTGTCCTATCGAGTTCCTCTTTATCATCTGGTGCATATTCGTCTGGGTGAGCTCGAACGTAGTTAACAAATCGAGCCTTTAGTAAAGGTACATTAACTTCGGAATCTATGTTTATTTTTAATAGTTCATTTATCAACTGATCTTTAGTTAGGCGATATAACGATGATACACGTGGAGTAGATATTTTCTACATTAAAAAAAATTAAATTCTTTATAATATTATACGTTTTTTGCGATATTAATATTTATAATATTTTTTAGAAAAGAGTAATTTACAATTTAAAAGCTATTTATCAAGTCCCTGTACGGGAGCCATGTAATGCCATGTAAGGTGAATAACTCTTTTTATTCAATTCTTTTTTAACTATTAATAATAATAATATATTTTATTAATAATTTACAAAAAGATAATTAACAACATTTTATTGCTCAATTTCTCTAGCGACTCTCTATAACAAATAAAAGAAAAAAAATTTACTATTTCGTAAATTAAATGAAATGATAGTATATTTATTTCCGCGTATTTCGTCCTGCCTCAATTCCTTAATCCGATTATCGGTTGTTTCTTGGTCGATTTTCGCGCTCTCTCTATTTACTTGGTCGTCTATTTACACGGCCGAAGCTTTTGCTTCTTCGAAGATTAGCGTGTTCAATTTTATATAATTTCGAAGGGCTCCTCCTCAATAATATAAAATCATTACATGATCTCATTAAATAATTATATAATTTTCATATGATTATCAATAAATACAATTTTCGACGGATTTTATTTTATTTCGATGTGTCTCGCTACAATTAATTTCGGAGAAAAGGTTTACCTTTTCTTTTAATTATTTAATTATATGTATTTTCCTATCTTAAACGATTTATCGGCGATTTTGTATTATTCTTTGTTGGTCTGGATGTATTAATTCAAGGAGCACCTCGTGATTAATACACCTTTAATTTTATTTCTGACAAAGGAACACCTTTTCTCAGAGATAAAATTTGACTTTATTTTTCGGCGAATTTCTGTCAATGCTAGCTATTTTTACGATAAAAGTTTTCTTTACAATTGTATACTTAAAGGAAATTATGATAATGAAAATTCAAATAATGTTCTAAATATAATAGGGACACATTGAAACGTGAATGTTTTGAGGAGAATATTATAATTTTTAATACTAAACGTAGTTGAAAAAACTGGTTCTCCACATGATTCAAATTAAATTAAATGCGTAGACTATATTGCTTTTAAATTGATATAAAAAGACAAAAAATGATAAATATATGTACCAGGTACACCGGTATGAAATGAGAGTTAAGATACAAATGTCTCGATAGGAAATATTTCTTGTGAACGAGCCTTAATTTTTTTTGTTTTATTAATATAAATGTTGTCAAAGCATGTTTAGTCAATTCAATGCCAAATCAATTTTGCGTCGAATTGTTATTGGCGATGAAAAATGGATCTATTTTAAGAATTTTAAGAAGAAAAAATCATGGTTTAATCCAGGACAACCTTCTACATCAACTACAAAATCAGATCGATTTGGCAAGAATGTTGTATATTTGATGGGATCAGAGTGATGTGGTATATTACGAGTTGTTCAAATCCAGTGAAATAATATTGATCGCTGTCAACCACAAATGATGAATTTAAATGATGAATTTAAATTACATTGACCGAAAATCGACCAAAATGGGACAGAAGACATGGCAAAATAATTTTGTCGCATGACCTGCACACAAAGCAAAACCAATTCAGAATAGAATCAAAGTACTTAGCAGGGAGCTGCTATCCCATCCGCCGTATTTACCAGACTTGGCTCCTTCTGAAGACCATTTGTTTTCATTGATGGAACACGCATTGACTGAGTAGTACTTCGATTCCTATGAAGAAGTCGAAAATTGGGTCTGATTGATTTGCTTCAAAAAACAAATAATTATATTTGCATAGTATCCAGAAATTTCAAGAAAGGTCGTCAAATTGTGAAGAAAACAATGATCAATACTTGCAATCAAATTTTTTTCACTTTCCCATTAAAAATAGTGTTTTATCTTTACAAAAAAACGGTCACTTCATATCGATACATCTGGTATGTTAATTTCATTCGCCATATTTTCCAATTCTTACGGAAATCAAGAATCAAATTTATATTTAGTATCGGTTCATTGTATATGTATATTTTAAATGCTTATTAGTTATACTTAATAATAGAATAATTTGTATTTAGGATTTTATAGTGCCAAATTTAAGAAATTAACGACCACAAATCTAACTTTCGATTTAATTAAAGTTTTTCATTAATTTTTTGTTAACTAAGAAACTTTTAAGATCAAGAAGGTAACACTGAATTGTAATTAGAATTAAGTCTGACTGTCATTAGTTTAGCTAATATATTATATTATAAAGTCTGTAAGACCGATAAAAATATTTATTAGTTTAATTTAACAATGAATTTTACTTCCATAAATCATGCTGTGTTTTTGTTATTTATATAAGCGCTGAAATAATATATAATTTCTTTTTTAGTCGTAAATTGTTTAGTCTGATGAAGTAGGGATCCAAATGATGACACATGATGACTTTAAAATCAAAAAATGTAGTTTATTTGAGATTTAATTACCTTAGCTCTGTCAGATTAATAGATTTATAAAGATCTTAAACGCAATTCTATTTTAATCTTTAATTTCGATGATGACGACATTTTTTATCTTCCATAAATTTTTAAGAACGCAGCATGTATTCGTAAAGCAGTATTCCTAAGCAGTGTGCATTCTTTATAAAATCCACCCAATCAGTGTATGTCTGTCTTTAGGATAAAAAGGCACATTATGCATAACAATTTTTGTTGTTCCCTATACTTCGAAATCTCGTATTGAGAATAAATTATAGTGTTTTCATAAAAGTTGCCAATTTCTATTGAAACGATTTTATGCCCGATCCATTTGATTCCAACATTTCGGAAAGACATGAATTGTTTCTTATGTTGAAGAATTGTTTCACATTTTTTAAATCATAAGAATAAGCAATGAGCACTAAAAAATTGGTTTAAAGAGAATTGTTCCATTTTTTAAATGATTATTAAATTTTAACAAGTGTCAAACTATCAGATCTAAGCAAAATTTATAAAAGATTCTTCTTATAACTATTTATCGATATTTTTAGAAAAAAAATTCTTTCAATAGCCTAAGAACAAATTAGAAGGCATCGTTCGACCATCATTCGCAATCCGAAACTTGAGTTTTTGTTATTAATTTAATAAATATTTTTATTGATCTTACAATTTTTATAGTATAATATATTAAACTAAACTAATGTTAGTTTACTTACTGAGGATGAACCGTAGCGGTTCGAAATATCGGACGCCAAAGGAGAAGTTAAATTTCAGGAGGTGGGGACATCTCACTAACATAGAAACAGCTCACTACGTAGAATAAGCTCACTAACATAGAATATAGTTTATTATTTTTATCATTTTATTTTATTTTATTATTATTTTATCTTTATTATGTTTAATCTAATTTATTTTTGGAAATAAATTTTATTTCAGATTCTTTGGGGGTGATGATAAACATGGCAGTCTAACTGTGATTATTTTAGTTTAATATATTATAGTATAAAGATTGTAAGACCAATAAAAATGTTTATTAATTTAATTCAAAACAGTCGATATAAGTATAATATTTATTTAGCTAATAATGTATTTCGTTATAGTTTAATCGTTTAAAAAATGATAATATGTATGTAATGTAGTTTAAAAACAATACAAAAAGTTATTATTGTACTAAAATGTTACTATCACTGTTAAAGTACAATTTCATGGATCGATATGAACGTTTTATTATGCTCAAGTTCATGTTTCATATTATTTCGATAATATTTCTATAATATGCATTTTGAATTGAAACGCCAGAGATTTCATGAATTTTTCTTAATTTTTAAGAAAACAGAAATAGTGTGTACTGTTTCTGTGTAATAATTCTATTATTGATATTCGAATTCGAATTCGAATATTATTAATATTCGAAATTTCCTAAATATATAGTAAGTTCTTATAAAATAGTCTCTTAAAACGTTTATCTAGTTACGATAATTATATAGTGTTTTCAATTTCAAAATCATGAATAATTGACAAATCCCCCACGCTTTATATAGTGGTCAAATGAATATGAAAATTTATTTAATAGTTATAGGCTTCTATATATATAAATAAAAAGAGGGATTCATTGTTAATAATAAAAAGGTTTGATAAAAACTTTTAATTAATTTTTCAATAAGATTTTAGGAATAATTATTTACAATTTTATTTACATTTGTTAAAAGAAAATATCTTTTTCTATCAAATAATGTTTTTATACATTTAGTCCTTTTATCTATTAACGTCATTTGCTATAGTGTTCTTGATCCAAGAAGTATAGTATTGGATCTTGGTGTATACGTCAGGAAAGCCTGGTCTAGCACATCCAGACCCAAAAGATGTAACACCAACCAATTGCCAGATACCGTCAGGTCTCCTGCACTGTAATGGACCCCCAGAGTCACCCTGCAATTATAAATAATAAGATTTAAGCTGTAAATAAGATCATAATAAATCAATTTATGAAACTTATTAAAAAATCTAAAGAAAGTATCATAAAAAGTGCAAGGAATAGAAAACTAATAACTACGTAGTTAATTTATTAATTGTAATTTTTATGGTAAAAAGAAACCCTAACAAAATTTATGGTTAACTTATTGTATGTATGCTTCTATATACACTGAAAGAAAACATATTAAAAAAATTTTACCACTATGAACTAGCTTCTCAATAATAACGAAAGTGAATGTTTTTAATTTAGAAAATTGACCTCTATTCAGCCCTAATGGCCAAATCTGCAAAAAATTCTAGGTTGTTCAGTCTGTATAATTTAAGGTAGTACGTCCCGCTCAGTCGTGCTCATTGAATTTTTATGACAGCCTATAGTAGATGTGTTATGGGTAAAGGGCTTCAAAAAATTTTCGGTTGTCTTCCACTGGCTTACTACTACATGCACGGCATATACATACACGGCAATACATACAAGGGTTCGATGAAAAATTGTAAGCAAAAAGATCTGGCAACGTCGCACTTCGAAAACGAACAAACTTGACCATGCCAAACAAGATCAAGAATGCACCGTTTATTAGGGTATTTTATGACATCTATTTAGAGGGTGCAGTTTTTGTCGCTGTTATGAAGACTGTCTTCAAAATCCTAGATCAATTAGGTAGAAAAACTTTAGTACACGTTCAGTTCTTGTGGTATTTACATCAATATATTTTCTTATTTTTTCACCCGAGATATTCTTTTTACCGTTTAATTCTCGACAATCTCACGTCATTTTTTTTGTTTGCATGTGTGTATGTATAATTGCCAACTATTAAGTTTGCTTTTTATTTTTAATTATTTTTTAATCAATAATAATTTTTATGCATCGCAGTAGTAATAGTAAATTCGCGAATAAAAAAAAAAGAAGTATACAAGAAAAGCAAAGAAGAAACACTTGCCAGAGTGAAACAGACGTACGCAGTCAGAACTAAATGCGCAGAACGTTGCATAAAAAATAATTTATGTTTTGTCAATCCTATTTTGTAAAAAAGGTAATTATAT
The DNA here is from genome assembly GCA_018907035.1 of Sycobia sp. Sy_11. Classification (NCBI taxonomy): domain Eukaryota; kingdom Metazoa; phylum Arthropoda; class Insecta; order Hymenoptera; family Epichrysomallidae; genus Sycobia; species Sycobia sp. Sy_11. The sequence continues at coordinate 724,152 of JACCIC010000141.1, forward strand.
TGTAGTTTCGATCACTGACAATATATTTATATCAAAAAATTTGAAGTTGTTGAAAAAAATGTAATGCCTGGTTACAGTATGTTTGTGCGTTCGCGTAGTAGGAGTAGTAGTGTATCGTTACCACTGTAATATAATTACAGAAGAATGCATTGGATATATTATATAATATATTGAATATATTATATAATTTCAAGTGCTTTATTGTAGCTACTTTTTTTGTAAAGGAATTACCTTTCGAACCTAATTTAAGTTAAACATTATGATGGATCTTTTTGTCTAACTGTTGTTTTCACTCATAAAACCCAAGCGACCAAAATCTTAGAAAAAAAGGTTTCTTCTATAAAAAAATGCTATCTCATGACTGTATATATCGTTCGGCGTTGCCACGCAGTGAGTTCTCTCGCTGGGCAATTTCTGGAAAATCATCAAAACTATACTTTTCAGATCAAGTTTATTCAAAAAGTGTTCGGTCGATTTTCATTTTTTAAATATAAATATATTGCTATTAGCCTAGATTATAACATATTAATTTTTCAAACAAATTTGTCGAACAATTTCTTTCCTATGCAGAGAAAACCTTCAAATTTCTCACTTAAATTCAAAACTACATGTTAAAATCGAAATTTCAAATTGTTATAATTTTTTTTTGCTCCAATCAAATTCGTTGAAATTTTGACAGTTAATAAAGCATTATGTGATTAATGCACATACCGACTTTCAAAAAAATCCATCGAAAATCGATTTTGGGACGTACTTCCTTCAAAGGTATCTTACTCCTAACAAATAGCTGCTTAATGTAATCGAAAAAAATATTGATATAATATGTTGTTGAGTAATAATAATTGCATTATGTAATAATTAAATCACGAACCTTAATTTACTTTCATTGACATACATATTACATTTACAAATAATACATAATGTCTTACAATTATTAGTAAATGTTCAGTTTTGACAGGGAAAATGTCTAAGGTTAAGGCGGCGTAATGGATATGATTCTGCGGCATTACATTATCGATCAAACAGAAATGATATGTATATAAGTTTTACATAAATCGATGTAGCTGTTGCAGTAATACTACAAACAGAACTTATGTGAATGAAATAATAAAAAAACAAAAAAATCTATAGTTTCTAGTGTGTTTTGAACCACTTAATATTTGTAGTATATAATACTGTACTAATGGTTTATGAATAACAAGATTGTATCGGTAAATAAATTATATAGATATAAATAGTTAATTATTTTTTTTATTGAGCTTACACCAAGCCTATAAAAAGACTTATACAGCTATAATAGTTAATAATATTATGTAAACATAATATATAAATTTATATACATATAGTTTTTCTGTAAAATTTTTGCATTTATGCTCGTTGTCTCCTCTTTACCACATGAATAAATATCGATTTCTCTCTTAGATGGAATTCAAAGGGAAAACATTTGAAGTCTTCTTTTCCCATGAAAAGATTATGATAGCATTATTTTAACCATGACAGTAGTATTTAGTTTTGAAATCAGGGATTTAAATTATGCTCCTTTCGACGAATAATTCAGGTCATTTTGCAAGATATTTATTACTTGGTGGTTTCATAGCACAACATTTGTCACCACTTGATGTTTTAATGTTCTAGATATGGACACTTTTGCTCTAAGTGTGCACTTTACTTCAATCACAAGTTTCCTTACGATAACTACTGGACCGTTTCCGGAGTGCTTCTGCATGTTTGGGTTATTGAATAAATATATATCTTTGAGTTATATATAAAATTTGTTCATGATCGTAACGCATCAGATAGTGTTATCCTGTCGAACCATAAACAGCAATCTAGGTATAAATAATCCAGTGCAGGCGATAATTACTTTAAATTTAACTTTGCATTCCCAGCTAGCTTGGTACACAATCTTGTTAAATCAATCTTCATTCGACTTTTTTCAGCTTTAGTGTCGTTAATACAATTTGACTTTTCAAACTTCGTAGCATAGTCCTTGTCTATATGACCACTGTCACTATATTGGTTTTTACAATGTTTCGTATATGTCCAATAATCTAAATACCGCAAGAGACTATATAAACTTTTTATATAGACTTTTTTTTCGTGGCATCAGTTTTTCTTACATCGCCGGTGACACTTCGACCACCAAAGAGCTTATTGCAATGTAAGTATCTTGACCGTTTTAAATCGAGACTGAAAGAAGTTAGCAAATTCTTCAGCTAAAGTAGTTATTCCATCATTTTGTTTGAGAAGGATAGTAAATTAACCGTTTTTATTACCTTTTACGGATTTAACCAGATGGAACGAATTTCTGGTGAATAATGCCCTTTGAATCTTAGAAAGCGATGAGCATTGTTTTGATTTTCGATTTTTCCAAGCGCGTTTTTTGGGTTTTCGCTCATCAGGGACTTTCCATTTGGCACTTTGACGTTTGGTTTCGGGATCATATTAAAAACATCATGTCTCGTCATCAGTCAGGATAGCATAAAGATTGTTTTAGTACTTTTTGGCTTTTAATGATGTCATTAGAATGTTGAATTCGAAGCGCTTTTTGAGTCTCAGTCCATTTGTGTGAAGCAAAGCGCGAACAAACCTTTCGGAGACCCAAATGCTTGGTAAAAATCCGATGAATTGATACTGCTTACTAATTTAATTGCACTTTCATTAATGTACAGACGATTTTGGCTCTTTTTTGATGAATTGACGTACTTTCTCGATGTTCCTTTCATTTACCGTATTTCTCGACCGACCCTAACGTTAATCGTCATTGAGGTCTTCTCTGCCGTCCTTGAAACGCCGATACTATTCATTAATTGTTGCACGAGATAAACAATAACTACCATAAACTTATTGCATCATTTGATGTGTTTCGATAAAAGTTTTGCCGATAAAACAAAACTTGATGTTAGCTCTTTGCTCAATGCTCATGTTCTGACCAACAAACAACACACACTGTCACTTAAGGCGCAACAATTCGATTTTCCAAATTTTCTTTTTATCCAAATATTATAAAATTTCGGCAGAATATAAATAAAAAATATCCCTGTTGATAATACATACATATTTATATACATCTAAATAAATAATAATAATTCTTACTTTTTTGTTGCCAGCTAATCAGAATCCACTAATACAAGTAATAATATACATACATAAACAATAAAACTTTTTGTCCTTTTGGCTAAGATATTACAAGTAGCAATATTATTTTAGTATAAGAATTGAATTATATTTACATATTAATTCAATTTATTTTATGTAGTTTCTTTTGGACTTTTATTCCTACAGGCGTTTACTTCCACCGCAATAGGTCATTTACTTGATTCACAATTATACTTTTTTATTTATTGAGCTCAAAAACTCTACACTTTATTATAAAAATTGGAACACGATCCTCCAAAGAAAAAATCTTAGCGTAAAAATCTACACCTGTATAGACCCATTACGAGAATTTACTCTCTCGTTTTTCATTACTGTTTTCTGCAAACCTCCTGTTTTACTTTCCTGAAGAGTTCTTAAGAAGCATTTTACTATGCTTTTTAGAATGTATTATCAAAACTAAAAAGTTGACATTTTTAATGGCATAAATAGCATTTAAATCTATAAATTATTTATAAGAATTTTAATTGAATTATTTTTACGTTAAAAGATTGGATTGATTTTTATGATAGCTATGGAATAAAATATTATAGATAGAATACGATACTATAATAAAAAATACTTATATAAATAATTACTTACTATGATAAGAAATAATAAAACATTATTTTTTATAGACCAACTTTTCGAGTTTATTAATGAAACATAACTCTTTAATTTTAGAAAAAAATTATAATCATAGTACAGAAAATGAATTGTACAATAAGATAAACTTTGAAAATACTTGAAACATATCGTAAATAAACTAACTTAAGGATGGTATAAAAGTACATAAGACAGACTTAAAATCTACAAAATATATTTGGATAATGTGGAAGGGTTATATTATGAAGCATTATTATATAAAAGACTTTTTTCTGAAATTACTGATATTCACAGGAAAAAAATAGTCTAAATAGACAATTAGATACAAAAAATAAAATATGAATATTAAAAACTTTTAACAGAGGGAAAATATAATTAATCAAATTATATTTGTATTGGAAATTAATAACTATAATAGAAAATTTTCTATAATATCATACATTCAAACCGTAATGTTCTTTTTAAAAAAACATTTGACTTGTAGTCACCGTTCAAATTAAATATAAAAATATTGGAAGGTTAATCTTTTTCATATATTGATCTTACTCCCATGAAAAGGGGTTATCATCCATATTGATATTATTAAAAAAATGTTATCATACAATTTTTTCAGTTCATCCAACTTGAAAGCTGCACTATCGGATGCTTTTTAGAATATTATTATATCATCCACCATAACATTAGTACATATAAAAAAATATTACAATATAGAATACACATGTGATCAAATTTGACCCGTACTGACCAAATAAAAGATCATTTTTACGTATTTTAATACAAATCTTTATTATCGCCTTAAAAATAGGCTCCTTTCGAGCTAATAAAAGCATACCAACGCGTAATCCAAATTTCCATACACCTGTTGTAAGTTTTATAAACACTGTTTTCCTCACCTGGGATTGCCTTCAGTTCCTTTAGCAAATTAATTTTTATAGCTTCAATGGACACATGGTGTGTTCCCTGAAGCGGATTTTTGAGTTCCGGAAAGAGGAAAAAATCACAGGGAGCCAGATCCAGCGTATACAGTGGTTGAGCGACGACTTTTATTTCGTGTTTGGCCAAAAAATCAGAGACAATCATGCTGGAATGTTCCGGCGCATTATCGTGGTGAAAAAACCATGGATTGTCTGCCCACAAATTCGGTTGTTTACGATGACTTATTTACCGTAGACGCCAAGTGAATTACTTCTCGTAGTACTCCTTATTGACCGTTTGAACTCTTAGAACGAATTCACGGTAAATCACCCCATGGTAATCGAAAAAAACGGTGAGCATTACCTTGATTTTCGACCGACTGACGTGGTTTTTTCGATTTCGGTTCACTTTTGGAGCGCCATTCGCTAGATTGTTGGGCAGTTCGACGTCATATTCATAAACCCATGTCTCATCACCAGTAATGATATATTTGATGAATGTAGGCTCTTCAGCTACGTTTTGAAGCATCTTTTTTGCAACCTCTACTCTGCGTTGTTTTTGTAAAAGATTCAGATGTTTTGGAACGAGTCTAGCATGACACGCTTCATATGCAAAACATTAACCAAAATAGGTTGAATCGATCCATAACAGATGTGGAGAGCCTCTGCTATACCTCTGATGCGGACACGACGACTTTCGAACACCATTTCCTCAACTTTGTCGATGTTAAAATAGAGGTGGATGGGCGACTTGCATGAGGCAAGTTTTCGATGACTTCACGACCTTCACTAAATGCTTTGTGCCACTTAAATACTAGCGTTCGCGATAAAGTAGACTCCCCAAAACACTTCTGCAACATTTTCAACGATTCCGTATCGGTAATTCTATTGGAAACACAAAATTTCAAGAAAACTCGTTGATCAACTTTTTTTTCATAGTTAATATCACCAGACAAACTTTTTGCATCGTAAACAAACAGCTGAAAAATACACACTAATGGAGATTATCATATATATGACCATATATATGACGCTCAAATTTCACACGAACATCAAGAAAGGTTGTATCAATATAGGAAAAAAAATTTTACCGATTCAATTTACGCATGCAGTTTAAATGCATCAGTCCTGGTCAAACTTGATCATGTGGTATAATGATTAGTTAGTACAATCATTCCATTAAATCATTTAGTAACAATTTTTAAAATCAACTAATTTTATTCTTGTTACTGTAGTCATACCGCTTAAAAATTTGTTGATAATTGGTAAAAAACTATAATATTTACTATGTGAATCAGGACCGTAAAACAATTTTATGATGATGGTTTCTAATTTTATATGATTGTATTAAAATGTATTGAGGAGGCTTACGATGGCTTGATCGCTAGAGCGAAGGACTAGTAACTTAGTTATCTGAGTTCAAATCCCGGTTTCGGCCGATTGACACAAGCACCCCTGAATAATTTACATGTCCTTTGTTTACAAACACATCGTAGACCTCCGTCGCTGATTAGCACCGATATTTAGAAGCATAAATAGAACAGTTATTATTCGATATAATATTCTACAATTTTTGATAAGCTTTACTCACAACACAACTACCGGAGGAACCATCAGTGTTTCCAGCACACAGATGACCGTCCCGAATCGGCACCGATTTACCATAGGCCTTCAGGCAGTCAGCAAGATCAAGTAGTGGGACGTTAGCCTCTAGCAGCGCTGTAGAAAGTGAGGGTGAAGGTCCAGAACGACCCCAACCAGATGTAACACATTGAAGATCTATGCGGAGTGACTCATCCTCTGTAGGTAGGCAAATAGTTCGAACTACCTTTGATAATGGCGCTGGTCGTGCCAGTTTCATCAGTGCTAAAATCGAAACGATATTGTTCAAGCTAATTTTACAAAAATTAAAACTGTTATTATTAAATAATTTCAAGTAACTTTAAAAACAAGTATATTCATATATTTTTGGACTTATTTTCCCATATTTAGAAACAGATCATCTGTCTTCCTACTTAAAGCTAGCGTTTGACCCACGCCGAAACATACACTGCATATACAATATTTTACCTCTAATTTTAAAATAATAAATGAATAATTAATTCATTATTTATTTATTTATATAATAAATCAGATTTATAACTGCAAATTAACATGGAACATTTCACCTTCGAAAAATAAAATAAAATAAATTGATCAAAAATATTTTGCAATTGTAGCTAAAAACTGTGCTTTAATATTTCCTATCTTGGCCAATTGTAAAATAATGTACGCTCGTGCAAGTTTCTTTAAATTTCCGGTATTGTTTACACCATAGGTTTGGTCTACGCTCAGCCCGCGTAAACCCTTGGTCGCTCAGCCCACCACCAAGTACCCACAGTATACATATTCAGTCAAACTCAATTCTAACTCTCGCTCAACCCGCCAGAGTTATGAGTTCAGTCCACGTTCATTATTTATAGATAATAAACCAATTTTTTAAAATCAATCAGGAACGAAAATTAAATTCTATTGTGGAGCTAGGGTTCTTTTATATTTTTATTTAAATTGAATCCTTCTTTCAATTTAACAAAATATTTATTTATAACAAAAAATATAATTATAGCATCATAAAAAGAACATAAAAGGACAACATTTAATTTATTATAAATAACAAATTTAGCACGTTCATTACTGCACCGCTGCGCCATACTCCTTTTCTTTCAACATAAGGGTAGTCCGTTTGCCACGGTCCGCTGTAATACAATTTTAATTTCTAAGTATAATCATAAATTTATTTTACATCTGATATTAATTATATTCTTTACATATTTAGCCCCATATGGCTTTACGAAATATTTAAATTAAGCGGTATATTTAAATTTATTAGATTTTTGCATTGCGTTCCCAAATCTCGCGCTGAGTGTGCGAGAACGTGTCGTCCGCTATCGCGCCGACGACAGGTTCTCCTTTAATTAGCTGATTTCTTGGCCACCAGACACTGAATTTTTCATCCATTGCTTTGCTATTTAAGTTTTGAGAGAAAGAGAGCGGTCCCCACTCTGCGACCGTTCCTGCGCCGTTACTGCGCCGCGCCGCGCCGTAGTACTTTCGGCAATCCCTCCGCGCCGCACCGTCTACTGCCCGCAGAGATCGCGTCAGCCCGTAAAGAGAGAAGGTTTGTTCGAGCGTCTTCGGGCGCACTCGGTCTTTCTTTTCCTCTCTAATCTTTTCGATTTTCCGCACGATTCTTCATGCGGTCGATGCCTTGATAGCAATTATATATTGTATTATAATACAATATATAATTCCATTACGTTAAACAAATTTATTATTATACATTACATAACAATTATTATTCTTTATGTTTTACAATTTGTTATTATTAATTAATAAATAAATATGTGCGAGCTTATGGCTCGACACAAGTTAGTACTAGAAATAGGTGAGTCTGTTATAAAAATATCACAACTTATGACAGTTATCTCGTTGACCTTAAAGAAGCGAGAAGAACTTAATATCTCAATACATTAAGGGCTCATACCTAACCTGCATGTAGATGAGGCCATTTCAGTAAAGGAAGTGTTATTAGAAATAAATAATGCAATATGCTGAAATGGTGTCTTTCTGGAAAATGCGGATTTATTATCTGTGGTAATTAGAAAATATACTACGTATGTTAAATGTATAGTGATTAAAGATTAGTTGAATTAATTGCTATTTTAGATAATAAAAATCTATTACAAATCAGTTCACTGATATAGATAGATGTTCTTCTGATAAAGCAAAACATAATAATAGATGTTCTTAGCATATTAAGAAATTTACAACTTATAAATCTTATACAGGTCCATCTGATTAAATTTGACCCGCACTGGTGCATTTAAACTCCGCGCGTAAACTGAATCGGTAAATTTTTTTTTCTATATCGGTACAGCCTTTCTTGATGTCCGTGTGAAATTTGAGCACTATATCTCCATTAGTGTGTGTTTGTCAGCTGTTTGTTTACGACGCAAAAAGTTTAGTTGGCGATATTGGAAAAAAAATTGATGAAATCGACGAGTTTACTTGAAATTTCGTGTTTCCAATAGAATTACAGTTACGGAACTATCATATTATTTCAGATGTGATGAAGTGGGTGGATCGGTAACACGGATTCGTCAACTACCATCTTACATAAGTGCTCACGGTACACGACTGCTTTCGCAGCTCTTTACATCGTATCTGCGTATATGATAGCACGTAGTGTCCAGCATGCCCTGGTACAGAAGAAGATGTGGAATACTCCCAATTTCATTGTCCAAGGTTTCAAAAAGAAAGGGAGCAATTCCAAACCCAATGGAGCGGTCATCTGACCCCGAAGAGTATGGGTAGATGCATGTTAGCATCACTGCAGGGTTGGGAAGCGGTGAGCACTTTGGCTAAAACTATAATCGCAAAATTGATGAACATCAGAAATTAAATTAATAAATACTTTTATCGGTCTTACAGTTTTTATAATATAATATATTAGCTAAAATAATGAAAGTCATAGTGTTCTTTTTTTTGTTCACCTCCGAAGAATGTCAGATAAAACTTATTACTACAATAAATTCTATTAAAAATTAAAATTAAAAATAAAAATACAATTAATAATAAAATAAAAATAAAAGAATAAATAAAATAAAAATAATAACAATATTCTATGTAAGTAAAGGACAACCTGACTGCCCCACTACCGTTTCGAACTGCTACAGTTCATCCTCAGGAACTAAACTAAATTGAAAACCCCAGCGATTGAAACCGCGATAGAAATTTATGATGAAGAGCTTAAAGTGTATGGTAGTGATGTCCTGAGTCGTAGTCAGGTGCTTCGGTGGCATGCGATTTTAAAAAAGGCCGTAAGAGCGTCATAGCCGAGGCGCGGAGCGGAAGGCCAATTTAAGTACGAACCGACGCGAATACACACACTCAAGACCAGCGACTAACCATTCAAATGTGTGCTGACGACTTGAATATTAATCGGGAAACAGTTCGAAAGATTTTAACCGTAGATTTCGCCATGAAAGAGCTGTGCGCGAAGATGGTACCGAAGACCTTTTAGATGAGCAAAAAGCCTACCGAATGAACATCGTTCAAGATTGTCTCGAGCAGGTTGAAAGTGATCCTATCACTTTTATCCTATTCTCAATCGAGTTATTACTGGTGATGAAAGTTGGCTCTTTCAATATGACATTGAAACTAGATGCCAAAGCCAACAGTGGCTGCCCCCTGGAGCGCCAAGGCCAAAAAGGCGAGAATTAGCAAGTTCAAAGTGAAAACCATGTTCATCTGCTTCTTCGACAATAAAGGTGTGGTTCACAAAGAGTTTGTACCACCTAAACAATGATGTTATCTGCTATATGAAACTAGTTAACCTAATTAACTAATTTACCACCACATTATGCGTGAATTGTGCTTAGTGGATCGATGTTATTAGTACATTATTTCCTTGTTTGTAAATGGCAAAGCACAAACTAGTACAAATAAAAGAAATATTGATAATTTATGCAAGTGTTATCTGAGTCAATAATAATATCTATGTATTGATACTTATCAAAAAATTAAATAATTGATTATTATTATGTCTAAACTAATAAAAATTATTTTATTACTACTTCTATTTATTTGTTATCATCAAGAAGAATAAATTTATTATAATTATTCAGACGTACGATATAGGTAAGAATAGTTGAAATGTCAACAAGTCAGTGAATGCGCGTTTCGTGGTAGAGTTCATAATCGGCTGAAAATATCAACCGGAAGCAGTATATTGTGCTTTCAGATTCAATATATTTTTAGTTGGTCAGAAAACATGTAATTTTCTTTTTACCACAAGAAAGTTGAAAAGTTAATTATTACATAGAAATTTTTTTTGTCAAGATAGCAACACTTTACGATATTAAAAGGAATTATTTCCAGTAATTATCCTGTTTTTTATAAGATCTTCGTCATAAAAGACGAAAAGTCTCAATTTCTAGACTTGACACTTGCCCGAGTCTGGATATTCGAGACTAGCCATACTAGTAATGAGGTCCCTAATATTATATAAATATCTTTGTATTTAGTTAGTTTTACTTGAATAATAAGTTTAAGGGAATTCCATGAATTTGTGGTATTTCGTAAAATCAGGCTTAAAAGTACTATCGTACAGTAATGGGTTCAAGCAAAGCATTCAAGAATTTGTACGAAAATTGTTATTCATTCTTGAGACTAATCAAACTTTCATAACAGGTTTATAATGTTTAAATGCTTATCTGTTAATAAATAGTTGTGAAGCTGACCATAATTATTATAGTATACATAAACTCTGCTTTCTAAGGAAAAATCGGTGTACTTATATAATAATTACATCCTCGTTTAAGTTTCAAATAGTGCAAGTTTGTGTGTTTGCCTTAAATTATGATTCGTGAAATAAAGTCCAGCTTCTTTTAAGAATATAGATCATTACTTTCTTGAATCATAACCCACTAAAAATCTGAGAAAACTATTAAAAAAATTTTTTTTTAATGCTTGAAAAACGTATTTACTACTTTTTGTGATATTTTTTCATGAAATTTGAAAGCTGAACAGATATTAATATCATTTATAGGCACAGGTTTCATCTATGCATTATAAAATCCATAATTACTATATTACTATAACTACTTTCAACAATGCGAATACTCTAATTATATATATTAAATTTCGTATATATGAAACTTTTACAGGTTTTGCTTAAATAAATTATTTACATTGAAAATTCTTTATCTCTTAGCGTAATTTTAACACAATATTTTTTTCTATAAGTTTTCATTTATATTTTAATAAATGTGATGATACAAGCAACGCATTTTAAATAGATGCCTTGAAAATAGTGTTAAAAGTAGAAAAATGTAGGAGTATTTAGTCAATTATTTTATATCCTTATTGATACTCAGGCATATTTGCATATAGTTTTTTGTTATTGGATTTATATAAACAGTAAAATTACATTAAAAAGATGATATACGATCAATGAAAATTAAATTAATATTTTTGTTTATTTTTATCGATAGGTTTGATCAATTACATATGTAATATGTACTTCTTTTGAAAAAAGATTTGATAATAGAAAAAGAAATCATTTCTTACCGATGTCGTGTATGTAGTTTTCAAAGTGGTCATGAAGAATGACTCGCTCTACAGGCAGACGAGCTGAACCGCGACCTCCTGAATCTAGTTCCCACTCACCCACCACCGCAGTCCATAAGGGTCCATATGGCAAATTGAATAAATCGCTATAAAATTGCACATATTGTTGTATTGCAGCTAATATTATGATAATAATTTTTTTCAAAGAATATTTGTTAATGAGTATTTGAAATTATACTATTGTTACCTGTAATTATATATATACTTAAATTAATTAGTTTAAATTATATTAAATAAAAGTTATACCTAAATGTTTATTTAAATGTTTATCTTCATCCGTTATTTTGAAGAATTCATACAATATGTGTTGTAAGTAAAAATTGAGCTAATATTAATGAAGTAAGCGATTAACAGTCTTATTATTTATCATCTTATTTATCATCAAGATTTTATGGCGCTTCTTACGAAATTCATAGAAAAATAGAATGTGAGTATATGATTGACAGTGCAAAGTCAAAAATTAATCGGCGTATAATGACACTTGCTTATACATATTTATGCACACACTCTTCCTCTATAAATTTACTTCGATACAGATTATTAACTTAAACGATTTTATTAATATTTGTTCACTACAAATTTATCTATAAATTCGAGAATAATAATTAATATAGAGCGAAAATATAGAATAAAAGATCATGAAATAACTAGCTCTTAGGTCTATGATTAAATGGGATAAAGCAACTGGTTATGATTAAACTTATAACGAAAATGTTAAATAGGTTTACAAAAAAAAATTTCTGTATGCGCATATAGATTTAGATTTTTTGGACCGTTGAGTACATTGAAGTTTTAGATCAAATTTGAAATTCAAGATAACATAATAAAGGTGGCAATAGATATTAGGAATTTTTCACCTTTAGATCCATGATCTTCAATTACAAATCTAGTTTTAGATTCATCTTCAACAACCTCCAAAATCTAAAAATATTAAAAATTTAGTTGGATCTTGAATTATCCGTCTAATTTAATATTAAATATTTATAAAGGCATGTCGGAATTTAAATTTTTTTGCAAATTTGATGTATAGTATACAAATATTTAGTGTACGCGCGTGTACCCAGTATCTCGATGTTCTCTCCACCTAAGAATTTCTATTAACCAAACCCACGAAGGTCGTGCGCTTGAATGAAAAGAAGAAGATAGAAAAAAGATACTTTAATTGTGGATTTGTCAACTGCTTATATACAAATTAATAAATATTTTCATTGGTCTTACAGTCCAATTAAATCAATAGAAAATAATACGTAATAATATCAATATATATATATATATATATATATATATATATATATATATATTAATATTAATACATCAATATACAAAAATAATAAAAATAAAAAATAATAATTAAAAATTATAATGACAGTCAGACTGTCCTTATATAAAATCACTCCCGTAGACTAATCTGAAAATAAAAATATTAGCTGAAAAAAAATTTATGTTAGTAAAGTGCAATCTGATAATTTCATTGGATGTGGTTTCTTTATTTACAAATGTACCTTTAGAATTGTTAAATGATATTATACAAGAAAAATGGTATGAAATTTATTTACACACAAAATGAACAATGAATAAATTCATTAAAGCAATTAATTTAGTTTTTAATAACACAATTTTTTCGTTTGATAATAAATTTTATGACCAAAAATACGGATGTCCAATGGGTTCACCTTTATCACCGGTTATAGCCAATTTGGTTCTGGACAAATTAGAATGTATTGTTTTGTCAAAATTGGTTTTTGATCCAATGATATTTAAAAGATTTGTTGATGATATGTTTACATTGTTCCGGAATTTTTTGTGGATGAAATGGAGAATGTTTTTAATTCTGTACATGACAGAATTAAATTTACAAGGAAGATTGAAGTCAATAATCAATTGAGTTTTCTGAACATTAATGTCATTAGATGTAGTAATAATAAATAAAAGCTTAATTGGTACAGAAAACCTACTTGGTCAGGTAGGTTCTTAGATTTTAATTCACACCACCAATTCGGAAAAAAATTGGAGCACTGAAAGATGCCATTAACAGAGCAATAAAATTGTCACATAAAGATTTTAGACAAAATAATTCACAGATAGTAAGAGAAACTTTCATTAATAATGGATATCCAATTGAATTTATTAAGAAATTAATTGCTGAGAGATTGTTTGACATTTATATTACCGAAAATAGGCATAATGCACGAGTTAATGTTAACAGAGGCAAAATTATTGTCTTACCATATGTTAGAGGATTATCTGAAAGAATTTTAAAAAATTTTCGGAAATATAACATTCAAATTTTCTTTAAAAATAGTAATAATTTCAGTAAGTTGTTTAATAATTGCTAAGATAGGGATGATTTATGTTTAAAATCTGGAGTTATTTATAAAATTAAAGTGATTGAATCATCATCAATGAAAATATTTATTAATTTGGAAAAAAGGTCTAAAACACGCGAAGGAATGTTGAACTTCTTTCGCTCGTACGTTCTCTCCTCATACGTAAAATATATTCATACTACTGCATCGAAAGCGAATCGGAAAAAGACAACGGATCGAATTCGATAATCGTTTTATATAGTACTTAAAATGATGGATAAAGGCTTATGTTTTCCTTCTAGCTATACCCACATAATTTCATTCATTACAGAAGAATTGAAGAATTAATCACGTGCACTCACAGCGTGTAACTCTATAGTACGGCGCGTCACTTCCAAAATAAGTCGCGTGTTCTGTACATGCTAGACATTTCTATGGCCAAATTGTTAGAATTAATCTGGAAACTTATTTAGGCTTATATTTGAGCTTAAAGCATTACATGTAATATTAGTCACCCCCCTCACTGCTAAACTATTACTTACAATGCTTTTAATGTTTGCTCGATATTTAGCTCTGTTCTGCAATCCCTATGATACGTGATGCCTACCTCAAAACATACTATGTAGAGTCATCACATGATGTTATCCGATTGCTTTATCAGGAACGATAAAGCTGATTTTACCGTATATGAAACCAGGAGTATAAAAATAATATTAAACGCGGTAAAATTGTCATTAGTTATAATTATAGAGCCACAAACCTATCTATCAGATACATCATTAACATTGATTTTTTATTTATATTCACAATCAAACTGCATGAATTTTTTAAAATTTTTTTCTAGAGAAAATTTGAGAATAAGTATTGAGTTAAGTAAAATCTCGCTTTTTATAAATTACAAAAGCTCCATCAAGATTAATAATACAGTGAACGAATGCTTCGAGTCCATGAATTTTTTTGTATAATATTATATGAAAAGTATTCGATGAATAGAAATGTATTCAACGATTTATTTATAAAAAAGATTGATACTCTGAATAATTTCAGGGCACTGATATTTATCTCTCAATGTTTTTATCACATCTATATTGTTGGAAATTCGGTATGTAAATAATGTGTTTTGTGGAATTTGGCATCCATTTGAAAATCACGTACTTGATTTGTTAATTTGGTGCCATTAAATTTCAAAAATCTCGGCTCTATAATTTGCAGAAAAAAGATAAATAAAGATTAATCTAAAAAGTAAAAAATATTAAATGTTGAAAAATATATTGCATAATAAAAACATTGAAGCAAAAAGGTGAAGACAGCGAGAAGATCAGTTCAGAATTCTTATGCGACACTAATAATTTGAATAATGATATAAAAAAGAACTGGTCCCTATTATATTTTCAATTCTAGACCTGTACCACTCTGAAAAAAATTCAAAAGTTTTTTAGGTAATATTGTTTTTCAATTAGAGATGGAATAGGTCAACAAACACACATTGACTACCAAGAAATTATTTTTTTAAGTTAAATACATAATAAGCATCTGAATTGGAATTCGAGCATAGGACGGTATTTGAAAATCCTGCAGATTTTCGATAAATATGAACTTATATATTTGATTTGATGTATTATTTTAAATGTAACGTTTTAAATATTTTGTATGACTCAAATGACTCAACTTTATATTACTTCTCATTAACAACAATGTATCTTTTGCTGATCACACAAAACCAAGAATTTTTTTTTTAATCTCTGTTGTAAAGATACTACTGTGATCAAATTGAAAGGCGAATTTCCAATTTGAATTTCCCGGGATTTTCCATTCAGTTAAATTTTTTGTCTGGAATTTAGTAATACTATTAGTGAAATCTGTGCTAAATTGTACATCCAAATATTCATTAGTGTTTAAGAAACGCTTCGTTTTGAGAGGTGTTAAAAATGAATACGGCAATTGGTACTATGTCTGAATTTATTGAATAAAGAACTCGCATTAAATTTCGTTTCCGGAATAGAATGTCGACTGCGGAAACGTTGAGGATGCTACGAAAAGCCTTTGGAGATCAGACCGTGTCTTCAAAGAATGTTTATATGTGGCACAACGATTTCAAAGCTCATATTGAGAGTGTTAAGAAGAATATGGTATCAAATTGTCCAAGAATATCAACTGATGATTATGACCTCAAGCAGGTCAAAGTACTTATGCCTTAAAATCGTCGACTGACAATTAGAGACCTTGCCGATTCTGTGAAAATTTCATTTAAAACAGCTCAAAGTATTGTGATTGGCATTTTGGATCTCAGATGAATCATGTCCCAATTGGTACCAAAAACACTCAATTTTTAGAAAAAGAGCATCACATTAACATATGCGAAGAGATTATTTTAGACTATCAGCCGATCATGAAACGCATTATTACGGGAGATTTAAACTTGTATTTACGCTGGCAAGTCCGAAGCCACTAATTGATCGAGCGATCGGACCAAAAATGAGAAAAGACCAACAAAAACATGACAAAGTCACTCAAAAATCAAGGTCATGTTCACAGTTCTTTCATTCCTTCCATCGGACTAAATTATTCATAATGAATATTATCTCATTGTTCTGCGTCGTTTGCGTGACACTGTTCACAAATTCACGAAGGCCGTAGTTATTACAAAATAACTCTTGGCTTTTATATCAAGATAATTGGCCATCTCACACAGTACTAGTCGTTTGCGAGTATTTGGCCAAGAATTCAACACATATTGTTATGCAAACTGTTTACTCGGCTAATTTGGCTTCATGTGACTTCTAGTTATTCAATAAATTTAAGAGTCCGTATTAACTCGATGGAGAAGATAAAAATCGAATCGCTGCGAGCTTTTGAGACCATTCTGAAGGAGAATTTTGGTTAGTGCTATGATGACTGGAAAGTTCATTAGCCTAAGTATAATGCAACGGAAGGGGATTACTTTAAAGAAGATGAATCTGATTTGGAAAAAGAATTAAAAGAACAGTTAATATATACAAAGATGTCAGTGCAAACAACCGAGAGGAACACATCTCACTTGTCTGGGACGTTGTAAAACATAGTTTGTCTACGATTCTATGCCATAGGTTTAACTATGGGATAGAAAAACTAATATATACTCGCACTATTTTCAAGAAAGCAGTGTCGAATTCACCGAAAAAAAGAAATGCTAAATTGCTCGAAATTCGTGATGCTGATGGTATATACAGAATTATACATGTTGGCATATATATTAGTTGGGAAAATAAGTTTCCGCCGTTTTGAAAAGATGACGACACCGATAAGATAACATCGAAATTGTCAGCTGTAAAAAGTCGTATAGTGTATGTTCACATTTGAAAACAGTATAACCTTTTAATACCCCTGACTTTTTACTAGGATCAGTTAGTTTTCATCGTGTTAAGATGTCAAGTTTTAAGCCAAGTAAGCGTCATTTGCGGGAATTGTTAATTTACTTCTTTCATTTAAAGCAATCTGCAGCTGAAGTACATCGGCTACTCATAGAAGTATGTGGTGATGTTAATTTGAGTGAGAGAAGTTGTCGGGAGTGGTTCCAAAAATATAAAATTGATGATTTTGACGTGGATGACAAAATACGTAGTGTAAAACCCAAAGTGTATGGTGACACAGAATTGGAAGATTTACTGAAGGAAGATCCGTGCCAAACGCAAGAAGAACTTGCACAAAAGTTAGAGGAGCCGTGCTTGTACAGCGGGTACAAACATAAAGCGAGTGTGTCGGGAGTCCGTGAAAAGAACCTGGTGGCGTGTTAAGCAATCAGGGGCCGAGGCGTGTTGAGTCGGAGCCACGAATTAGCGGACACCGGCAAGCACTGCTATGAATTAAAGAAGGACACCGACGCTCCATAATTCTGTTAAAGCATTGATTGAACTTCTGTTCAACCAGCATTATAGATTAGATGAAGAAATGAAAGGGTTCGGATAAACCTTTTTCAGAACATGCTCACTTGAAGTGTAACCTGGAGTATTTTTGTTGTTGATTAAAGTTTTCTAAAATAAAAATAAGGAAATCTATAAATGAATTTGTAAATATCGAAATAGACCAAAGGAAGATAAATTATATTTTTTATACCCTGGAGCTGTTTAGACTTTGAATGATTACGAAGTAAAACACCATAAATGCCAAACTAGTCTAAACGTACATAAAGATTACTTTATTAATACCAGTTATCAGGTAGTCTAAATGTGCACAAGGATGAGACTAGCTTTCGATGCTTTTTATTCAAATACTAAATCGATAACATATGTCCTTCTTTTTGACAATCCAAATATTGCTTTTTAATTTCCATAATGGATATTTCGTGGATATTAGTAATCAGTTTAGATGGGTAACTTGCTGAAACCTATTTAGGAATATATTTCATAGTGAGTTACACGCTTAGCAACTAAGCTTTTTAAACTTCAACCAAGTCTTTATATCGTTTAATATTTAGTTATTATAATAATATTCAAGAGCGCAAAAGAATTTTGAGAGAAAATTTTTGTGCGTCAAAAATGAAACCAACTAACCGCTCAAACTGATTTCAAAAATAAAATCCTAGTATTATTCTTGATTTTTTAATTTTATTTAGTATATTATTAAAAAATACTAGTTACGGTTATGTAGATAGTATTTTTATTCTATCATAGGAGTAATCAAATATGTAAGAGAATAAAATATATACCTACGCTAATGCTCTAAACATATGGAGAGGCAGTTACAAATAAACATTTTTTTGAAAATCAGACTCTGTATGGATGTTTCCTTGTAATATTATTTTGTGTATAGCTTATCATTGTTATAAATGTTAGAAAATTTATATTTATATATCTGTACAATATTTTTATATTTTCAATCGATTACTTAAAAAATTATTTACATATTATCTTATGAATTGACTTATTTACTTTAAGATGTTATTAATGTTAATTAAATATTACTTGTGTATGCAGTGAGCAGCCGTGAGGACCCAGTTCTGGTCTATGAGGACACCACCACACCAATGTCCAGTGAAGCCCAGCTTGGGATGCAGAAGCTGGATTGAAACCTGCCATGGCCAGGAGCCTCGTCGACTCGGTTTGCCATTGAATATCCGTCCAGTACTCACAGGATCACTGATTAGTTGCGACCGTGGCTGCCGCTGCCAGACTGCTGGACATCCACATTCTGTTGTTCAACAGCGCATATTTTCACCTCTAGCCGTAACGCTATCGAAACTACACGTCTGAACCTTACCATCCCATCCCTAGTGTATAAAACTATGTAATTAAATTATATTTATTTATATTTTATTGTCCATTTGGCACTACTTTCGCGTATCGCATATGAATCAAAGATTTATTTTCTATCATATACCAATATTTCCATAAGGAAAAAAAATTATGTTTAATCTAATGCAGGGTGTTCATGTTATCGGCAATGTATGGCGTTTAGACAATCTATATAATGTAGTGTAAAAATAGAATGTATATAAAAAATTTGGCATTGTACAGAATGCTTAGCTATTATACAGAACGTTAAGATACAGATCCTATAAATGTATCGATTAAAAACAATTGATTATTAATTTTACAACTTTTTTGTATTCTCTGAACAAATTTAGCTGATCAAGAAAAGCTTATTCAAGTTTTTTAAAGGATAATATCTTATATAAACAATTTTTCATTTTTAAATAATACTTTGAATATTTGCTGTAAAAAGCCATCATAAAGATTCGGGGACGAATGAACATTTATTTAGGTCAAATATTTTCTTAGGAGATTAACATCATTCTGAAAGGAAGATTCAATCGTGAATTTAGTAATAACCTTGGATTTGATCGTGTAACTATGATTTCAAAGGTTATTTCAAAGTCAATTTTTGATCACTCTTTATCTTAGTACAGGCTTCTAAGAGTGAATCTAGTTTCATAGAAAGTTTAATTATGAAAGATCAGTTACACTACTGTCCATAAATACATCGATTTTTTAAAGGATCGAACTAACTGTACAATCCGCGGAAGTAACGTTGAAATTTCAATTGGTAACAATAACATACCTATTAATTGTTAGGATTAGGTAAATAGAAACTTTTGTATTTAAAATTTATTGTCCTTATTACATACCGTATCAGAAATAATCAAAGTTATTTAACCAGTTAAAGATGAATTTACAATCATTTTGAAGATCATAGGTTACCCGATTAAAAGAATGAGGTTATTTACGAGATATTCATACTGCATTTTCCAGAAAAAAAATGGTTCTCATTTTTTTCATAGAGTATGAAAAAATTTACGAAAAATGTGTTGCCATAAATGAAATAAAGTACTCAATTTTTATATATTATGAAATTCAAATCAACAGAGATTTAGTTATTATAATGCAAGCCATGAATCAACCATAAAAATAAGAGTTTATCGCAGTTATCTTAGAACATGTAAATAATTAAAAATATATTTTAAACGAAGATTGTAAAACATAAAAATATATTTTATTAGTGTTATGCATTTTATTCTAAAAATGACATTGTCTGAGAAGAATTAATTTAGAGACAATCACCGGATTAATAGAGTATATGGTATAATATACTTTATTGCATGTAACAAATTATTTATATGGATAACAATCTGCTCACAATAAATATAATATTTAAAAGAACCCCAGAAATGATGATTGCATTGAAAACAATAAAAATTTATTATAAAATGTATAAAATGACTCATATTAAAAAGATTATTTTGACCTTACCCATAAGGAAGAACATGGACGTGGAAAAATAAGGACATATCAGCGTTAAAGTAACTATTTCAGAAAGGTTCATACCAAATATGATAGCAACGTAAGTCCTAAAGTATTGGGAAAATTTTACTCGGTTATGATGCTGTATGAGTTTAAAAATAGATCTACTTTTTACTTGATGTCGGGTTTGTTGCAAATATCTCAGTGAAATATTTAATTCCCAAAAAAATGGGTATTATTAAAACATCATATTCTTTTACAGTTCTATCGTGAATTTTAATTTTGAACGTAGTTTAAACAATTTAAAATTTAGTCATTCATAATAAAACAATTATATTGCTAAAAAATAATGTTATGTATTTTTATGTTACAAATATAGTTAAAAACTTTTTTATATTTTTAATACTGTTATAACTCATTGACTAAAAATTAAGACCAGAATTTTCTGCTTCGTAGAATTTCCATGTCTTAGTTTTTCCTGAAAACCTAATCGATAATCTACGCTATTGAAAAATTAATGTCGTATATGTAAATGGGAATGATGTTATTTGAAAATAACAACATTTTTATACAAAATGCAGTACGAATATTCAGACACATGACGTCATTTCTCTGAAAAATGCAACATAAAATCCAAACAAATGACGTTCTTTTGCTGCAAAAAAAATAATATAAAATCTAGGAAAATAACGTCATTATCATGAACAATGCAGTATGAATATCCAGCTCTGGCGCAAAAAATTTGATGATTTGTCATATAATATCGTATGATTTATTATATGATTATTTATATGATTTATCAATTGATCGTTTGACTCGATTCTTAATATGATTTATCATATAATAAATCGCTTACTAAAAAATTTTAATAAATAAATTAAATATTATGGAATCAAATTAATACAAATTAAAATGTATACGTTTTCACATCTTTCAGTATTTTAATATTTAATGAATTTTCAACTTAACTTCAAGTAAAAAATTCAAATACAAAATTATTGAATCATACATACTTTTTGGACATTTTTATTTCTACGTTTATATTATATATATATGTATATATATATATATATATATATATATATATATATATATATATATATATATATATATATGAATAATTTATATCACGTATCTTTTTCCACTTCTAAAGAAATTGATAATGTGAATACAGTATAAAATGCAGCTTGCTCGATTTGACTTTTGGGAAAAATATTCAGCTTTGTTTAAATATCCCTAACTTCAAGCGGTTTAGTTTTGTTCTCGGAAATTTATCGCCGACCTACCAACAAACTGTTCGTGTAAATTAGAAATTGATGGGCAAATTATTAATCATGAACCGAAAGAGGTTTTCCGATTATTATTTTATTTGGGCAGTCTTTGAAATCCTTATCATATATGTGAAGTTATGATCTATATCATATTATCAAAAAAGAAGTTTAGTTTCACCGATATCGATATTTTAAATTTGAAAGTTAGAGTGTTTTATACGGCTTTTTATGTGTTTGTTTATATATGTCATATCTTAATGAAAAGATATAAAAAGTATACAGTTTGATTAAAATTTGTTTTCATTAAGTACATTCACTTATTGTCTTAGCTTCTTTTCGTCAATAAAACGCTAC
The DNA here is from genome assembly GCA_018907035.1 of Sycobia sp. Sy_11. Lineage (NCBI taxonomy): Eukaryota > Metazoa > Arthropoda > Insecta > Hymenoptera > Epichrysomallidae > Sycobia > Sycobia sp. Sy_11. The sequence goes on from JACCIC010000141.1 coordinate 746,624, forward strand.
ATTCATGGTTAGTGGAAGGGCTTCAAGTATTAACTTTGTTGCACCCTGCTTCTATGTTCAGGCTATACTCTGCTTTAGCTTTTGCCTCGGCAACAAAAGTGTTACTTTCTAGTGTAGTAGCAAGTACAAAAGTAAGAACTTTCGGTAGGTGTTTTACGCAAAGAATAATAAAGGGTTGCCGCATTCTATATAGTGGGAATAAGACACATAAATCCAACGCGAAATATAAAATTTACACTAAATACACTTGCAATAAATACAAAATTTTAAAATGAAAAAACTACTAAAAATTGGGAATATCAGCAGAGTCTTTAATCCCTGTTGGAACGAGAGTACATTACCCATAGAAATAATTATTCAAGGTTCGAGGATAGTACTCAATACCACCTTTATATATTGCAAACGTCTCTTAGTAAACAAGGCTAAGCATGGCGTGTATACCTGTGTGATTATTTTCTCTCGTCCATAGAATCTATAGGATCTCGTCTGCGAATGAGTCTCTAAAGACAAGCGATCATATTTACTGGACCTCCTGGCTCTCATAGGAAAAATGAATCTGGTGTCCATTCTGACTGTGATCAATAAAATAGGATAAAGTCAACGGATACACCGTACGGAACAATTTAGCATCACAATATATATTGTGTGGAGGCTCGTGAATGCTCTCTCGAGTCATAGCCTATTTTATACATTAAATAAAAACGAGGTCAAATAATTAAGTATCGAGTTAATAAAAATCGAGTATATTTAAAAATTAAAGTACATCACTGCGATCACCTTCAAAGTAGTCCGCTTCCGTATCTATACACTGGTTCCAGCGAGTTTTTCAGTTTTCGTGAAAATTCTGGAACACTTCTTGTGCGATCTCTCCGAGTACCTTCGTAACAGATTCTTAGCACCTTCAACGGAGTCAAAATGTCGACTTTTCACGAATTTTTCCAAATGGAGAAATAGAAAAAAGTCGCAGTGTGACATGTTCGGTGAATAGGACGGTTGTGGAAACGTTGCGATGCCTTTAGACGCCAAAAATTCTTTGCGATCTCTGGACGCACTCTGAGCACCCTTTTTTGTAATTTTTCGAGCACATTGCGGTAGACTATTTGATTTACCGTTTGTCCAGGTGGTACAAACGCTTTCTGAACCACCCCTTTGCTGTCGAAGAAGCAAATGAACATGGTTTCCACGTTGGACTTGCTCATTCTCACCTTCTTTGGTCTTGCCGCTCCAGTGGACAGTCACTGGGTCATATTGAAAGAACTAATTTTGATCACCAGCAATAACTCGATCGAGAAGAGTAGGATCACTTTCATTCTACTCGAGACAATCATGAGCGATGTTCATTCGGTGGGCTTTTTGCTTATCTGAAAGGTTCTTTAGAACCATCTTCGCGCACAGCTTTTTCATGGCGAAATCTTCTATTTAAATCTTTCGAACTGTTTCCCGGTTAATATTCAACTCGTCAGCCAACATTCGAATGATTAGTCACCGATCTTCATGAACAATGGCGCGGGCGCGCTGCGCTTTCGCCTGGGTTTGAACTTGAAGAGGCCTTCCGCTCCGTGCCTCGTCTCTCCGTGACGCTCTCACGACCTTTTTTAAAATCGCAAACCACCGAAACACCTGACTACGACTCAGGACATCACTACCATATGCTTTAAGCACTTTTTCATAAGTTTCTGACGCGGTTTCGCCGAGTTTCGCACAAAATTTTTTCGTGCAGCGTTATTCTAAATTTCTCTGTTTCATTTTCGTGATATGCACCACCGCACGTTGTTACAAAACACTAAACAGCTGGCGATGAAATGATCGTATAAAGGTCAATTATACTATTACGGAGGCCGAGTTACAGGTTCGCATATTACCATAGACCGAGAAATAAAATCGGTCGCATTATTTAATTGTTTGACCTCGTATATCTATGTACATACCTCTAATATGATGTTACAAGCCAGCAATGAAGACCAGAAGCGGAAGAGGTATGTAAGACATAGAGCGAGAGAGAAAGCGAGAGAGAGAAATGAAACGGACTTTTGAGAGAGAGTTTTTGGTTGATTTACTTACAAGAGAATATACCGGTATTCTTGCCTTTCGGTTTTCGCTAGTATTTTTTTCTTGTTTCGATTAGTGATTTATTACCGCGGGTGCATTGTGGCTTCGCCTCTTTTTCGAGATCGTACTCGCCCGCGACTGTGTGAATCTACTGTGTTCCGGACCTGAAGCCGTGTAACACCCTCTCGCCGCGACTTCGCCACTTGCTGCACATCCGTGGCTCCGAAAGATCCCGGTTTACCTCCACTAGGCGAAGACTCGCATCCTCAATGAGAACAGCTGTCGGTCGTATGCTTATCGGACGACAATTGTAAGTGGTAGTTCATTCTCTCTCTCTCTCTCTCTCTCTCTCTCTCTCTCTCTTTCTTGTTCGTGCGCGTGTTGCTAGCGTAACAGCCTCGACTTGTGATTTATACACACTTGTACGTGCTGTACTAATTTCTCTATTTTTTAATAAACGTACTTTGTGTCTTAATATTATCTACCCGCATCTTTTCTTTCTGACGTCTTCTTCCGCTTCATGCCTTGCGACCCTCGCTCCTCTCCGAGTCGCCCCTCTCTCTCACCGAAATTCATTCAGAGTCCAGGCTACTCATGATCAGCTGACGAGCTAATACGAGACGGCCAGTTTTATCATTGATGTTTTCGTTTCTGTTAAGATTTTTAGATATTATTGACATAAAATTGTATTATGTTAAATGAATTGAGGTATAGCAGATTGATGTGCAAAAAACATATACATTTATCGTAGATTTCTTCATCAATTTTAAAGATCAGTGTGAAAATTCAGAAATAAAATTAAGGAAAACTACAACTGAAAATCATTTAGCTGCATTACGTCCCAGTGAAAAAGAGTATCATATTGAGTAAGCAGTATTAGAAATTAGTGTAGAAGTTGAAAATGCTAGAAGACATGGTTGTTGTGCTAAAAAAGAAACGTGATAAAAATATTAGAAATAAAATGAAATTTGTAGAACTTATACCAATTTAGTGGTGATAATTATAAAAACTTTAAGCCTGAGAGATACGCGTGATATTACAGAAGTTAACGAGGAGTTAACGTAAAAGAGAAGAAATCTAAAAATGAAATTTTTCGTCAAATAAAAAATATTTATAGCTCTTTAGTTATGCAAGCAGAATACATTCTATAAAATGCCATTCGATTAATAAAAAAAAGAAAATAGTTAACAGAGATTTTTCTGTGCTAAGTGTGCTAAAAACTTATAAGATCTATATAGACATTTTTTTTTATGTAGATGTTATTTATAACAAGTAATAATACATTGAGCAAATGTTACATGTAATTATGTTGAGTTGTACATCTCACTTCAGGGTTTATATTACAATTCTTAATTATTGATGGAAATATATCTCAAACAATATTATAGTAGAAATTTATTATTAAGATACGAGCACTAGGAGATAATTTTTATGAGAAAATAACCATAGTGAGTGATAAAAAAATTAATAAAAGGAAAAACCGTGTAATATTAAGTTCTTGCACAGTTTTAAAGCAGACAGTCATAAAAATTTAAGTGATTTTTCAAAATACATACATAACAAATATTAGTGTAGGTCATATTTTTGTAATCGGGGCCGCTGAGGGCTGCACCCGACATATCCCGATCCCCGTCGTCTGCTTCGAAATCGCGACACACACTGACTTTTGTTGTAGTTTCCGTTGTGTGTGGGTGGTCAGACACAGAGAGTGAATATGAAGTAAGAACTAAAATCGAAGAGAAAAGACGCAGAGTAGAAAAAAAACGATAGCAGCGAGAAACGAAATAGAAAAAGCGAGAACAGTGATTGAAAGAGAAGGCAAAAGGGAGAAGGTGGGAGAGTACAACAAGACGCGAAGAGGAAAGATTGACGACATCGAGGGCAAGAAACCGTGAGAGTGTGACGAAGACGAGTGTGGAACGGCCAAGATCAGCGCTCCTCAAATAGTAAACTTTCATGAATGATCATAAATATCTGTGTTAATTTTAATTTACGAAAAGATAAAACGATCCACATGAGCTTGCTGAAATTTTGAATACAATTTTATTTTTATTTTAGGTTCAATTTATCTATATTTAAAGAATTATTTGAGAAGCTCGCAGTGATCCCAATTGTGCATATGTGCAGAAAACCAAAAAGTTTGGTACGTCGAATTTGGATTTCTCAAACCGTCTTTTCTATTTAGAATAAAATCATTGTTTTTCAGAGAACTTATTTTTATATAGGTAGATATGTTGCTCTTTAGCTATATGTTATAATGTAGACAAAAGTCGGCAAATCAAAATAACTCTATGACAGAAGTAATCAAGTATTGTATAATGAATAAACATAAAATGGATTATAAAAATTTGATAATTATACATATATTAATGAAAGTAAAAGGTTAAATATAATTAAATATAAATAAATTTGAGACAATATACATAAGAATAGCAAAAGTCAAAATACAACAAATGACACGACAAACTTTTAATTACTCCATAATTATAGGTTGCTACAATTATGTTTTATACAATAAATTTTTCCTTAATCTCCCCTATTCATATTCGATCATATATTCATAACGATCGCTTACCGACTTTTATTCGGTTTACTGAACCTTTCTTTTATAATTTTACCTTTAATTGTAGATCATATCAATCATGATATCATATCATATCTTTCTTATTAATTTTAAAAGACAAAGTATGTTTCTGTTTATACACAATAAACAAAAAGTCTACAGAACCAATTGCTCTGAAATTCAAAATATATATTCTGCATTATCTTCGGAAGGGCGTAGTCTATGTTTTGTTTCATTCATCTATGTTTTGTAGTCTATGTTTAAAAATTATCATACTTTCATCAATAAATTATGCGCTCACATTACAAGTTTTGTATTATAATTTAGAGGAAATAAGAAACCGAACTTGGCGTCGACTTCTCATATCGTGAGTGTAGTGAAGTCGTACCGTGCGCGTGAGCAGTTAATGCTCTTAGCAGTCAGTTCCACTAGTGACCAGTAAGTAGCAATTTGAATTATGCCGAATGTCAACGCCAAGTAATCAACTTCAACTATTAATACCAGATCAGCTCATTTTAACTGTCATTTCCATCTTTGGGATTGCTATGCTAAAAAAGAAGTATGGTTTTAGTCGGCATCAGTTTTTTTGTGCTCCAGATTAATCTGATGCTTTCATCACCTTGGATATCTTGTGAACATTTTATTTTTTCTTATGTAGAAAAATTTCTCTTATCTCTCTCTCTCTCTCTCTCTCTCTCTCTCTCTCTCTCTTCTGATACTGTGAAATGAACCAGTTTAAAGTTTCGTTTTGATCCAAAATCCATAAAAACCTATGAAAATCACGATTGTTCAAATTTATATTGAAAAATAGAAAAATTGAAAAATTTTTTTTAAATAATTCAAACAAAAGTTATAGATCTTATCACAATACATTATTTCTATTCTAGACATTTTTTTAATACAAGTAATATTTCTGGAGAAAAAATGAACCGTTGGGTCTCGCGGGTTCTCCCTGGGCATTGACGTTGGTATGGTTGAATTCTCTTTATAATTAGCTATGTAATATATCCCAGAAAAACTGCCTGCATAGAAAAAAAAACATAAAAAAGATTTATTTTACTCATATCTATAACATTCGTTTGAAATATTATTTTTATTTTTCCTATACTTCGAAAGCATAGATTCGAAAACATCGATGTTCAGACGATACTTGAAACAATACACTAAGAGTTTTAGTATCGATATTGGATCTTAAAGCTTTCCGCAGAGGTGGTTTAAAAGATATATTGAAATAGTTGCGGTAATATGTTGAAAATTTTTCGATAAAATATTTCGTCAGTCTTCATTCAAAATCTATTAAGTCTTATTCAAAATAGATTTAGATATAAAAAATTTAAAATATAAAATTTTAAGTAAATCTTATTCAAAATAAATTATTCCTACATTGTATATGACGATTCTGAAAAATGTGTGAAATATGAGTTTTCTGCAAAGTGTCTTTGTCAACTTTGATGAAAACTTTCGATAATAGTTCATAAAGCTTTCAACACATTTTTTAAAGAAATATTTTGGTAAGAATTTTAAAAAATCTACCAGAAAGTCGATACCACAATTGAAATTTTTTAAACCATGCGGACAACAGCACAAAAATGATCCGTAAATTTCCAAAATCTCCAAACATTATATATATAATATAATGTTTATTAGAAAGAAAATATTAATAATTAGATTCATTAGATATAAATAATTTTTTTAAATAAATGTTAGTGAGAATTATCAAATAGTCAAGCGATGATTTTAGAATTTTACATCAAGCATAAATTCTATAATTGCTTAGTAAGATTATCACACATAAATTATATTCTTAAAGTACAAAAAATATAGTAAAATTACACCATTAAAAATTCTTGCATAAAGTTAAATGAAAATCGATTTGTTCTAAGGCAAATCAACATATAATTTATACAAATAATTTACCAAAAAAATACATTTATATAAGAAGTAATAATATACAAGAAATAAGTTAGTTTCTTAAATGTAAAGAAATGTAAGTAGTCGCTAACATATTTGTGAACTTTATTTTGTATTTTTCTATTATTATTGTAATTCTAAAATTATTTACTCTATTATTCATTTCGTGCATTCGGATAGAGAGGTAATAAAAAATCATAGGACGCGTTTATTGTCTAACACCATTTTTTATTACTATATATAAAAAAAATAATTTGTCTAACATTTTACAACTAGCCTATGGTAATTACAAATGCAGAAGAAAATCATGAAAATTAATCGTACGGAAGTTTATTTACACGTTTTTTGTCCTCAAAAAATCAGAAAAATTTCTATACACGTATAAAATTACATAATTCAAATTAATATGCAATAGAATTTTTGTTTAACTATTTACTTTAATTTCCTATGCGAGTCATATGAGATTTTTCTCAGGTTTTCGTATCTTTTAAGCTACCAGATATCGTTCCTGAATTTGCAGGAACCAAATATATAATTTGTAACACAGAACTTCTTTTCATGTCAATTGTTATTTTTTACATGAACAGCATTGAAACCAAAGCAAAGTTTGTTTAGTTGAACATCTTATTTATTCATGTTCTGAATTTTAATTATGCAGTATCAATATTTTTTTAAAAATATTGTTTAATTGAAAAAGATATTATTTTCTTGATATTGATATGTATGTTTCAATAGACGTATTTTTGAATTTTTTATAGTTTTGATTTGATCTTCATTCTAACGTTATTCTTTCCTTACATGTGAAATGTATAAATTCATTAGTATAAATAAGTGATTATAAATTGACTGAATATTAGGTTAAATGATAGAGAACGTGAATAATACTTTTACTATTATTTTATTTATCGACTGCAGTTTCAGTTGTATTCTATTTTCAAGATATGTTAGAGAGAAGTCCAAAATTACACTATAGTATATATAAAACATATAATATATATAAAACATATCATAATAGTTTATTTGAAATCTTCAATTTATATCAAATTCATCCCATATGTAAACTTTATTCTTGAGTTAACTTTAGACTTTTCATAAATCTATTACAGACAAGAGTAATTTATTCATTCGTAATGTATTATTTAAATTTGTTGAAAAACTGGGTGAAAGTAAATTTGATTTTAAATCTTAAATCTGTTAATGGTACGACTTTATATATAACACTACACAAAAAAATCAAGGACTCAATGTAGAGTTATGTAAATATATATTACACAAGTGTACCGGTGCATTCGCAGCGATCTCATTCATACACGATCTGCTACTTTGCAGCGACAATGCAGTCATTGTAGTAACACGATATCCTAACACAAAATTACCGATGAATAATGAAATTACCATGAATATAGTTCTAACATGAAATTTCCTGTGGAAGAACGACCATAGGAAATTTCGTGTTAGGTCTGCACAACTCGATGTTCAAGTATATTTGAAGAACTTCCACAGAGAGTTTCGTGTCCGGATAGTAAAATACAATGTCCAAATGTAACAGAACGATGTCCATGGGGATTCTCGCCTACGGACGGTACTACTCGATTTTCAGTTGTATTCGAACAACTTCCATGAGATTTTCGTATTAAAGATGATACTAGTCGATTTATTCGGACTACTTCTAGGGGAAGTTTCGCATTTTTTTTAAAAGTGTTATTTTTAATTTTGTACGGATTAAACTATAAAAATTTGTAATATCCTTAGAAATTTATTCTTTACCAATAATAACCTTTCTAAATCTTGAAACATTGATGAAAAGTAATTAATGTTTTTCATTCTATCAATATTAATCAATTTATAATCTTCTATATTGATGTATTAGTAAAAATGTGTCATATACTCATATAAGAAGATATATATATATATGTATATATATATATATATATATATATATATATATATATATTCATGGCAAAATTACACTTGCAACGATGATTAACAATAATAATTACAATAATCATTAACAATGATTATCCAATAGACTTTGTGGTTAAAATGACTGCAGAGGGAGTGGATCAAATTATCACTAGAGAACGTAATATAGAAAAGAAGGATACTAATAATAAAATCGTGGTATTACCATATGTAAGAGGATTATCCGAAAGAATTAGAAGTGTATTTAAAAAACATAAGATTCAAGTTTACTTCAGAAACAATAATAATATTAGAAAGCTATTTAATAATTGTAAATATAAGGATGATAAAGGTTTGAAAACAGGAGTAATATATAAAATAAGTTGTAAAGATTGTGACAAATATTATATTGGACAAACGGGAAGGTACCTATAACAAAGAATATATGAGCATTAATATAGCTTACGAAGCATGAATGGTACATACGGGCTAAAAGAACAGAGTTTAAACTTGTTACATTCTTTCGACTTTGAAAATCTAAATATTTTGGAACATGGTATTAAGAATAAATATAAAAGAGAAACTTTTGAAAATATTCATATTTTGAAAAATCCCAATAATGTAAATTTAATGTTAGAGTCGAGTAAATTGGACAACACTTATCATTCCTTATTAATATAGAACTTGTATTTCGCATTTAAGTTGAAGAAAAAAAGGGGCGTCCTATAAATGTTATACTAATAAATCTAGAGTGGGAAATGAATATATAAAGTAGCATGCTGAGTTTTTTATTTTAGTTAATTTCCTGAGGATGAAACGTAGCAGTTCGAAACATCAAACAAGGTGATCCTAAATTTACGGTGGTGGGGGCAGTGAGGTTGTCTTTTACTAACATAGAATAAGTTTATTATTTTTTTTTTAGTTTACTTATTATTGTATTTTTATTTTTATTTTTATTTTATTATCAATTTTATTTTATTTTTATTTTTAATTTTCTGATATAATTTATTATAGTAATAAGTTTTATTTCAGATCTACGGGGGTGATCATAAAGAAGGACAGTCTGATTGTCGTTATTTTAACTAATATATGATATTATAAAAAACTGTAAGACCGATAAAAATATTTATTAATTTAATTTTACACTTACAACACTTTTCTAATATATACAAATTCAGATTATATATAAATTCAGAAACTGAAATACACGACTTGAATAGCTTATTTGGAGAGTTTACCGTTTAGTACTTAAATTTTGTATTGACGGATTTTTTCATGGGTTCCTATCGCTGGTTTTCGATACATCTACTCACAAAGAGAGTTTACAATGACTAAGTAATCAATTGCTTCCATGTCGATTATATACATTAAATATCATAAAAAATGAATTCTATATTTTCCTTTATTTAAATGATTTTTCTTTCCTTTGAATTTTCACTAAATACTGTGTGAAATAGCATTTTTTATTTTCTTTGACTTGTATAGTAATCCCATATTTGACCCTCTTCATGTTGGTATAATTTTATATAATTAATTTTTTTTAATTCATACAGTTATGAATATTATAAAATTAAATATATTAAAAGAATTTCACTTTAAATTTTCTTTCTTAGGTTGCACGATATTGAAAAGTGTAGGATTTTTTGGCACATACTATATGTTATCAGGTATGTGAATAAGTCTTTCCCGTTTTTTTTTCAAATTTTGAGCCTTTATTGTGAAAAAATGGTTACAAATGAATTATTGAAAGTATTGGCCATCGCTAGCTACAACTTTTTCCCATCTTTCTGGCAACATACGAATCCCGTTGCGAAAAAATTCGACCGGTTTGGCCTCTATCCAGTCATCCACCCATTTTTTGGCTTCCTCGTAGGAATGGAAGGAAGTGCTGGTCAGCCAGGCCATGCGTCATCGATCTGAAGAGATGGTAATCAGACGGAGCAACGTCTGGACTATACGGCGGGTGGGGTAGGACTTCCCATTTGAGCGTTTCTAAGTATGTTTTCACCGGCGGTGCAACATGTGGGCGAGCATTGTCATGTTGCAAAATAACTTTGTCGTGCCTGTCGGAGTATTGTGGCCAGTTTTTCTCGCAGTGCGCGGCCTCAAACGCATCAATTGTCGTCGATAGACCTCGCCTGTGATCCTTTCATTCGGTTTCAGAAGCTCATAGTAAACCACACCTAGCTGGTCCCACCATATACAGAGCATGAGCTTGGCGCCATGAATATTTGGCTTGGCCGTCGATGATGATGCATGGCCGGGTAGTCCCCATGATTTTCTTCGCTTCGGATTATCGTAACGTATCCACTTTTCATCGCCAGTCACGATACGATGCAGAAAACCCTTTCTTTTATGTCGCTGAAGCAGCTGTTCGCAAGTGAAAAAACGCCGTTCGACGTCTCTCAGCTTCAGTTCGTACGGCACCCAATTTCCTTGCTTTTGGATCATTCCCATGGCTTTCAAACGCTTGGAAATGGTTGTTCGGTCAACTCCCAATGCTTCAGCAAGTTCTTCTTGCGTTTGACAAGAATCTTCATCAAGCAAAGTCGCCAATTCTCGATCTTCAAAGATTTGCGGCCGCCCGGAACGCTCCTTGTCTTCCACGTCGAAATCACCGCTTTTGAAGCGTCGAAACCATCCGCGAACACTTGAATCATCGACACAACCTTCTCCATAAGCCTCCTGAAGCAATCGATGCGTCTCGGCAGCAGATTTCTTCAAATTGAACCAATAAAGTGAAACTTCCCGCAAATGACGTCGACTCGGCTCAAATTTCGACATTTTCACGATATCAAAAATTTATGATGCGAAAAAATTTTAAGTAATGTGTTAGCATGGAATTGTTGACATATGAATAAGCTTTGATTATGACATATGTAACCATTGAATACTCGCACAGTATTGGTGGCGCCATCTCTTACAAAAAACGGGAAAGACTTATTCACACTCCTAATAGTTGTAAAAACGATCGTTGTTTGGATTTGAAATGCTTGTTTTTTTCTGTTAGAAGTTAATTCAAGCAGATCAAATCAAAGAAAAGTTAAAAAGTTGTATGGACAATATTCCGTTTCGAAAAAGTAAATAAAAGTATTAACATATTGTAGAAAAAATATATTCACATGCGTTCAACCATGCTACTTGAAATAATAGGACTAATCAACAAATAACCTAACCAGTTTTAAGTATTATATACTTCAAGCATACACCATATGGAATAAGCTTGATATTGCTGGATTAGATGTTCTGAAGGTGAGTCATAGATGTTCTTTTTTCTTCCGAACAGCAAGAAACAACTTGCTATACTCCTGTTAAAATAAAAAGAGTAAGAGAGAAAGACAATAATATGGATTTTATCTGCCATTCATCTGCCCTTCATGTCAACTGTCATTCTTCAATAACGATGAATTTATGTGGATATATTTTTTTCTTCACTATATAAATTAAATTATGCATATATAAATTTTTAATTTGTCTTTTCTTTGTTTGTTTGATATAACATCCAAGATATAAAAAAAAAACATGTATTTAACATCTCAACCGACTGAGAATACTGTCAGCTCACCTGAATTCAAAAATCAAATGATATAGAATATGCTCACAGGTTATATGTTATTTATAATGTTATTTACAATACAATTCGGCTGAATATAAATAATATTAAAATTACAAATGTAAAACTTTTCTCTCCCCTTCCCTCTCCCTCTCACTCTCTCTCTCTCTCTCTCTCTCTCTCTCTCTCTCTCTCTCTCTCTCTCTCTCTCATCTATATATATATATATATATATATATATATATATATATATATATATGCCAAATTGTCTCTACTCACATATGAAGAAAGACGAAACTATCTTGCGATATGTTTGCTCGTCCCAATCATAAAATGTAACGAATCCAATCGCATGTATGAAAAAATGCAGCTTAGGACCATGGACTGTTACGATAGTAAACATGGCTCTGTTTAAAAATGATTCCACATATATTTAGGACAAATTATTTACGTTATTCATTTTTGTAGGTATTGCATACGTATTGAATGAGCTTCCACCATATGTACGAAACCTTTACACTCCACCATCATTCCTAGTTATTAAGATCGACATTTCATTTCATTTATATCAAATAAATGCATTTAAATACTTTATTTATAATAAGTGACATTGCACCATAAATTTTTTAAGTAAGCTTCTGTTCTCATACTCTTATATTAATTTTTTCTCGTTTTGTTATTTTTACATACTTTTTTGTTGTAATGTTTATAATTTTATAATCATTACTCCGTTATTATAATTATATTATTATTGCTTATTATATACCAAGTAATGGCTATGTTGGCCCTTTGGAATCCGCAGCTAAAATAAAATATATTGTCATTCATTCACCTCATCGTCTCTCTCTCTCTCTCTCTGTCTGTCTGTCTGTCTGTCTGTCTGTCTGCCTGCCTCAATCAACCGATGTTCGCGAGATTCAAGTGCTAATCTGATTCTAGATTACTCATGCAAAGAAATTTTAATCTAGGCTTGGGACAAAAGTATCCTTACAGAAAAATTTCAAAAATAAAGAGAAAGGTTAATTAGTTTAATTGCAATAAAATTATTTTTAAAAATGGCGTAATTTCATTAAATAACGTCGAAAACTAAAAAAATATATAGTGGGCACATTTAAGCCCAGTGAGTGATCCTGTTGTTTTGAATCAGCTGTAACAAAAGAAAAAATTACTGGATTTTAGTCCCAGTAAAGGTCTAACAACATTTTACTACATAAATTATTGCTAATTTAGAAATAGCCAGTCCTGGTCTCTCAAGCTAGTACTAAATACATTCCATGAAGCGCTAAGATGATCGCCTGATTCTTTTCATGCCAATTCTACCCGTGCTCTATGCTACTTTGCGCTGGACTCGCCGCCGCACATGAAGTGTGCATCGCCATATAACCAGCGTTCATGCATATATACATACATGTACATTTACCTATATTAGAATTATTGTGACCGAGATGCTATCGTCTCTAGATATTTATTTAATATTTAGCGACCCTTAGAAGACTTTGTCATGATAATTATGTTATTTTATAAAGACTATAAATGCGATATATATATTTGTTAGATCAATAAAATACATGTTATAATTTAATAAAATAGATTTTAATCGTTAATTAAGAATAGATTAATTCAACGAAAAATCATCAGCAGATTACGGGTATAAACATCGTTATTTGGATTCAATTTTTTTCATAGAACTGAACAAATTTGAATTCGAGGTAAAAATATTGAATATATTAACTTGCATAAACTATGTGACAAGGGCGATTGGCATCAGTGGTGATTTATTGTGCACACATTACTTGAAAACGAAGAAGATTTCTAAGATGTGCGTGAAGGCCGTCTATCCGAACTGAAGCTTGATGCAGAAAAATTTGAGGGAATATTCCAAAGACGTGGTGGCTGACAGAGCATCTATTAAAACGTTGATTATTACGTTGAGGAAAAAGCAACCATTAAAACTAATAAATTCTCGACTTATGTTGTTGAAAGGATTCGGTCCCTTTCATAGAACCCGGAATTTCGTAGATGAGAGAAAGAAAACGATGGAAAATTTCACTATGAGGCTAACCGTAAAAGATATATATATATATATATATATATATATATATATATATATATATATATATATGCAATGTGCAGACTACATCATAAAATCACGAATTGCGTTATTGAAAACTGATGTTTTGATTATATTGATATTGAAAAATCGATGTTTTGATCTCTTTAACCACATACACACGGCGAATAACTATATTATAATAAAACTATAATATGTTGATTTTGCTAATAATTGTTGATGTAGAAGGAAGCCCGATGAACACAACCAAGAGAACGACCGACGTAAACGATGACTTATGTGAACGCGAGCATTTTCGTGATCAGCTTACCACGAAAAAATTTTATCCTGACCATTGTTTATAAATTTATCTTATAAAAGTGTGCAAATTCAGATTTATTCGAGTAAATCACAATTTTTTTTATAACGAAAAGTCGGAGAGAAAAATCACAAATATTGTAGCATAGTAATTTTCGATTAATATTCGAATTTTTCACATAAATTAAGTGTTTTTCAAAGGAAAAAGTTTATATTTATAATTTCCAGAATAGATAAATAGTATACATGAAAAAATGCTTTTTATTTAACTGAATAAAAACAAAATCAACATTAATATATTTTGTTACAAGATTACACTGGAATATCGCTCGATATACTTAAAATAGATTTTTAATCCACTTTCCCTACGCCCCATATAACTTCTTTATTAAAGTATATTAAAGTATAGTCAATTAAAAACATTGATTCAATTCTATGTTTTCAAAACTTTTCAGTCATTCATATACATGGAAATGTAAATGTAGCAGCGATTGAGCTCTTGAAATTCCTTCATGTATTGGATAAACAAGTAAGTTTTCAGCGTTTGCAAAAGATGGAGTCATCGGTGGATCCCGGGTAGAAATGTCAGACCTCATGTGTTATAATTTTTAGGTTGTGTATCTGTTAACAGCTGTGCAGCATTATATTTGAACTTTTTTTCGGTGCCGTTTCTTTATGGAGCAAAATTATGGCAAGTTTCCAGCGAAATAAACGTAATTTGCGGGAAGCATTATTTCTATTCTTTAATATAAGAAAAAGTGTGGCTGAGGCCTATCATTTACTTTTCGAAACTTATGAGGCGGAATACATTGGTGAATCGACGTATCGCGAGTGGTTGCAATAGTTCAAAAGTGTTGATTTTGAAGTTGAAGACGAGAATGGTTCTGGAAAGCCGAATAATTTTGAAGATGAAGAATTGGACGGCCATCATATTAAACCAGGCATGATCTTGTCCTTTTTCTTCACGATAACGCTCGGTCACATGTTACGCCATAGTATGTACCACATAAAATTGATAAAACATATTTTTTGTCAAGTTTTCCTCCAAATTTTTATGACAAATTATACCAAATATACCCAAAAAAAGTGTAAAATTGTTAAAACACGAACATTTTTTTAGTCTAAAGAAATATATACTAACAAACATTGAATGTATAAATACAACTGAATGACTGCGCAATGCCGTTAAGGTACTATTGTCTCATAAAATATATGTAAAAGCACTCCTGTGTTTATTAAGGATATCACCTATTACTACGTAAAAAAAACATCTTATTTTGGTCAATAAACGTAATTAAAAAAAAAAAAAAAAAAAAAAAAAAAAAAAAAAAAAAAAAAAAAAGTATGTACCACATAATGGATGGGAAATTCTGCCTCATTCGCCTACATTACAGACGTGGCACCATCTAACTGCCACTTGTTCAATACAGGAAATACAAAATTGGCTCAATAGCTTCTTAGGCTCGAAAGACGAGAAAGATGCATATCCAATAGAAAAAATGCATTTTCGGCTTACGTTACATTCACTGATGTTGATGATTTTCTTATAAAATAATTTTCGCAGCGCAACATTTCAATAAATTTAAACAATAAATTTTTACCTGTTTATCGATTCGCATTACAAATAAGAATATTTCATTTTTGGTAATACTTTATACGCATGTAGAATTCAATTATAAATCGAAGGTTACTCTCAAATATGATCTTCACATAGAAAGGAACCCGTTAATGTAAAAAAAAATTTTATTTTACAATTTAGATTCAACCAAGCTAATTTGACTGGAATACATTGAAATACTCGTATTCCCTCAGCATTGTTGATAATGGTCATCGGGTCGGTTGTATTGGATGGACTCTCGTTGAAAATTTCGAGCCTTAATTAAAAATACATACACTTTGTTGCTATTTTTTTTATATTTAGCCTGAACGGTTTGAAAAAATAAAACGTTAGCGTCCTCGTATAACTCGTCTATATTTAGAATCTTTTAAAGCAAATGATTAAACTTGACCACTCGAGCATTGAGCCTTTTAAGAGCATGCTATAATTACAGTATAATGGCAGTTTATTCAAAACATATTATCCGATAAGAATTACCTTTTGCACAACTATGCTACAGGAAATGATTATATTTTCCAGTATACTTCTAGATAAGATACTCGAAATTTTTTCATTTATTACAATACAAGTAATAAAATATGGAGTTTCACTGGATCCCAAGTCTCCTAATTATCCCGTTAAATTATTGTAAATCTCTCTTGAGCTCTAGGTGACTTAGGCAAGAGCCTGATTACTGAATTACTGAGTACTAATTCTTATTGAATTTACTTCTTATTGAGTTTGTGAGAAAGAAATAACTTGGCAGCGCGTTGAGTAGCTGATGAATTAAGCCAGAGCTTAAGTACCCTGAGTGAGATTCGCGTGATACGAACATTATGCTATATTTCTTACTTTATTCTACATAAGCAATAAACAAAGCAAGCGAAAAGTTTCTACTATTTGCTTATTAAAAAAAAGTTACATACCAAGATTGTTTTCAAATATGCATCTGGAAGCGTTTTCTCTCGACTTTTTACGTCTAGAGAATAGCGTTTATCCCACTTCACTTATTTATGAAAATAATCCTTTTATCTATTAACTGGTCTAAACTATAATAACAAAATTGGTTTTTCGCATTTTGAGGCTAGTGAAATCTCGAAAACATAATATAAGCGATGAAGTACTAAATTAAAAGCTCAGATTTAAAGTGCTTACTAAAATTCGTTCAAATAAATTTATATCCTATCTCTGTTTCCAATCTTTTGTAAATATTTTTAACCTTTATTATTAGCCAAAAAATATTATTACTTTATTATATTTTCCTTCCGTGAAGTTGTATTAAGATAACTTTTTATATCAAATGGATTATATATATATATATATATATTTTTTTTAATTGGTTTTATAATAGATAATTATAAAATAGTTTTCAACCACTAAGCTATATTTTTAAAAAATTTATTATAAATATTTAATATAAAAAACCACTTAACTTCCTTGAACAGTTATAAAATTATAATTTAATCTTAAAAAATATTTATAATCGATGTTAAAATTATTCTTAACAAAAATATATTAATACTTTAATATTTAATTTTTATCCACACACACACACACACACACACACCACACACACCACACAACACACCACACACCACACACACACACACACACACCACACACCGCGCCGCGCGCGCGCAGAAATAAATGTATATATATATATATATATATATATATATATATATATATATATATATATATTGTAAACTCTGAACTTTAGGAAATGTATCCCAATGGAATACTAGAATTCTTTTTAATTTCACCTTCTTTTAATGAATATCCGCTACGTATAAATAATTATTATGGGAGAAATGCGTGAATGTTTAAAGATTCTTTTTCGATAATGTGTGCTTGTTCAGATAATTGATTTATTATTTATTTATTTATTTTGTATACGGACTAGATCACCCTTTTACGAGACAAATATTTACCAAGCTTAATTTCTATTTCGAAAAAATTCGGTTGACGAGAATCGAACTCGGACCAATCAGTAAGTTGAACTCGCAAGAAAAATTCGATGTTTAATGTTAGTAAACAAACCGAAGCCTTTACCGTCTAAGCTAATGACTACTATAATATAATAATTAATTAACTCTTTTTTAACTATAAATAAATAATATAGAAAAATTAATTTCATAACTTTTTAAAGTTCTGATATTTACACTTACATTTCATTATTTCTATGTTTTATAAATATTTAGTTAATCTCGATTTCACATAAAAAATTGAAATACTTCAGTTACCAAACCTAGGAATTGCTAAATAATACCTGTTTCAAATTACGTAGAATACATAACTAAAAATAGCTTTTGTTTCGACATGTACAAAATATATCAAAATCCGGCAAAGCGTTCTTTTTATTAAAGCATTTGTTCGAAATAATTCAGCCGACAATCGACAGAGCGTGGATCTTGGATTTCATAAAAAATGTATTATTGGAATTTATAAAATGTTGCATATAATTTCAATTGATGAATAAACCTCCTTAAAATATTTTATATATATATATATATATATATATATATATATATATATATATATATATATATATATATCTATTTATATATAAGATATTATAAATAAACTACTTTGAACATTTGAAAATTAAATTTTATTTATTCTACAATTTTTTTTACAATTTCATAATTTTTAAAATAAGTAGTCAAATATAGTTTTTAAAAATAATTTTTTTATTGAAATCTTTTTATTGTTTAATATTTGATAAATGATTTTCTCTACTATAAAATTTTTTTTCATGACCGTGGACATACAAATAAAATAAAAGTTTCTTTTTAACATTTGTGCTTAAGAATACGAGTAATTATTGTAATTTATATTATTTATTTTCTTTAGAATATTTTATGATATTATTATTTTGCCGATCATATAATGATTTTTGCCATATTAGTAACCTATTTCTATTTATTAGTTTATTATAAATGTTAATATATTTTTACAAAAATTCTGGTAAAATTATAGGTAAATATAAAATTCACGTTTGATGCTTAATTTTTAAGAAGGAACACAATATCTGTAAACTATAGTATGGCTGGGTCAAAATACGCTATACGTATTATTTATACGGAGCATTGTCAATTTTACTGTAAAAAATTCTATTTGTAATGAATATATACAAGTGTGCTGATAGTAATTCTGACCAACGAAAATATTTAGAAAGTTAACCTTTTCTTCAGTATTGCTGCAAGAAATTTTATAATTAATTTAAATTATTATATAAAACTACACTTCCAATAAGTAACCGTCATTTAATAAGAATTTTTCCAAACGAAGTAATAAGACTTCTTTATAATTATAATAAACAAAAAAATTAAACTAATGTCCGTTACATAGTAATTAAAACGAATTAAAAAAGAAATCTTTTTAAAATACAATATTCCATTACAATTTATTCAGTCGTTTGAAATTAATATAATAGTCGAATATAACGATACAGGGAATCAAAAAAAATATTTGTCGTCGAGGATCTCAATTTACTCAAGTCGGTAAACAACTCTGTTCACTGGTGCCATACAATAGTTTTCCTCGTTCAAGATGCATTAGTATTTACGTACTAGTTCTATATCAAGGAACCAAAATTTTATTTAATCTTACTCGTGCATTAGAATATATAGTTAATTATATGTAATAGTTTTCGTTTTTTTCTATTTTACTTCCTCGAGATGGACCTAGATTAGCATTAAGATACAAGGGAGCAAAAAAGTGTTTCTCGTTGAGAGCCTGTTTGCCGCATGAGCGCTAAGTGCTCCGAGGGCATTATAATTTGCCTTTGCTGGCAAATGTATTTGGTCTTTCATGTATTACCTTACGATATTTTTTCACGTTCAAGGCGCGTAATACAATCGCTACCGATATCTCTAGGGAACAAAATTTTAACAAAATTACCCGTGAACTAAAATATGTAGTTATATCAGAGGTTATATTATATTATACAATTTTCTTTTGTTTTCTATTTTATACTTTAGGGACAGAAAGTGCTATTATATGATTTCCGC
This sequence comes from Sycobia sp. Sy_11, assembly GCA_018907035.1. Taxonomy (NCBI): domain Eukaryota; kingdom Metazoa; phylum Arthropoda; class Insecta; order Hymenoptera; family Epichrysomallidae; genus Sycobia; species Sycobia sp. Sy_11. The sequence continues at coordinate 766,580 of JACCIC010000141.1, forward strand.
AAGGTAGGAGATAGTATTATTATCTGCTACTGAGTATTAAAAATTTTATAATTGTACCAATTACAAAATTTCTTTTATATCACAAAATATTACAAAATCTTCAGTGTTAAACAAGTATTACGAAAGTTGAAAATAATATAAATATTTCATATACTATATAAGAAATGAAGAAGAATTCTTTCATTTAAAACTTTCCTTTGAAACGCATATTTTTTACATTGAGAAAAAAATCTTTAATGAGTTACTGAGTAGTAAATAATTGAGAATAGTTGATTGAAGATTCGGTTTAAAATAATATTGGATTAATTCAGATTGCCATCTAGGGCCAATAATAGAACTGAAACTAAAAGGGCTCACTTTATTTAATTTGATCTTCCTATCATTTGCAAAATATATTATTTGAAAGAACACTTTTTAAATTTTAAGATTTTCAATCCGTTCAAGAAAAATATTGTTATAGTCAAAAATAATACGTTTTTAATTCTTATTTAATACTGTCGGTATTAAGTTATTGTGAACATTTATTAATGCTTAAATAATTATTCTTAAATAATTTCGAAAATTTATGATTTTTGGGATATGTAAAGAGAGTAATTATAGTAAGTGTTAGAGGGCTGTCAATTTGTAGACCACTGATATCACAGACTGAAATCATTCCGAAATATGAGATAGCGAAATACAAGTACGATATAAATGTGCTCTATGTGTAAATATAAAATAACCTGCTATATGGAGATAAAATATATTTTAGTTTAAATTTTCTACATGAAGTAATTGCAATAGTTTCGGGTAGAGGCCACTATTTTTAATAGTGCTCTTTCGAGTAACGTCATCCCAATTACATACTGTCCAAATTCATAAATATTTTTATCGGTCTTACAGTCTTTATAATATAATATATTAACTAAAATAATGACAGTAAAACTGTCCTTGTTTATAGTCACCCCCGAAGAATCTGAAATAGAACTTATTACTACAATAAATTAAAAATTCGATTAAAAATTAAAAATTAAAAATAAAAAGAAAATTAACAATAAAATTAAATTAAAAAAATAATAAATAAAATGAAAATAATAAAAACAATATTGTATGTTATTAAAGGACAACCTGACTGTCCCCATCACATTAGATTTAAATTTACCTTAATTGGCGTCCTACGTTTCGAAACGCTACGGTTCATCCTGAGGAACTAATCAGTTTAGTTCCTTTGTGTGGTATTTTACTAACATATAATAATGTTTTTATTATTTTTATTTTATTTATTATTTTATTTTTATTTTCCATTTTTAATTTTTAATATAATTTATTGTAGTAATAAGTTTTATTTCAGATTTTTCGGGGTGAATATAAACAAGGACAGTCTGACTGTCATTATTTTAGCTAATATATTATATTATAAAGACTGTTAGCGACCGATCAAAATTTTGATACAATTTTTAATTTTAAATTACTGTAAAAAGCTGATAAGGCATCTTAAATAAAAAAATAAGAAAATACGTAGTACATTTCTGTAAAAAATTTATTAACAGAAATATGGAATCATTAAATGCTACATATACTCATTGGTAATTCTGCCACTGAGCGCGATTATCTTGAAAATGTATACGCACGTGAGTTTATGAATTGACTAATCCTAAAATTCAGGATTGTCTTTTTAAAATTAAGGACGACGCATTAAATATGTGCCTGCTAGTAGGTTGCTCCAAATTTCAAAATTTTGCATCGGAATTTTCATGCGAGCTTTCGTTGTACATGTAGGATCTTCCATATAAATGTCCAAATTTTTCACTTGTATATATATTTTCAAGGTATTAGAATTACTAGTAAAATTATGCTATCCTAATAATAATCTTCATAATTAATCGTCTCACGTGTTATTTTGATTAACAAATTTTTATTTATATAAGATGATTTAATACCAAACGAAAATTTCTGTACAAAACATTTCGACTTGAAAATATAGACTCATGGTCTTAAACTGAATCCATTATCGTAATTTTATTCATTGCGAAAATAATCTATTAACAATAGAGATAAATTTTCTTCACTTTTATCGAAAATGCACCATATTGTTTACAGCCATTAAGATGTAATTTGAACCACATTATAATCGAAAGATGATAATTAGAAATGGTTTTTAGTTTTAAATATTTAAATTTTAACCTATCCCTGTTAAAAATAAAGCGGCGTATCAAACGTGAATCGTACATTTCCGGATTTCATGGATTAAAAGGAAAACCAAAATTTAAGGTATTTTATTCAAGATAAAGCTAATAAGATACATAATACTTACTGGAATGATTATCCTTTATAGCTTTCATCATTGATAGACCTCTTTCGACAAACATAAAAATAATAATACCCCAAAGGTTGATTTGAAACTTCATCTTATTGCTGTTCTACTTTATAATTTTGTATATGCATACATGCGCGTGTACGAAGTATATATGTATATACAAATTTAATATATTACAACCGTATGTAACACTGAACTTATGTATCACTTAATTTTAACACGTTTTTTAATTTATCTTTACATCACTTTTTAAACCGCACTGAACTTATTAGTCGCGAAGAATAATGAATTTACTTTTATTACTAACTTACGTATATCCGATATCATACTCAGTATATAGCCAAACAGCTTGGTTCAGTTTTTCATCTTATAATTTTTAGTATTTGAGTATTCTGATACTTTATATTTTTTGTTTAATCCTAAATTCTAATTTTCTTTTAAGGATGATAGTTTATTTTTTATTTAATCATCATTTTTTCATATTATTCATTAAATTATTATTATTCTAAAGCACAAGAATTTCAGCGAGTTAATGATTTACATTTATACACATTGATTAATTTTAGAGTTTTGATATGTTTATTATACCGATTATGAATGAAAATGAAATTATGAAAACTAATAAAAATCTTGAATGGTGTAAAAATTTTTTTTTCAAGAGGCATTAATGTTGTTTAAATAAACGCATTTGTACGTGTAATAGACACTCGTAGATAATTTTTAAAAGAAAAACATTCACACAAATATCACTAAAACACAAAGCCACTATAAAACTAATTTATTCTATACGTAAACACGCGCGTGCATTTGTGTGCATGTGTGTTTGCATTAGCGTGTATATTTAATCTTTCGATGAATGGCATTGGGGGGTTCGCGCGCGCGATAGATCGCCGAATAAACTACATGACCAGTCGCCGCGGCAGCTCCTGATGTATCGCTCGCGGCCCCCAGGACCAAGGAAGGAAAGTGATCGAGCGGACGGTGATAGCGAGAGAAAAAGGGGGGCCGGCCGCCGGTCTCGAGAGCACGATTCCCCTGGCCGATTGTAGTCATTCACTTTCTAATTTTCATCGATCGCCCGCGTTTCTGACCTTCTGTCCTTTTCTATTTCCTTTACAGATGCATTGCACAGATTTTGCAAGCTATTTCCTATAGCATATTAGGTAAGTTATTGTTTGCGGTTCCATTCACGAGTGGATCATTGCGTCTTTTTTCGCGAGTGTACACATTCCATTATGCCGCTGTATCTTTTTTATACAACAGACACCGTTATCTATTTGCTACTTTTTTTCATTGCTTGTCGAATTTACACCTATCGATTTCACTTTCTGGAATTCTGAACTTATTTAGTATGTGTGTGTGTGTGTACGCGCGCAACTTATTGGAAACGAAACTAATTTTTCTTTCAACTTACAGTTCATATATATTTATGCATTAAACCAATCTACACTTCTACGTATAAATAACTGTGAATATGTACTAATAATTATAATTATAACTTTCGTATTATAAATTATTTAATTAATAAATGTTATTAATAAATTAAATAATATTAATAATCAATGATTCCAAAGATATTCAAGATGCGATAACAGGTGATACACATGTTGAAAATCTATAAACACGAAATAATGAATATTTTTTTGTAATTGTTTATATGACAAAAATAAAAATGTGATGCGTTCTTTTTTGTTCAAAAATTTGTGGGCTATGGGAATGAAAGTGATATTTAAATTTTACATAAAAGTAATTTAAAAATCTTAAATAAAATTGAAAAGTACTTAATAACAATCATTCATGAAAACTTTTAAAGATATAATATGCTGTATCTAATTTAGATATCGAGATGTTTGCGTTTTTAAGTCTGCTAGAAGAGTTAAAGAAATTGTCATTAATTATACATATTCCCTTTGAATCAATGTTACCGATACATATACATATTTACATATGCTCACGTATGGGAGGTTTAATTTATGTATGCGCTCCACAAAATGTTATATTTGATCTATCATATTATTTTTGCTAGATTCTATACCGGATAGTCCTCGTGCCAGGGCACTATTTGACAAAAATGATGATACATTTTTGCGCAGATCAAAATAAATAGAATATAAACATAATGCAATTTTTTTATTTAATAACAAAATTTTAAATGACCAAATAACCAATAAAAAACCCTTGATTTTTTCAGCAACCAAAATTCATTGGCTATAAAACAGAAATAGATTATGTGTGTGCGCGCGCGCGCGCGTGTGTGTGTGTGTGTGTGTGTGCGCGCGCGTGTGTGTGTGTGTGTATGTATGTATGTATGTATGGATGGATGGATGGATGGATGGATGGATGGATGGATGGATGGATGGATGGATGGATGGATGGATGGATGGATGGATGGATGGATGGATGGATGGATGGATGGATGGATGGATGGATGTATGGATGTATGTATGTATGTATGGATGTATGTATGTATGCATGCATGCATGCATGTATATATAGTATCATGATACTTTAATTATATTGAAATATAGTATTACATAACAGTATAGTCTAATTATTAGTATTTTTATTTAAAGCTTTCTTGCAAATCATTATGAATTCGAATTATATCTCAGACTCAGATGAATTTTAACCGCCTTACATTTAAAATTATATATATTGTTTACTTTTATTAAAAGAAAACAATCTAAATAAAAATGTAGAAAATGTATATTTTTCATATAATTTTGCATTAGAATCTTATAAAATTTTTAAAATTACAAATAGCTCGGTAACCTTTTTTAACATCACTACATTCGTATGTTTATATAAGGCGACGGTAGAGCCGGCTTACAAGCGGGCCAATTGTTAATCCGCCACTCGGTCAGTGTCACAGGTGCACGGTTCACATTGCACCTTGCGTTTTCCTCTCGCACTCATTCGTATATATATTACTTCTATCTAACATTGAATTATATTGCAACGCAAACAAGCGCGAACACGCGCTCATACTTTTACTTTTGTCTCGTGAAAATCACGTGCGATGATTTCTGTTTGAAACTTTCTCGAAGACGGCATTGAGCGATTTTAAATGATCGTATCAGTTTCTACACTCTGCCTTTCTATGTACAGCATTTCTATTTTCCTATGCAGTACCATATTTTTCACGAGTTCATTCCATCGCTAAAAATAAACGCTACTCCTTTCGTTATTTATTATACTTTTGTTTGAAATTCAAATTCCCTCTATTTTGGCTTTTATTTTTGCGTTTTTAATATATTGAATTTATACAAAATGCACAATTGATCGTATAAGATCCTGCGTTTTCGGCAATAAAATAAATAAAATAGTAAATAAAAAAATTAACAATCGTGCTTGTTTATTTCTGCTCTGCCTACTTCCTTATTAATATAGAATTAGGGTTACTAGTAGTAATATAAATTATATTTATAGTAGTAAAATAATTAATATTATCTAAATCAACTATTAATCTTAGATACATATTAAAATTATATAAAAAAAATTAGAAATAAGTATAGACAGTATTCAGAAGCGTAAACAATGATTCACCACGTCTGACTAGGTGGACATTATCTACTTAAAAAATGTATAGGTACAACCATGTTTTTTCCAATTCATCAAAAATAATTATTTCTCTAAATTTAGTAAAAAATAAAAGTATTAGCCTTTGCTGTATTGAGTAGAATAAAACCAGATGCATTTTAAAATGATTATGTATTTATTATATTTCCTTGATTGTTTATTATAGTTCCTTAAAGTGCATCAGACTCAGTCCCAGTAGAACGATTTCTGATATTGATCCCTATTGAGGTAATACTGAATATATTTAGAATTGAGATTTTTATAAAAAATTGATAAATATTTAAAAGATTGTCGAGATCTTTCTTAGATTCAAATTGTACATATATGCATTTTCAATTAGTATTATTATGAAAAAGTTCAGGCTAAAATTGTTTAAAATAAAATTACATGAGTTATAGAATTAAAATCAAAAAATAATTACGCAAACTGGGGGAGCATTATGATTTTATATAAATGTACATTTTTATAAAACATCATTTTTAATAGCCAGTTTTTATCTACTATTTTTATCTACTAACATTATAAAAAATTATGCTTACCATCCGAATTTTGGGTACTTATACATAAAGACTGGTTTTGCAGCTGTTTATGTAATGAAGTTCAGTATTGATAAATTGACAATATAATTTGTGGAATCTGAAGCTAGATAAACTGCCGTGAGTAGTGTTCGCGCAGAATTAGCGTTCATTACACATATCTATAAAAGACGAATAGCAGTAATAGTGAAAATTACAAAATACTAAAGACAAGAAACATGACCGAAATGTAGAAGACAAAAAATCTGTAAAATATAATTATTTATCGAAGTGACTGGGTTACATAGTAACATTTATTTAATTTTCTCGAAAAATAATCATTTTAAGGCAAAAGTGGAGCTTATCTTGGAAACGACTAATCTTTGGGCATGAAAAGCTCGAAAAATCAATTCAGCGTACTGAAAAACATGAAGAAGCACCAAGGTATAGAGGTAATCTTGAATTTGATACGAAGCCCCTGCTGTTCTCCTGGATTACTAATTCTGTTTTCAAAACTTTCCTTAGAAAGTAATACTGAAATTTGCACATAGCCTTCAACTCTCCAAATTGATTTTTCTATCACTGAATCTTTTACAATCATCTTATGTTAGTTTTTAAAATATGTATTTTACCTATGTTTTCAAATATAAATTTAAATGTAAAGATTTTTTATAATAAGTATTTTTCCGACATATCTTTTGTGTACTGTTATCTACCTTTCTCGTACAATCAACTATGTAAATTTAATTTTAATTTAACTTTATAGTACTTTAATTACTTACTTAAATTAGTGAAATTCGTAAAAGGATATTTTAGGTTTATTAAAGAATATAATAAATAAATTAATTATATAAATATTATAGTTTACTCCTTAAAGATGAGCCGTAACGATTCGACACATCGAGCATCAAAAAAAAATTTTAACTTAAGGTGGTGGGAGCAGTCGGGTTGTCCTCTGTTAACATAGAAAGAACTTATTTTTATTCTTTTTAATTTTTAATCTAATTTTATTTTATTTTTAGTAATAATTTCTATTTCAGATTTTTCGGGGATGATATTAAACAAGGACAGTATGACTGGCATTATTTTAGTATAATATATTATAGTATAAAGATTGTAAGACCGGATCATTTTCCGATAAGTTTTCTGTCTGACATGCCGAGACTTAATCTCAAAAAAGTCATATAAAAAGCACTGATTATTGAATTAATTAGATAAAATTTTATCCACTGCTCAAATATATACATTAAAATTATTACACACACACACACACACACACACACACACACACACACACACACACACATTATAATAATAATTTTAATCTAACAATTTGTAGTGTCACCACAAAACCAATGGATTTCACCTTGATAAAATATATGAAATTTAATTAAACAATTAATAGCTTACTCTTCCATACCAATGAACCTTCATTACTTATTTTAAATAAAAATTGTTTTTTACTTAAAATTGTAAATTTTAAAATTGTAGAAAAATTTTAGATAAAAATTGATACCCAATGTTCTTCACTATTTACAGAGTTTTTGAATTTTTTTGTAACTTCCAAAATTATTTTTTCTGTTTGCCTCATCACATTAAACTATAATATGATCTATTTTATACATTAGATTATATTACTATTTCTCGAAAAAGTTAATTAATTATTCACCGAAAAATTAAAGTAATTATTAATAATAAATAATATTTACATGCATACATACAGAATTCTTTTGGATATATAAAATAAACTTTCTTACCTCTATAGCCAATGCAGGTATAGAAAATTATTTAAATATATTAATAATGTTAGCAACATTATTTTTTACAATTAGAAATAATTGATATTGATGCAAAGAATATTAGGTAAGTAACAACATAAAGAAACTCCATTGAAAAAATGACGTCATTGTCAAAATAATTTTCAAAATATCCAGTCAAATGACATAATTTTTCTTTAAAAAATGCAGATTAAAACCAGGTAAATATGATTTTAAAAAATGTTATCTTAGCCTCCTGATAGAAAATATATGCTTTAGCATGTGTTTGTCATGTTCTCATCATATGATAAATTGATTCAATTGAATATAATTCGAAGAAAATCATATTCAAAATAATTTTGTATTTCTTAATTAAAAATTCCATGAATTGGAAAATTAATTTAAACGAAAAATACAGATGCAAAAATGTTGAAACATGCATATTATTACAATGTATAATTCCAACGATATGGAATGAATTGTTTAATCTGTAATTATATTAAACTTATTTTCTTAGTACAAATGTCGAATAATTTTGTTGGTATACTTTTTTCATATAAGACAAAAATATTCAGATAATAATATCAAACTCGCTATTAAAAAGCTGATTCCTTCTAATATCAAGTTGAGGTCAACACGAAAGTCGGCATCGCAAGTGGCGTGGATGCCTATACTTATGTCTACAAGAGTGTTAGTCTATTTTTAAGTGGTATTAATTCCGGGACGCCACTTACTGTTATTATCAGTATAACTAAAATGAAAGAATACTGCTAATACCGATAGGTGGCGTCCCAGTTTTTGTAGCACTCACGAGTAGACTATCAAGCTTTCAGGCATAATAATAATGAGGTAAATATGGACATCCATGTTATCACGATATTGACTCTGATATTGAATCTGATACTATGTGAATATTTTTCTCTTGTCCAAAAAAAATACAAAAACAAAAGTATTCGCTGTATACTTATTAAGAAACAAATTTCATGCATATCCAGGTTAAGAAAAGCTCCAGGTCATTTTAAATTATACATTATAGTACGAATTAAATGCAAACATGAGTAAAAAAATACGTAAGTATGTCTCGATATTTTTGTATTTTAAATTGTTACTTACGTTCAATTTAAAATTCTTTGAATGGTACACGAATTCAAGAAAACTGAGACATTTTAAGTTATAATAATTTTATTCAAATTTTATTTAATTAATTTATTTCAAATTTGTGGGTAAATGATTTAATATATGATGAATTATATAACGAATCACGCCAGATCTCACTTCATAAATCATATGATTATAATTATATACAATAAATCATATTACAAATCATATGATAAATTATATGCTTTTTTATACAAACACTGAATATTCCTACTGAATTTTTCATAAAATTTAAGTTATTACATGACGTCTTTTTTCAATAACATTAAAATATAAAACTAAGAATGTGTATATTATATTTTATTTTTTTAGATATAGTTATTCGCATATTGAATAATACATACCAACATATTCTTATTAAGAGAAGGAGAGATATTAAAAAATCTTAAAGGTCGTATATCTAACAAATACAGCAACTATTATCCTTTTGATATTTACAGAAAAGTATAAATTTAGTATTATTAAAACATTTTTATTATGTTTGCTTTGAACATAAGAAAATTTAACTTGTATCTCAAAAATAATTTTGTATGCAGTCATTTAGAAACCAGTTTAATTTTTAGATGAATATTTAACGACATTTTTCAATAAATAATAATAATAATATATTTTATTAGTGCAAAATAGAATTTACAGTTGAATTTTGTCGCACAATAACCATTGAATAGTATATTTTCTATATAGATAAATATAATTATTTCGATCAGATTTGGGCTAATAAAAAACTCAATGTTTTTATTTCACAATGGTTCGTCGACAGGTATTGTCAACCTCTTTAGGTGCTTTAATAAAAATAATATACAAATAATTAATTTTCATCAGTTTGACTTAGAACGTCTTAGCGTTTGCTTGTAAATTTAATTGTAAGTTTTGATTAATTTATTGTACGGTATTTCTAACTGTTATATAATTTTGATATTAATTATTTGTATATTATTTTTATTAAAGCACCTCAAGAGGTTAGCAATACCTATCGACGAAACGTGGTGAAATAAAAATACTTGGAGTTTTTTATTAGCCCAAACCTGATCGAAATAATTATATTTATATACATATACATATATACACGAGGGCGAAAACAAAATTATCTATTTATTATCCAAGTAGATTTTCTAATTGATATAAGAGAATAATATATTCCAAGTTACTAAAAAATTATATATATCTGTGTGTGTGTGTGTGTGTGTGTGTGTGTGTGTGTGTGTGTGTGTGTGTGTGTGTGTAAATTCTTTTCATAACGTCGAAAGTTTGAAAGAGTTCAAAATTTTATCAAGTTCAAAGTCTCTTTCCTTATATACTTTGCCTATGTGTGATTATTCCGAATTATTTATTGATACCTTATCGTTTAAAAGATTCGCATGCATTTTGAAATGCAATTATATTTTTGAATTCATCTCATCTCTATATGTTATGTATTAAGCCTTTGTATAAAAAGAATAAAGTCTTGGTATAAAAACTAAATTTAATTATTTTTCTATTGAAGATACACACACACACACACACACACACACACACACACACACACACACACACACACACACACACACACACACACACACACACACACACACACACACACACACACACACACACACACACACACACACACACACACACACACACACATATAAATACATTTCTATTCGAATTAAATATAAAATGATCTTCTTGAACAAAATTAACTTATATTAATTAATTACTAGTTTATGTTTATTAACAGCTTGTTGCAAAGTATTAAAACTATATTGACTCGTTTTATACAAAACGCGATCTGACTTGCTATAAAAAATTATCGAGAAAGCGAAAGCGCTGGCCGTCAGGAAATTTTTTCTTAACTATTCGCGTTCGTCGAAAAGGAAAGCGAAAATACTGTATAAGTATATAGAAATCGATTATATTTAACTACTTTCGCATATCGCGCATCCGGATCTAAGCTAAGGTTGCTTTTGTTGCATCTTTTTTCAAAATTATGAAATATAGTGCAAATACTTTCGCTGTATTCGAAAGCTGACTTATGAATTGGAAATCTTTCATCCGAATAAGTAGCTCGACTAAGAAAACCAATTTCTTCGATATTTAATACTAATATTAAAAAACTAATTTGGTATAGTAAAAATATAGCGATACATAATATTCAATTATAATATATAAATATATATTATAACAATTGTTAATTAAAAATTTGATTAATTAAGTTTATAATAGTTTCAAAGAGCTAAGAGAATATCTAAGCTATGGGTCATAGAGCTTATTTAAATTACTATAATAGTCTAACTATTCTTAACGCTTTCATTTCCTTGAATTTGCAGATATGCAATATTTACAAAGCTACAACATAGTATCTTAATCACATGCACCTGAAATGAATCGATTATATATATATATATATATATATATATATATATATATATATATATATATATATATCAATCTATTTAAAAGAATAAATGAATAAGAGGAATATATTGTTTATAGATAAAAGTTTAGAACAATTTAATTGTACTTATGTCGACTGCCCATATACAAGTTAATAAATATTTTTTATTGGTCTTACAGTCCAATCAATTCAAACTAAAAATATAAATAAAAATAAAAATAAAAATAAAATTAAAATTAAAATAAAAATTAAATTAAAAATTATAATGATAGTCAGACTGTCCTTGTTTACATTCACCCCCGTAGACTAATCTGAAAATAAAATATTAGCTGAAAAAATTCTTTGTTAGTGAAGTGCAGTCTGACTATCCCCAACACCATTATCTAATTGAAGACCTGTCCAAATTGAAAGAATTAAAAGAAATTTTCGTTAAAAATAACGAAATATAACATTCAAATTTTCGTTAAAAAAAGCAATAATTTGAGTAGATTGTTTAATAATTGCAAAGATAAGGATGATTTATACTTAAAATGAGGAGTTGTTTACAAGATTAATTGCATGGATTGTGATAAATACTATATTGGACAAACAAGTAGATATTTAAAAAAGAGAATTTCTGAACAAAAATATAGTTTACTTAGCTCACATATTACTTCCTGTTTAAAAGGATTCTTTAAAGTTTTTACATTCTTTTGATTTTGTGAATGTAAATATTTTGGAACATGGTATTAATAATAAGTATAAAAGGGAGAGTCTTGAACGTATTCACATTTCCAGGAATCGAAATAATGTGAATTTAATGTTAGAGTCTAGTAAATTGGACAGTGTTTATCATTCCTTATTAAATTGATTGGTTTTGAATAATTTGTGTAGCAGGGGAATTTAGATTTAATTTACTAAATTTGGTAGTGGGGATAAGGTATATATAGATTAGAATATAAGGTTTAGTTTAGTCCCTGATAAGGAGTCGTAGCGAGCTCAAAACGTTAAAAAAAAAAAAACAAAAAAAAAACAAAATTGACCAGGTCTTCAATTAGGTAAGGGTGTTGGGGACAGTCAGACTGCACTTTACTAACAAAGAATTTTTTCAGCTAATATTTTATTTTCAGATTAGTCTACGAGGTTGAATGTAAACAAGGACAGTCTGACTTTCATTATAATTTTTATTTTAATTTTTATTTTAATTTTTATTTTATTTTTATTTTTATGTTTATTTTTATTTTTAGATGGAATTGATTGGACTGTAAAACCCATAGAAAATATTTATTAATTTAAAAGTTTAGAGTTTATTCTGCAATTCATGCGTTTGTGCAATTGAATATACGCATATATTAATACTAATATATGATTTGAATAAATACGACCAATATATATTTAAATACAGAACAAATATGTTTTAAATAAACTATTATAAAATATAAAACTTTAGAATATATCCAAATAAACTAATCTGTACATTATTGGATTAATTTCTATGGAAACTTCAATGCGAATTAGAAAACTGATATACCGATTTTAGTTTACTAAGCTACTTTAATAAATAATTAATAGTTGGGGTATATCTACTTGATGAAATCAATTAGAGGTACTGGAATAATCTTTTTACCATTCCCCACTCATTCGCAGTCGGACTAATTTGATGTCGACTAAGGACATTCACTGTGTACGTAATATCTGGTCGTGTAGAACTTGCTAAATACAACAACGATCCTACAATCTCCCTATAGAACATATTCGGGATGTTTTCATAGCTATCGTAGTCTTGTTCGCGATTTTTCCGTTTTCTATCTGTAGCGTCGGTTACGGCCATGGGTGAGCTTACGGTCCTACCGTTTATAAACCCGAATCTCTTCATGATTTGTCCTATGAATTTCTCCTGACTCAGTTTTAGAATTTTACGGTTTCTATCTCTGTCTATTTTCATGCCTAAAAATTCTTTAGGAGAATCGAACTCCTTGATGTTAAATTCTTTTGACAAGTTACGTATTACCTGATCTAGCTCGTTTTCGCAATTTCCCATGATTAATACATCGTCTACATACAACAAAACTACTACTATGCCTTGACCGTTATTTTTAACAAATAGACACGGGTCCATGTCATTATATTCAAAGCCTAATTTATTGATAACTTCGGTAAATTTCACGTTTCAGCACTTCGAGCTGATTTTGAGTCCGTAAAGTGATTTTTCTAGTTTCAAAATATTTCTGTTTTCCCTAACTCTATCTGTGGTCAATCCCTCTGGGAATTTCAAATAAATATTCTCTTCAATATCACCGTATAGAAACGCAGTTTCTATGTCTAGCTGTTTAATCACTAAGCCGAATTTATTTGCTATCGCTAAAAATGATCTCACTAAAATTAACCTAGAGACTGACGCATATATCTCTCGAATGTCATAGATGTTTCTATCCTTAAAGCCGCGAATAACTAACCTAGCTTTATGAGTGATTTTACCTTGATTGTCTACTTTTCTCTTAAAAACCCACCTAGAATCCAATATGTTCGGTTTAGCTTCTTGCTTGTAAATTTCTGTTTTGTTTATTTCTGAGAAAACTCCCTTTTCTATTAAAGACTTAATTTCTGTCTGAATCGCTTTCTCCCACAACCTATTATCTGCGGAGCTTATAGCTTCTATGTAAGTTTTCGGATCACCGTTAATTTTCGCTAGTGTTGCATGGTATTTAATATCGTCTTGTAGATTTACTTCATTCGAATCTAACGTGTATAAAACTGTTTTTCCTTTTCCTTCATCCTCACTTCTAAGTCGAGTGCTTATAGGTGAATCCATAGTTTTTCCGGTGTTTTCTTCCACGATTTGACTTCCGTTTTCTGACTCAGTTAGTCTGAAACCGGATTTCACTTCGTCACCGTAGTATTCTTTATAGACTAGGTTTTCTATGAACCTAACATCCCTAGATTCGAATATCTTGTTCTTTTCAGGTACGTAAATATTGTATCCCGTATTGGCGTATCCTACCAAATAACCTCTTATGCCTATAGCGCTAAATTTAGAGTCTGCTCCTCTCTGCTTCCTGAATACAGCTAAGCATCCAAATCTCCTCCATTTATCATGATCTATTTTAAAGTTTTTAGATAATTTCTTAAGCGGTATTTCGAATTCTAATACTTGATGCGGCGTTCTATTATAAAGATACACGGCGGTTTTAACGGCTAAATCCCAAGTTCCTCCTGGAAACCATGAGTCAAACATAAATGACCTGACTTTATTTTCAATAGTCCTATTGAAGCGCTCAGCCACTCCGTTGTGCTGAGGCGTGTCGGGGCTAGCTAACTGCAATTCTGCTCCTAGCTTATTGAGCACGTTTACAGTATCGGCACCTGTAAATTCAGTGCCGTTATCGCACCTAAGGAAACACACCTTTTCATCTGTTCCTAGTATATTCCTAATGCTCCTAATTCCTCTTTCTAGATACTTGTAAGTTTCATTTTTGTGTTTCATAGGGTAGGCAAGGCCTACTCTAGAAAAGTCATCTACCAAGACTAATATGAATTTGTAACCTTTCGGACAAGCAACTGGACTGATGGGTCCCATTGTGCCTGCATGGACAATCTTAAGCGGTCTGTCTGCTCGTTGCCTAATCGTACTAAATGGCAATCTAACACTCTTTGTAATTAAGCACGTCTCGCACTGATCTACTTCTGTCAGATTTGACAGATCTGCTTGACTTAATAAGTTCGCGTTTCGTTTCGCATATTCTAATAGATATTTACTCGATACGTGGCCCAGTCTGCGGTGCCACAACATTAATTTGCTAACCTTTTGTTTATTTTTATTCTCATGGTCATTTATTAACTTTTGATTTTCTAACACTTCAGATTCAGGTATAGTATCTATTGCATTAATAACTCTATCGTTAATTGTTGTTAAGAGATCAGAGTCACTCTTGACATTTTCTTTCGTTTCAGCTATCTCTGGTTCACTCGGTTTTGATTCCAATGTTTTCGCTGCGCTACTCTTGCTTTTAGTTTCGTATCTATGTTCTACCGACGGTTTATCTACCTCATTTGCTTCGCATTCGTTTGATTTAACTTTAATATTAAAAATCCAAAACGGAGACGCGTATTTCCCTGATAGAATCTTCCTCTTTGAACTTGACACTAGTATATCTATTTTCTCTTTATTTAGATAGATTTCGAGTCCCCGATCTACGAACTTCCTGAGTGATATTAGGTTTTTAGATAAGTTACGTGCATACAAAACATTATTTAAGTTGAAGCTTCTACCGTCTTGAGCTACTATTTCTATATCTCCTCTTCCATCTACATTTAAATCCGCGTTCTTATTCGCGCATTTAACCTTGCTTTTAAAATCTAGATTTAAACTATTAAAACTTATTTGGCTATTACATAAATGCTCTGTGGCTCCAGAGTCCGCTATAAATTTGAGTACATTATTTTTGCGAATTTTACGCAAGTCACTTCTATCAAAATAATTAAAATATGATTATATATTATTCTTACCGTTTTGTTGCTGCTCTTCATGAATAGCTAACAAACTGTAGGGATTCTTTAGAATCCCTCCCTTTCTAACTTCTGATTGCTTTGCCGGGGATTTACCCCTCTTTTGCTGAAAGCGAGCTTTCTCACCATGGCTCTGCTACTGTCTCTTTTCTTTCTGTTCAAACGCATTTTCTCTTTTGTTATGGCAGTCTCGAGCCACATGAGAACCCGACTTTCCGCATCTGTAACAAAAGATTTGCCCTGGCGTGGGGCAGTTCGCACTTATGTGCCCATACTGTCCACACGTGAAACACCTTCTAGGTCTGTTTCCATCACGTCTTTTCTATAACTGTTATCGCGTCTCTCAAATGGTCTTCTCCGTGTGAAGGGCGGAGGTGACCGTTTGTTCACAGCGCTCAGAGAGCTTACTGGCGCGTCTCGTGCTGGTCTTGCTGCTTCGACCTGCAAGATCAAGTGTTTCAGCTTTTCTAGCTGCATTTCAACTCCCATAGGACCAACATATAAGCAATCAGCCAAGACAGTCTCTGGCAGTACTCCCGATACGACATTATAGAAAATATCCCTTTTCTCATCATCGGACAATTTATTTGATCGCGGTGCATTTTCAAAATCTCGAATCCTATCCTCGAATTTGATCCAAAAATCCGCGACCTTTTCTTTACCCGGAATGTATTTTAATTTGTATAACTCTTTCCTAGCAGAAACTCGCGTGATTCTACATTCCAATCTTTTGTACTCTTCTAATTTTTCTAATATTTTTCTAGGCGATTTAATTTCAACAATCTTTTGGTAGTAGCAAATGTCTATGTGATTAATTATTATTTCGCGTACTCTGTGCTTGTCTTCGTCTATTTTTCTTTCGGAATAGTTAACTAACTCGGTTGACTCTACACTCAAAACATAATTAATTTTCTTAGTTTTCAATTCGATTAATAGATAATCGTTAAAAATGTCGAACCTCATATCTGCAGTAAGTTTGTATTTTCTCGTGATGCCACTGTCTTTGCTGATCACTACATCCAGCTTCTCAGCCAGCTGATCGAATCTATCGTTTTTCAATTTTTCTTTCAGTCTCTTTTCTACAATTGAATCTACAGCTCTCTCAATCATTTCATCCAATTTTACCTTATCAATGTTATTTTCTATATTGCTGATCTCGTTTAATTTTCGTCTAGTTTCATTTCTTTTCTCTTTAATTACATCTCTTTTAATCGAATCAAGTATCTCAGGATCAATCGTTTCAATAGTATTAACAGTTATTCTATCAATTTTGTCATTTAAATTATCATCAATATTTACATGTGTATTATTTTCATCTATGTTATTTATTTCCTTATCAATATTTAAATTCACAGAATTATCCATCATATCATTATTTAATATTTTATCAAGATTATCATTGTTATATATTTTATTGTTATATGTTTTATAATATTTTCATTGTTATATGTTTTATCAATATTATGCAAAATAATACTTACGTTCTCAAATGAATTATCAATATCATTGGCGACCATGCCTTGTGAAAACACAGGCACTGGTCGAGGTTTGCCATCAATTTTAAACGGATTAACCTTTGGCTCATTCCAGTATTCAATATTATGATCGATAGAATTTTCAATTTCCTCTGCTCTTTGCATCACATCTGCTACGCTTTTGCGTATTTCGTCACATTTACGTTCGTGATCTTTGTCAGTTACAACTTCCACGCTTTTAATCTTAGGCAGTGGTTTACAATCATTTTCTTTGATGGCAGCAAGTTCAATGCATGCAAACGCAATGATTCATTGAGATGAGTTACCATATGGTTTATGAGCTCTCTATTGGCTTCTTTCTGCTGTCTGAAGAACTCAGACTCTGGCCGCATCGACCCTGGGTTCTGTTGCTTTTGCATCAGAATTTCGTTCTAAATCTTCGAGGACTCGTCGCAACTCTTCTCGCGTTATTGATTCTTTGCCCGACGACTCGGGTATTTCTAACCTGAGCGTCTTTACCCCTCTCGGCCATTCTCTAATCAATACATCCTTTTCGCTTTCTGACAACATGCTGCCGACCTGTATTATCTTTTCGTCCGAAAAGTAAAGATACACGCTCGATGCATCCGGACTTGCCAGCGAAATATAAACTTTAGTTCCGCTGGGGATAAGGTAGAGTCGTTTTTCTCCCCATATCCGCTTGAAAGCATCCGCTATTGTCGGATGAGTCCGCTCCTCTAGACTTGTCAAACATGCAAATAAATATTAATTCATTTAAATGCTCGCGCTCTCTGCGCCGGTGGCTGGTGTTCTCACGGGGCTCTAATAGGAATTCCTCTGATCTAACTATCTATTGCCTAGCCTGCATTGGCATTATTGGCAGCGCTGTTACAAGCGTATATGGCATCACGCAGATGCATTGCAACGCGACTGAACAGACATTAAGGAAGTATTAATTCCCATTCTAGCTCGCGGCAACGTCTAACTACCTCTTCTGTCTCGACTTCACATGCATTTATTTGTTTGATGTGCGCACATCGATCCGCGTGGTGTCGCTTACAACCAATTCGTACGGGCCCGTACATATCATTGTATAACTGTCGTCTCATGCGCAATCCTCAATGTTGTTATTCAACTCAATTGTCTGCCTGAACTAAGGAAATATTAGCTCCTGCAGACAAGAGAGGACCACCGTGGTTGCCATTTAAACGACACTTAAACAAGTTCGCTTACTGCTCTTGTCCTAGCTACTTGCAAACCACTCTTCGCTACGAGCCACCTTAATCACTATAAATCAAGCTTATCGCAGCGTATTATCTGCAAGCTGATTTCGCTTCGCACACTCTCGAAATTGCTAGGAAAGACGCACGCTTAGCGTGCTCGTAATTGCCTGATCCGTTTAGCAACGTACGAGAACGAGGCAAAATCGGCGCGGAAGCGCGCGGCATCGGTATAATCGCATTCATTGACCGAACTATACTGCATGCGTTGCATCATTATTAACTGCGCTGTATGTATTCTAAATCTACTTTAGACGCTCATAATCATCACTTTAATCCAAAATTTCTATTTCATATTGACAATTACATATATTAAAATTATTGTTACAAATCGCGTGGAATCCAGCCGGACTCCGACAAGCGTAAAACCAGTGCTTAGCACTGGGCGCAAGCCAGAATTTCCGAACGAAAGATTAGGCGGTGATTTTAGAACGGTCGGATACGATTCGCCTCGGCTCTGGCTGCTAAGCATTGCACCTACTCGCACGCGGGGAGCTCTCTCCCCCTTCCCTCACTATACGGGAACTGTACAGTCTCTCGCCTCGCGCTCTGATTGGCTCGCA
Source organism: Sycobia sp. Sy_11 (assembly GCA_018907035.1). NCBI lineage: Eukaryota > Metazoa > Arthropoda > Insecta > Hymenoptera > Epichrysomallidae > Sycobia > Sycobia sp. Sy_11. The sequence continues at coordinate 786,065 of JACCIC010000141.1, forward strand.
ATATTAGGATGACGAACACAGCTGTTACAGAAGAGTGCCCTTTGGCACGAGTTCGAACAGATCCAGAGAAGGAGAGGAGCGGTCAGGCAGAGGCGACATCTAGCATTCACAGGAAGCGGAAGTAAGGAAGGCGAAATAACGCAGAGTTAAAACCAAAAAGTGTTTAATTTCATAAAATACGTAAGCAGAAGTACATGCGAAATCTTGGGGCGTAAAACGCAAGCCGAGGGCCGTCGCGACGACGGCGCGCACAAAGCCGGGGAAGCAAGGGAAAGAGAGACAGAGAGAGATAAAATGGGACTGCCACTTATACAAGGTGGGATATCGATGGGTTGCCTATACTTCGATCACGAGGAGTTACGATGGTCTATACTGGAGTCGGCGGCAGGCGGTTCTGAAGACAACGGTAGATTGCGGTTTTTCCGGTGAGATACCCTTCACGAAAGGCGGCCGATCGGCACTGTTCGCGCGGGTGGTACTGGCGGGCGCGCGAGTATCGTGTGCATAGACAGCTGCTCCAATACGTGGTAGCGATCGTATAAGAGTATGAAAAACCTTGACATAGTGAAAAGAAAACTACTTTCATTATGCAGGCAATTACCAATGTCTTGCGTTACAGCTCTTTCTCACTTGGCTGCAAACACGATAGAAATTCGCGAGCGGTGTCAATCACCCCTTCCCGTCTCTCGCTTTCTCAATTACTTACCTCTTCGTAGGTGGTATTGTCGCCGGCGAAATGTCGTATTGTCCACTGGTGAACCAGCACCCGAAGACGTCTCGAAGTAAGGTTGAAAGTAGAGTGCCGTAAGTTCCACCTTTTTCCCGTATTTACTTGAGTAGTTTATGTACTATTCGCGATACTGAATTACTTGTTGTCCGCGAGATCGTGTGAAGACTGTAAAGGTTAACCCGTATGAATTTTTTGCACACTACTAATCTATGTTTTACCATTTCATATATCGACGAGAATTATAGTTTTTTTTAGAAACTGCACTTCAGCAAGTACTATACTGAAGTATTTTTACTGAAGAATTACAATTGTTACTTACTACACTTCAAAAAGTAAATATATTATATGCTGAAGTGTAGTCTTATGTGAAGTGCTAAAACAGGGACTGGTAGTGTGCAAAAAACATCCAGCGTATTTCGAAATGATTGTGCCATCAGTATGTCGGGGTAGTAACTCACCTCAGGATTCTGACACTTTTTATATGGGCTCAGACACGATTTGCCTATCAAATTGTATGGGTAATTTGGATCTATTCTGGAAGCACGACATGCTCCTTCAAAATGTGGATCAATTATGGAGATAGATGGGGTCCACATGCACATACACACTGGAGCCAAATCGTGATAAGCACGCGCTGCTATAGACTTTCGTCGCTAATTAGCACCGAAGCTTGGAAGCATAAATAGAACGACGCTTCTATACATGTCCATCTTCGTTAATATTACACATTATGGAGGGTAGAGAGAAGGAGTGGAAATTCCATAGACATATATTAGACAGCGCGCTTACACAGACGCTCCGAAGCCTATATTAAAGGACAGAGATAGGCCTGCAGTGGTGCTTTCTCTCTTGCTCTGGGGAAAGAGTAGGGGGACAGCCCAACAATAACAATGGTATAGAGTATAGGAGAAACGTATATTTCTGCTACTGTTCCCCTACTTTCCTTTTATCCCCACTTTTTCGATTGTAAGAGAGACAACACGACTCCTTGTATTGTTTGAGACTTTGATTGAGACTTCAACTCTGTTCCCAGAGGGCGTGGTCTAATATATAAGTCTATGGGAAACTTCACTCACTTTACATGTGAAAAGCTTATCAAAAATTAGCCGGAGATGGTAATTCAGATTTGTCTGGTAGACATTGCTATCTTGGAAATCCCTCAATGGTTCTGCGTGCAACAAAGAGAGAGAAAACAAAAGCCAAAGCGAATAAGGGGAAGAAAAGAGGCAAAAGAAGGAGAGCAGCTATTTAACTTTCACCTCTCTCCACCCTCATTGCATACCTTACTCTCTTTTCTTGAAATACTGCATTTGAACGAGCAACCTCATAGGGTGTCGCCGCCTTGCGGCCAATTCTGTCCCGAAGTCCTGCCGTGTGTAATTTGACACGATTTTAGTGGAGTTTTCACTCCTCTCTATCCTCATTATTACACACAGCCATACGAATCACGATATAAATTAACTCATGAAACTAACCTGTTGTAACGTGAATAACACTGAATTTGATGTATTTATAGTGTAGAAAATGTCAGAATATGATAAAGTACGAATAAAAAAATTAATTTTAAAAGGTGAAAAACAAAAGTAAAGTATTAATTTATTCACTATAACAAGTAAACATCTAGATTAAAAAATGTTGAGATTTATCGTTTTTATTTCCTTTTTAGATCGAAAAAAAGAAAACATAAGAAACAAAAGGGAGAGGAATCTATTGATGTAGAAAAGGATGAAGATACTGTAAATCATGGTATATATAAAGAATGAAACGAAAAAAATTTATTGAAATGAAGATTTTTAAATAAACGAAAAATTGGCTTTATAAAAACTTTTTATTATCTAGGTGGATGGTCGAAAATTAAATATATTTCAGACATTACTGGTACAGTAGCAATTGAATTTGGTAATTTAACTTATATGAAAGCTCTTGACAATGGTTTGTTTACACTTGGAGCACCTCATAATAAGTGTGATGGACCTTTACCAGAAGAAATTTTAACTGCTTTCCCAATTAATGAAACCAAAATTGCTTTAAAATCTGGATATGGAAAATATATTGGAATAGATAAAAAAGGAATGGTTGTAGGTAGAAGTGATGCGGTTGGTTCAATGGAACAGTGGGAACCAATTTTTCAAGTTTGTAAACTAATTTTATATTTTTTAATAAAATAATATATTTATACAGATGACTCAATACAGTACTCAAAAAATATTTTTATATTTATGTTTACTGAAGTAAAATCCTTCTAACATATTTTTCGATAAAGAATTTTGTATAACTGAGATAAATTCTTGAAAGATTATGTTGTACTACTAAGAAATTTGATGATGTATCAATGCTTTGGAAATTAAATTTCAGTCATATTTATATAATTGTTTCGTTTAAAAATATACTAACTTCAAATTTAAGTTTATTATCCATGATAGGTCAAATAAATAATTTTTATATAAAACATGAAAGATTAAAGTTAAAATCTTTTAATAATTTATTTTGTATGAACAAACTTTGTATTTAATTATGTAAATTTTTGAAAATAGATCTTGGAAATCTAATATGAGATTCAAATTTTTAATGCTATGTAATACATAAGTAAATCTCATACTTTCATTTCAAAGCTTTTTATATTTACAAATTAATATCCCTTTCTTACCTTAGGATGGCAAATTAGCAATTTTAAGTAGTACAGGATATTTTATTTCTGTTACTGAAGATGACGATGTAGTTTGTACAAAATCAACAGCAGGACCAAATGAATATGTATGTATAAGAAGCATGATTCAACAAATTGAGGATCCTAATGTAGATGTACCAAAAGAAGAACAAGGATCTTTAGAAGAGGTTGAAGTAAATTATGTGTAAGTTTGATTCATTAATGTATTTATTAAACTAAATTGAAGCAAAATGTTTGTACAATAAATACTGGAGAATTCTTTCGAAAATAAATAATTTAATGTTTCATCTATAAAAATAGGATAATTAAAAGAGATAATGTAATTTTCAGACGAAAGTTTCAAAAATTCCAGGATAAAAAGTTAAAAATAAGCAAGAATAAAATTTCAGAATTGAAGAAAGCAAAAGACGATGGCAATTTCCATGAAGCCTTACTTGACAGACGGAGTAAAATGAAAGCTGACCGATATTGCAAATAAATCATGTATGTGTAGATGTATATATATGTATGTGTGCCTGTTGTGTACTTGGGTGTAAATATATTTGAAGATAATGAACAGGATATTTAGATCTTAAAACTATGATTTACTTTAGTTATAACAAATTAGTCTTGTTTTATTGTGCAAAAAAATGATAATTAAGGGTCTTATATTTTGCAAAGTTCACTTTTCTTTCCACCTGTTTATGTAAACAATCCATGCCTGTAGTACCAAGATTTTTGTTGCAAGCTTTTCTTCCCTTTGATATACATATACAAATAAAACAATCAGTTTTCAATAAAAATCTCTGAAGTTAGTTTCAGCTAATAAAAATTTTCATAAGTCTTTCAATCATTTTTATCAACTAATATAATTATAATAGTAATCAGATTGTCTTTATTTATTATTATCCTAATAGAATCTGAAATTTAAAAATGAAAATTAATTTTATTAGTGAAGGACAATCTGACTAGGCCTTCACCAAAATTTTTTATACCTGTATCTCTGACGTTTTCCCTTCATAGTCTTTTTTAAACTTATTCTTATTATGTATTTTGTTGATTAATATGATTATTTTTTCTTAAAATTGGCCAAGAGATTAGGAACTTGTCGATAGGTGCAAGTTTATGAGAACCGAATAGCATTGGAAGATAATTTAATGTTGGGATTTGTGATATAAATGAGGAATAACGTATCATACTAAAAGAGCAATGAAAGGAGATAGTAAGATTGGCCTATCTACGGTCTTTTCCTTGAGTGAATGCCACAATAGATACCTTGTATATATGTGCCTTACTATCCATAACAAGGACTTACTGGTGATGGAGTCTAAAAATGTAATCTTCTATGGTATCCAGATTAAAACAGATCTAGTGCAATTCTCAAACAATAGATGATATGTTCCTTAACCCACCTACTGGGATGCATAGAGGGGAAAAGAAAACCGTAGAATACTATAATCATTCCTCGTGAGGTACATTAATGGAAACAGTAGCTTGAAACATTGGAGGATCCAGATACGAAAAATTTTGGTGTAAAGACAATAAAATTTATTTTAATTTTTACATTTAAAATTCTATGGGGCAATTATAAATAAGAGCAATCTGACTACCATTACAGTTATAATAGTTTATAAAAGACTGCAAGACCAATAAAAATATTTATTAGTGTGCTTTATAATAGTCAATAGAAGTAGAATTTTTAATTTTGACCTTAATTTAAGTATAATTACACACAGATTTTTGTAAAGTAATTAATTATTCAGATTCCACATGTCAAAAAATACAATTTTGTTATAATTCAAAGTATTAGAGCATTTATATTCAAAAGTAAACATCAAAAATGACTGAATTAATTTCTTGTATAAAACTCTGACGAATAATTCTTTATAATGTGTAATTATAGTTTTAAAATTATTTATGTGCGTAAATTAATTATAAAATAATTTAAAACCATTTATTAAAGTTATTATAGTCCAATCAGTTTTAAATGTCTAATATCATAATTATTATTAGGAATGCACACGATAATCCGTAATTATTGATTGATTAAAAGACTTAATTAAATGTAAAGAAAAGTACTCAATGAAATGTATTTTAATTTGTAAAAAACGCAGTTATTAAATTACATATTTAATTTTAGTTAAATATATCTTAAGAAATAAATTGAATTTAATCGTTCTACCTTTTAATATTTTAGAACACTTTTAATATTGATTTTAATTCTAAAAAAACGTACATTTAAAAAATTTCAAAATTATACTCCGACAACTGAACATCAGAATATCGAAAAATTTATTTCGTTAATGCCAACAGAATGCTTTACCTTATGTTTAAGAAAGGATATTATATTACTATTTTTTATCAGGTTAATGCTTTTTAAAAATCTTACATCATAAGAAATCATATACCGTTAACTGTATAAAATATTTCGTCTTAAAAACTAACAGTTATTTCAAAAATAATTGGAAAATTCTTCTACAAAGCATTTTTCTATAAGACAAACACTACTTATTTTCTCTTTGCTTGCTAATAATTGTTAAAAATGGATATCGCACGAGTATTATATTTACGATTTTACAATTGAAGTTTCATTTTCTTATTTTCCTATTTATTATTAAAAAAAGGAAAATGCTATATGCAATCAAAGATTAATGAAAAGTAAATTATTATTTTTACTAATTGTGAAAGATCATTCTTGCCTAAAAGATGAAATAAGCAAAACGATAATTATTGCACGAATTGCAAAAATATATCTATGACAAAATATTATCTATATCTATTTCTTAATTATGCTCTAACGATAAATATGATTTGAAAAATAAATTTAAAATATACACAAAAAATATCTTTTTAGAAAATATACTTTTTCTTTTTTAAATAAGTTTTTATGAAGAAAATTGTTTAAAAAATTTTTTGACAAAATTTGAAAACTATCAAAATTTGAAATAATTGTTGTTCAAAGAGTATTTTAAGTTGAAATATACAATTGTTGTTCATTACAGAAAAAAATACAAAGTTATCCCAATGCAGATTGATTTTCAAACTACTATTCATTATCACAAGCGCAATTCTAAACACAGTCGTTCACAATATTTGTTTTTAAAACCTATCTAACAGTAAAACTAAATCAATCTACTTATTCATTAAATCAGGACGTTTGTATTGTAACAAAATAATCAAATTAGTATAAATAATCTGAAACTGTTCAATATTTGCTTGTTTTTTATCGGAGTCTGTGCAGATAAATTTAGCATTTAACAAGTAATTATTATCAAAAGGAAAAGTTGGGAGCAAAGTTTTTCTTTTTTGTTGGGTAATTGTGTTTTATAAGAAAAATTATTTAATTTTGATTGAGTGTTTCAGCTATTTCTTGTATCCATCTGAGACATTCCTTCTTCTTGCTGTTGAACTTTTAACCATTCAACAAATTCATCAAGCATTACTGGCCCTGAAAGAAATTAATCAAATCTATAGGATGATCGATTTAAAAACCTTAATCAGTTTAATTATTTTATTTAAGTATCTACATTAGTGTGGCAATTTTATAAATTGTTTTATCTTTGTTTTTTTAAATATATATCTTTAGAATACTCTAAAATCAAATCACTAAAGATCAAATGTAGGTAAACTAAAATTTTGATTTCTTGGAATGGTGTTTGATGTTTATTATAGTTCAAACTCAAATTATGTGTTTGATTTCAAAATTTTTTCATGTATAGATAAAAAATATCGAATTCAAATTAAAAAACCATTGTTATTCATGTCAAGTTTCAACTTTTGTATTCAAAAGATCACTATTGTATGAGTTTTATATATATATATATATATATATATATATATATATATATATATATATATATAAGTGATTCTACTATAAGGAAAAATTTTATAATTTTAATTTTAGTTAAGATACAGAAACCTATGAGTACTCATTTTAAAAAATTGAACAAAATCTTTCTAATCATATAATTTGCATACTCAATTTTCAATTTTTTTATTATTTATGTAAAGAAACAAAAATATATAAATTAATTTTTTTTTTTTAAAGATCATCAGATCATCGAACTACTAGTCCTTCGGTCTAGCAATCGAGCCATCCAGTATAAATTATTTTTTTCTTTTTTTCTTTATCAATTTCCTTTATTTATAAGTCATTGAAAATTATATTACTTTAACTTGCTTATTAAATGTCAATCCACCACTATCCAGTATTATATATAGATGAAAAATGAGCGTCAGAAGGCAAAGTGAGATTTAAGGAGGACGGGACATTGAGGACATAATGCCCTTCAAATTCATAAATTTATTCGTAAATTCTCCAAATTCTTAAATAACTAAATAAAAATAATGACAAAGGCATAAGAGTTAGAATTTTGCAATACACATATTTTTTATATTCTTCATACTCTAGCAATATTAAGCCAGCCTAGACGATGATTTTTTTCGTAAAACAAAGTCTCATTTTGTGAACAAAACTCGTTATGATTTAAGAAAGTTTAACTGGATCAGCATTATTATATTTATACAACGATGGTTAGTAATTCATCAAAAAATATTAATAAATATGCCAATATAAAAAACGCTGCGTCGATTTCTCTATTTAAGCTAGGTTCCCAAAAAGTGTAAAAGTTAAAGATTGTAATAAAAATAAAAACTTGTATTGTTCAGATATTGAGACAAAACTTTTTTATACAAGTTATATACGGTGTGAATTTAGTCCGCATTATCTTATTTGTTCTTCAGCTTCATCTGACACTATCCATACTTTGGATATCTTTTGTACATTTTCTTTTTTCTTTTATCGGAAAATCTCTCTCTCTCTCTCTCTCTCTCTCTCTCTCTCTCTCTCTCTCTCTCTCTCTCTCTCTCTCTCTCTCTCTCTCTTTCTCCGTCTTCTCTTATAAGATGGTTGTATGCCAAATCATACTAATCTAACTTGTGGAGGTAAAGTGTATTTTGTTTTTACACGTTATATTATAATTGGAGTGACATAGACTATCTTTCTTTCATTTTCAGAAAGTGAATGATAGAAATAAGAATAATAAACTAGAATAAGAAAAGGAATGATGAAAAAATATGAAGTTACTTTACCAATAATCCCGACATTTCTCTCTCTCTCTCTCTCTCTCTCTCCATGTATATGTGTGTATGTCGTCCCTTCCGTATAAAAAGGCGATATCTCAGCATTCCCTTCAAAAGTGCTATTCGCAGACCATTATTTTTCTTTCTTTTCAGTTGTCATTATTATTTTAATATTAACAGTATTTAATGTAAAATATGCAATTATACGAATTATATATATATATATATATATATATATATATATATATATATATATATATATATACATATACATGGGTCATTTGGTAATTACGTAGCCTGAAAATGAAAACACTAATATTTTACAAAAAATAAAATTTATTTTTCAATGTAGTCACCTTTTAGTTGAATACAATTGGTCTAGCGGTGTTCTAATTTTTTTAACCTTCTTGAAAAAAATGTTTTCTCTTGATCTACAAAATAGGCCTCCGTGACAGCCATTATTTCGTTATTAGAGTGGAATCTCTTCCCGACGTGCGAATTTTTTAGGTTTGGAAATAAAAAAAGTCGCACGGAGCCAAATCTGGAAAATACGGTGGATGGGGCAGCAGTTCGTAGCGTAATTCGACTAATTTAGCCGTGGTAAGTGTAGAAGTGTGAGCTGGTGCATTATCGTGGTGGAAAAGCAGTTTCTTTTTGTCAATAAAAATCACACCTTGAGAATCCCAGAAAACAGTGGCCGTCGCCTCTCCGGCCGATGAGACCGTCTTTGTCTTCGGAGCAGGTTCACCAGGTACGGTCCACAGTTTTGATTGCTCCTTCGTTTCTGCAGTGTAGTAGTGAATCCATGTTTTGTTGACGGTCCCGTAACTACTCAAAAAGTCTTTTTGATCGTGATTAAAGTGCTCCAAACACTGCTCTGAACTGGTCTCATGGATGCGCTTATCTACCATACGTACCAAAACCGTGTCCTCGGACGAACTCTTGAGTTTATTAGATAGCCAGAAGACACACGGAGCCAAATCAGGTAAATAACCAGATTGCAAAACAAGATGCTTTCAATTTTTGGTGAAATGCTCCTGAACGACAAGTGCTGTGTAAGAGAGCGCATTATCGTGATGCAAAAACCAAGAGTTGCTTGCTATATCTACGGCCTTTTTACGAACAGATACGTAAACGATGCATAAGACAGAGATAATATTCCTTTGAAAGTTTTTGAATTTGAACGACTTTTGCGTGATTTTTTCGGTTTTGTCTCAATTTGGTCCGACATTCGTTGGACTGATCCGTTGTTTCGGGGTTGTAAGCATAAATTCAAGTCTAAATGTCTGGTAATGATGCGTTTCATGATCGGTTTATATTCCGAAATCATCTCTTCGTAGATTTTAATGCGACGCTCTTTTTCCAAAAAACTGAGTGTTCTTGGAACCAAACGCTGTCTGAGTTCTTAGCACCAATTTGTGTTTGACTCGCCTGAGATCCAAAATATCAGTCACAGTAGTATGGGTACATCCAAATGAAATTACCACAGAATATACAAGGTCGCTAATTACCAGTTAACGATTTTCGAAAACAAGTTCTTTGACCTGCTTGACGCGATCAGTTGAGGTTTTTGGTCGATTTTACATTACATTTTTCTTCATATTTTCTTTGCAGCCAACTTTAGTTCGGCGTGCCACTTGTAAACATTCTTGGATACATTCTTGGATATGAGAGTCTGATATCGAAAGATTTTTCACAGCATCGTAAACATTTTCGTAGTCGAAATTCCATTCCAAGAAAAAGATATAATGCAACTTCTTTGTTAAATAAACCCAAATATAATAAAAATCGCCGTATTCACTTTTAGTACCTCAAAACGAAGTGTCTCTCAAACAATAATTAATATATTTTACGTGAATTTTATATAGAGGTCACTAACAGTACTACCAACTTCCAGAAAAAAAATTTATCGAATGAAAAACCTCGGGAATTGAAATTGGATTTTAAAAAAATTTTAATTTATCCAATGGGTCCCTTTGTTGAATTTGGTCGAGGCTTCGTGTGGTATGTACGAGGCTGGATTGATAAGTTTCCGGCCTGACCAAGAAAAACAACGTTTTTAAGAATTTTTTTTATTTCTCAACATAATCTCCTCCAAGGCTGATACATTTCTTATATCGGTGTTCTAGTCTAGTAATGCCATCTCTATCGAGTGATTCGTCAAGCTCCTCAAAACACCCATTTACAGCTTCGAGTACGTCTTGATTGTGCGCAAATCCATTACCGCAAAGCCATTTTTTGAGGTTAGGAAACAAATAATAGTCACTTGGGGCTAGGTCTGGAGAGTAGGGAGGGTGCGGCATCAATTCATACTTTAGATCGTTGATTTTAACCATCGCAACGATTGACGTGTGCGCTGGTGCATTATCGTGATGAAACAAGATTTTTTTATTCGCCAGATGAGGTCGTTTAATTTTCACATCGTGGCTTAAACGTTGCAATATGTCTACGTAGTATTGACCAGTAATAGTTTTATCCTTTTAAAGGTAATCAATGTATATAATACCTCTCGCATTCCAAAAAACAGTAGACATAACCTTGTTCGCCGAAAAAAATGGCTTTTTCCTTCTTTGGAGTTGGTTCCCCTGGTCCATTCTACTGTTTATACTGTTGTTTGGTTTCAAGAGTATAGTGGTGGATCCAAGTTTCATCAACGGTTACGAATCGACGCAAAAATTCGTTTGGATACGCTTATACAACGCCAAATTGGAGGTAGAAATGTTCTTTCGAATCAATTTTTGGTCGACTATTAGCAAACGCAGCACCCATCTTGCACAGAGCTTTTCCATATACAAATGTTGGTGCAAAATATTTTGTACACGTTCATATGACATCTTACAGGTCTCAGCTATTTCAAGCACTTTTAATCTGTACTCTTTCAGCACTATTTGATGGATTATTTCGATCATATCTGGAATTGTGACCTCAATGGAGCGTTCTGAGCGAGACTCATCAGAGGTGCTCACACGACCCTTTTTATACTCGGAAACCCACTGCTTAACGGTTGAATATGATGGCGAGGATGTCCCCAGTGTTGAGTCCATCTCTTTTTTAATTTCCTTCGGCGTTACCTCCTTCAAATAAAAGTATTTGATGACAGCACGATTTTCCAGTTTTTCCATTTTTACGAAAAACACAGAGGCGTCTTGTTCAGCGTGCTCTCAAACCTAAACTAACATGGCGATCGGACTGAAACTATAGCTACAAGCTATTTAAGGATGGTACTATAGAAGCGACCTCAAGGTGGGCCTAGTGGCGCCATCTCTTGGTCAGGCCTGAAACTTATCAATCTACCCTCGTATTCACAGAAGACGGCGAAGATCAAGAACGGGGAAATCTTCCAAGAAACTCCTATGCGAAATTCTTTCCCAACCCCTCCTCTCTATGTCTACTCTCTCTACTCTCGCCATTCACTATCCTTCATAGCTGGATCAGCAACATTCAATCCAACTAGCACGTTGTACAATGTTTCTGTCTTGCGGCCAATTCGAACATAACCTTCTGCAATGCAATTTTACCACGATTGTAATGTAGTTTCGAGCTTCTCTCTCTACGCTCTATAGTTGTGGGAGTGTTCCGAAAGTCTTGGTGTTCCCGACTGTTCCTGAATTCAATTTTTTAATAAAATACCATGTACGAAAGTAGGTTTGTTACCTGCCAGTGGACTCATTGTTGACCAATGTTTTAATATTGACAGGAAAAATTTTCCTTTCTGAATCGGCATAAATGAGATTGTGGTTGCATTTCAAACATGAAGATGATGTAGGCGTCTTACTCCATTTTGTTGAAAAATAATTTACTTAAGTTTTAAGTACTGCTAAGCATAAATATAGTGAAAATGGGCGAAAATTCCTTTTTACCGTCAAAACCATAAGAACTCCATAAAAATATTGTTTGTCTGATTCATCTTATATTTGAACAATTAAAGATTTATAAGAAAATTTCTAAATCTGATCACAATACATATTTTTCGTTCTATGAATTTTTGTGTACAAACAGTATTTCTCGAGAAAAATATATTCAAGCAACCGAGGAAATAACATAAAGATAGATAAACCATAAACTGATCTTCTAGCACTTTCTTATCTCTCTCTCTCTCTCTTTCTTGCTTGAGCTGTAAAATATTTGTAGCTGTAGATTATTGACGCCTTGGCCAAAATCAATTGAAAAAAGTCGATCTCCTTACGTCTGTATCGTAATACCTCCTTGGGATAGTCTGCATCATAATTGTTTCTTTATTGCCCGCGTGTCTCTGTTTTTCTACGATAGTTCGCGTTGTAAAGATCTTATTACTATGTCCTTATATTGATTGGATTTGTGTAATATAACCTTACATATTCTCTATAGTTTATCATGAATTTTTCCCCTTTTTGTGCATTTGAATTAAAACAGAAGAATTGCAATTTTCACATGAAAAAAATCTATCAATCTTATTGAGAAGGAACTATATATATATTAGTATATAAGAAGGAATATATAAATAATTTATAAATTTATAAATTAGATATATATATATATATATATATATATATTATGTTATTTAACATCGACCTATTTATGCTTCCAAATACCGGTGCTAATCAGAGACGGAGGTCTATGATGTGTTTGTAAATAAAGCACATGCAAATTTTTACAGCGGTGCTTGTGTCAATCGGCCATGACCGGGATTTGAACTTGGATCATCAAGTTACTAGTCCTTCCCTCTAGCGATCGAGCCATCGTAGGCTTATATATATATATATATATATATATATATATATATATATATATATATATCAAATCATTAATTCATAAAGACCTTTAGAAAAATAACTAAAACTTTTTTATTTACTTACGACTGTCTTCATTATGTTACCAGGTGTACCAAAATGAAGTGAGCGTCAAGATACAAATGTCACGATAGGAAACATTTGTTGTGAACGAGCCATAATTTTTTTGTTTGGTTGCTACAACTCTCAGGCATATCAAGTGTACATCAAGTCATTGAACAAACAGTATCATATTTTTTCAAATTGTTAAAAACATCTAATTTTATACCAGAAAGTGATGATTCACGGAAAGCAATAATTTTCTTTTTATTTGGAAGAAAGTGCTGCGGTGTCGCATCGAATGATTGTCGCGATATATGGTGATCACGCCCTACGAGACGCAATATGCAAAAGATGGTTTCAATGGTTTAAAAATAATAATTTTGATGTGAAAAATGAAGAACTTGGAAGACCAACAATTCGGCTTATGAAGGACCACGAGTCCTTAGGCTTTAATAAATGAAATTTTAATTCTAATTCTCTCTCTCTCTCTCTCTCTCTCGCACTCTCTCCATGGAACATATCTAGGTAATGACTATGATAGATTATTAGCTAACATGATATAGATCCAAAACACCACCGCAGTTTCAATGTCTTCTGAAAGATTATTCTGCAAAAGTCGGAATTTCTCTATGTGATACAATTTAGAGGGATTGCTTTGAAGGGAGCATTATAAATTTTTATCAATTAATTTTTGTTTTGAATTTTAGAAAGAAATTCCGAAATATTTTAATCCATTCTTTAGCGGAGTAGCAGCCTTCCTTACGGTTATTAGTTAGGTGAATAAAAAGACTGGCGTTTAGATGTTTTTCACACTCTACAATGCAAGCGCGAAGTGTAAAATAATAAATTATGTGCACAAGTCTGCGAAATCTAACATAAACATCTAATTTAAGCAGTTTTATTACACTAAGAAATTATAAGTGACGTTCCCTAATCATCACTTATTCCCTTGGGTTTGACCAGAGGATTTGCCAACTCGACAGGCAGAACTATGGAAAAATGCAAAGCAAAAATTAGGCAGGGGATTGAGAAAGAGATAATTAGAATATGTATGAATATTGATTTCAATAAGAAACTGCAAATCAGTAAACCAGCGAATAGACGCTAAGGTACAAAGTTATGTGTAAAACAACAGAACACACTTAAAAAGCAAATAGTAAAATCAAATTTAAAATAACTAATGTATTGTACACTTCACTTTAAGTGAAATCTGTATAGTTCATCAATATGATGATTGGTCATCTCATTTTATTTTAAAATCGAAATTAAGATCAAAAATTATTAATATATTTAACATTAGTACTCGGCATTAATACCAAAGAATGTCAACATTTTTAAATAATTGATTTTTTATACTTACATGCTCCATCTAGATCATAATTAGAAAGATCGTCGTTGATTGTTCGGGAGAATTCAAGGATATTACACCACTGATCTTTATTGATAACTTTGTACTTTGATTGATCCAAAAATTTTGCAAATTGGGAAAAAAGTGTCCAATGCCTGCCTAATAGTAATTGCAGCATCACTCGTGCAGTTTCCATATCCATACTCCTTTGATCCTTATCCTATGAAAAAGAATTTTGTTGTCAGCGTTCGAGAATTTTTATTTACATTAGATGAAACTGTTACCACCAATGTAAAATTTTATATAACAAAAAATTATTATCGTGATTACTGAGATTATATATTAAGAAAGTTCCAGTTCTTAAAAAAGTAAATTCTTATCAAGTTTTCACAGATTATTTTAGATTTACAAAATATGTTGAAATTAGTCAAAATAATGAGAAAAATAATACCAATGAACCAACAGAATAAATTTCGCCGTAGATCCTATTCGGAAAGAAAATTTAACTTATTTAGTATTCGAGATCAATAGTATCTTTTAATACTATAGATGAAACTACAGAACCTATAGGGTTTCAACTGGAATTTCTTCTCTACAGACTAGGTGGTATAGATAGAATATTTTCCCTAGAGCCTAAATATGTAAATGCGCGCTCGATACCTTATGAGATTTACTTGCTTTTCTGTTGAATAAAATTGATACATATATACAGCAATTACAGTAGATTCTTACCGGATTGTAGTTGATACATACAGAGAAAAAAGTACTTTTGTTATATATTAATTTGATTATTACATATTTTCAAATTTTAGAAATATATGTGAATAATATACTAATTATTTCTACAATTTATAAAATAAAACGAGCGAAATTTGTAAAACCTCTTTGAGAGCCTTTTATTAAACGGGTGAATCTGTAAAAACCTTCTGAACTAATATTCCTAATTTTGACAGCGTATAAAAACATATGTGACCGATAATTTTTTATATAGAAAATTGTTTTTATGAAAAACATCATTTTATATGCTTTTAGTGTCATATATCCATCATATTATGGACTGAAAACCATAGTCGATGCATGTTTTTAAAAAAGACGACGAAAGCGTGCTCGATCTATATATAGACGCGGAGATTAGGCGCGCTATGCAATTTTTCTAATAACTAATAGGAGTAATAACTAGTTTTTTATTAAAATGATAAGTTTGCTAAAAAAATACAACTATATACTTACCCTAGCAAAATCATATGCATATCTATAAATTCCTTTAAAGGTATGAGAATCATTCAAGAAGTTTCTTAGGTGATCCATTTTTTGTTGTATCTTACTAATTGAGTCACACTGAAGCTCTGTAAGTCCTTTCAGCCATTCAGACATAGTGAAGAAGCCCATTTGTCGAGCATTCATCTTGTAGGCAAGTACTAACATTACAACATTCTCGGGTTCGACACCGATATCCTCGCAAAACTTTTCCATGCCTTCCGGACCAAGTGTGTCAGGATCATCGACAGTTGTATATTCTCGGAACCAACTGACACAACGTTTTGGAGAGAAACTTTGAGCTGCATCCTCTGCCCTACTATTTCGCCTCGCACTGAAAAAGTATATTTTTATTATTAAGAAAATAAAACTTTCTTCAATAATTGTTAGATAAAAATGAACTTTAGCTCACGATATCAGTTTTTACAAATAGCTTAAATATTCTTTCAGTCAAGGTATTTCTCTATATTTATGATATGTATTTTAATTTACAACCTAGCCAAACTATAGTATATTTATCAGTCAATTATTCATAAATTATAAATAATTGTCATATACGAGGTGTGTTCAAAAAGTAACGAGAATTTTTCAATTTCGCGGCTTTGGAGAGTCCGCCTGTATAAAAATATTTTTTATTATGTTGCTACGCATGCCCCTCAAGTACGATAAAATTTTCAGCAATATTCATTGCTTATTTTTTAAGTGGCAGCCGCTAACGTTAGCCGTATTTTTTCGAGCTCGGCGATTTTTAGTTTGTTAAAAAAAATGTAGCAAAGAATTTATATTCAATTTTGCGTAAAAAATGAAATAAAGTGTAGTGAAGTTTGTAAAATGTTAACAAAGGCATATGGTAAGTCTGCTATGAGTCAAACAACGATTTATGAATGGTATAAGCGTTTCCAAGATGGTCGCGAAAACGTTGAAGATGCGGAACGACCCGGACGCCCAAGCACATCAACAACCTATGAAAACGTGAAAAAAGTGAAAGAAATGGTTATGAACGATCGCTGAATCACAATCAGAGAAGTCGCTGATGATGTTGGCATATCAGTTGGCTTATGCTATGGAAGTTTTTCGGATGCTTTGGATATGAAACGTGTGGCAGCAAAATTTGTTCCAAAATTGTTGAATTTCGAACAAAAACAGCGGCGAATGGAAGTTGCTCAGGAGTCGCTAAATGAAGTTAATAACGATGCAGAAATACTAAAACGTGTTATAACAGGTGACGAAACACGGGTTTACGGATATGATGTCTAAACTAAAGCTCAATCGTCCCAGTGGAGGCATTCTGGATCGGCAAGACCGGAAAAGGCTCGACAAGTGCGGTCGAATGTGAAGGTTATGCTCACTGTGTTCTTCGATTTTAATGGCATAGTGCATCATGAATTTTTGCCTCAAGGTCAAACAATCAAAAGGAGTACTACCTACAAGTTCAACGCCGTTTGCGTAAAGTGACCCGAAAAAACGCTTGGATTTGTGGCAAAACAATTCATTGCTTCTACACCACGATAATGCACCTGCTCATTCTTCATTGCTTGTTCGTGAATTTTTGGCCAAAAACAAAACTTTAACGATGCCTCAACCTTTATATTCGCCAGATATGGCTCCATGTGACTTTTTTCTATTTTCAAAAATAAAGAGAACATTAAAAGGCCGTCTTACAAGCATAGATAACATTAAAAGCGAATCGCTGCAAGAGCTAAAAGCTATTACAAAGATCGAGTTTCAAAAATGTTTCGAGGATTGGAAAAAGCGTTGGCACAAGTGCATTATATCCGAGGAGATTACTTTTAAGGGGAGAAAATAGATATTAATGAATAAATAAATATTCTTTTTAATAAAACGAAAATTCTCGTTATTTTTTTAACACACCTTGTATAACTCTATAATTACTGACGAAATTGAATAATTTATATGTATATATTAATAATAATTACATTAATATCTTGTAGAGCATATTTTTTATATATTATTAATAAAATTTCATTCTATGATAGCGTAGGCGTATCAGCCAATTGCTATCATAGCCTAAGCTGAGAAAAATAAAATACAACAACTTGAAGGATAATTACGTAAAAACGCTTTAAGTTTGTTTATATATATATATATATATATATATATATATATATATATATATATATATATAGCAATCGAGCCATGCAGGCCTCTTTTCAGGGATTGATTCTGAGTCTATCAAATTGAAAAAGTAAACAACTAACGATTGATCCTTCAAATTAAACGTAAGTAAATTAAAAGTAAGGTATATAGGAAAATGATAGCGCTACTAGGGGTAATTTATCATTAGGAGGCGAACTTAATTACTGACCTTTCTTAGCGGTAAAAGGTCTTTTATGATTGAAAATGGATATACGTTAGTTTAATCAAAATATTTTCCGTCATTTTCTACTTTTTCCCATCTTTCTGGCAATATGGCGATACCGTGGCGAAAGAGCGATGGCGGTTTCGAAGCGATCCCATTATCCACAAATTCTCGCACTTCTTGAGCATGTCGGAAGTGCATATCAACGAGATCATGCTGCATCGATCTGAATAGATCGTAATCAGAAGACACTATATCTGTCGAGTACACTGGGTGCGGTAACACTTCCCATTTGAGCTCCAACAGAATGTTTTTGAGGACTTTCGCAACATGTGGCCAAGCGTTGTCATGCAAGAGAATGACATTGCGCCTATTCTCACGATTGCTGATCTATGTTCGATCAATTTCTGTTCCAAATCATTCAGTTAGCGTTGGTATATTTCAGCAGTGACGTTTTCATTCAGTTTTAGTTACTAGTAACACAGCACACTTTGTTGGTTCCACCAAATGCACAACAATACCTTTTGGGCATGAATTTCCGTTTTGGTGTCGATGTGGACGGTTGGCCTGGATCCACCCATGACTTTTGACTCTGAGGATTGTAATAGTAGATCCACTTTTAATCACCAGTTACAATACGACACAGAAAACTCTTCTTTTTTGCCTAACAAGCAAAGACAGTGCGATGTTGTATTGATTCATAATAGTACTTTCGGTCAAATC
Source organism: Sycobia sp. Sy_11 (assembly GCA_018907035.1). Classification (NCBI taxonomy): domain Eukaryota; kingdom Metazoa; phylum Arthropoda; class Insecta; order Hymenoptera; family Epichrysomallidae; genus Sycobia; species Sycobia sp. Sy_11. Next base: position 804,983 of record JACCIC010000141.1, read on the forward strand.
GTGTGGCATCCATTTTGCTTCTTTATGAATCTTTTCGTCCAATAGTTCTTTTAATGCATTATCTTCAAACTTTTTCGGTTGCTAGAACGTTCTTTGTCATTAACATCAGTATCTCCTATTTTAAACCACTGAAATTACTCTTTACATGTTGTAAGCGATGGAACTTGTTCGTCATAATATTCTTGAAGCAATCGATAAGTTTCTGCTACATTTTTTTTTCCAAATCCAATAATAGTGCAAGAGGACATGTCGAAAAAACGATTTATCAGGATTCATTTTTTACCAACCAAAAAATTATAATCTTTACACAAATGATGGCGCCTGTAACTCAATTTTATTTGTAAATGCCACAACTAACAAAATAAGTACTAGATCCGAGACATCTCACGTTTCGTACTACTTCTATCGCCATCTAAACGTGAAGGTCCGAAACTAAAATCGTCTCCTAACATCGGTTTTTAAATGCTTATATTTCTTATGTTTTGTGAAATACTTGTTTATATATGATAACTGTACATTCATTGTATAGACTCTTTTTGCATTATGGATATAATACTGCACGTTAAGAGAATCGATATTTCTGTATTTCGGGGTTCGAAAACTAAATTGTTTTAAGCATTTCAGATGTATACCATAAACCTTAAGATTGTCACAAACCTGAGCTAAATGCGTAGATATTGTGAAAATATTTTTTTATAAATGGTTTTTTCTGCAAAATTATTAATGTCCAAATTATAAAAAAAATTATAAGACGTTCATAAAAATTGTAGAGATAAAGCTTATTTAATTAATATTATTGTTTTTTTATGATATTTAATGTTGCTCTTTAATGCTTCCAAATATCAGTGCTAATCAGCGACGCTGGTCTAGGATCTTTGTAAATAAAACAAATTTAAATTATTACACCGGTGCTTGTGTCAATCGGCCGAGATCGGAATTTGAACTCCGATCACCAAGTTACTAGTCCTTCAGTGATCTCAAACAAAGAAATAACACTTACGCCTCTCGGACGTGCGAGAGCAAGCGATGTAGGAGGCTACTGTGTATGTGTATGGTTATAGAGAGATATACAAAGATAGAGAGAGAGAGAGAGAGAGAGAGAGAGAGAGAGAGAGAGAGAGAGAGAGAGAGAGAGACAGAGACAGACAGAGACAGAGACAGAGAGGGAGAGAACGCACTAAAGTTAAAATTGTCCTGAACTTTTTAACACGAATGCTGCTTTCTATATGCTCTATGATCAGTAAATAGTATTGTTTGGGAGACATATTGGTGTGCGTTTATCTATGGTACAACACATGTTTGGTATAGGCATAGAGATACTAAGAATAGATTCTAGTCTTATTGATTTAGATTGGCGACTGTATCCACGCCAAAAACGCAAAAGGTGGGCCTTCTATTCTTTCATTCTTCTCTAGATCCAACATGCACAGATCAGTCGACGTGTATAAAAATTACAATTAGCTAGATTGTTTTTATACAAAAAAGATTCAAAATTGATTTGTGTGTTCTGTAACGTGCATACAAGTATATTGGTTTGTCACTAATGAATGGATTGAAAAATTTTTTCAAATTATTTTTCTAACGTTATAACAGCTGAAAAATAATAAAATAATATATCAATTTGTACCCCTACGAATTATTTCATGCACAGAATGAACGATCTATTGTCGTAAGTTCAAGAATTATTAGGTCTAACTTCGAATTCTGATTTAGTTCTGTTTACTAAGAATAGATGTATTTTTATTAAGTATGGCGATATTTTAAGAAAATTTATCAAGGTGGAAGTGCAAAAATATAAATTAAATTTATAAAGTAAACTAACGGTTTTAAATTTTACAATTTCTATTTAAACAGATTTTCCTAATTCATATTCCTTGAATTTAATAACAATGTTTAATAACAAAAAGATAGAATTTGTTTATATTATCAAAAAAATCTCAGAAAGTTCTTAACTATTGGTCATCACTAAGTCCACTAAAATAATACTGTAATTTTAGATAAAGAAATAATTACAAACGCATGATATCAGAAATATTACAGTACAATTAGTGGATAACATGATTAATAAACAGGAAGACAAACTTAAATACATAAGATACAGATATTAAAAGAATGGAAGGTTAAATTTTAGAGTTAGTGCTTTTAACTTTTTAAGAGTCTGTCATAAAAGAATCGTAGGTGCAGTAGCAGCTTAACTGAAGCGCTCGTTGTCTATATTTGGGTAATTTCTGGAAACATGACTTTGTAAAGACTCGTGCTAAATGGCAGAAGAATTAGCAGAATCATTAGGAGTCAATCGATAAGCAATTTCGAAACGCCTCATATCGATGGAAATTCTTCAAAACCAAAGCAATTGGGATCCGTACAAACTGAATACGAGAGATGTTGAACATTATTTTTTTTCTTGTGAACAGAATCGGAAGGAATTTTTACAACGAAAAATTGGTCCACTACGATAATACATAGACTAACCATATGTAATCCTCCACATCGATACCCAAAACGAATATTCACGATGCCAAGGTTATGCTCTGCATTTGGTGAAGCCAGCTAGATGTGGTCTATTATAATTTATTGAAATCGAGTGAAACCATTACACAGGATCCTATCAAACGCAATTACTGTATTTGCGCCGAGAATTGAAAGATAAGCGACCACAGTACGAAGAAAGAAATGTAAAAGTTATTTTGCAACATGACAATGCTCGGTCGCAAGTCACAAAACCCGTCAAGGCATACTTGGAAACTCTAAAATGGGAAATTTTATCCCACCCGCCGTATTTTCCAAACTTTACTTCTTCCGACTAACATTTATTCTAACAATGGTACATGAGCCTAGCTGGACCAACATTTCCAGTCTTATGAAGAAGTTAAAGAATGGATCTATTGTGGATCACCTCAAAAGAGTTGATATCCAACAATTACCCAAAAGATGGGAAAAAGTAGTAGCGAGTAATGAACGGTACTTTGAATCATAAATAAACTTTTTAAGAATAAAGCTTCAAATTTTGGTAAAAATCGGCAGAAGCAATAATGCGTACCTAATTCATATTTTAATGTTTTTTATTCATACAAAGATATTTTCATCTTAAAACAATTGCATTTTTTTCTATATCAATAAACTTGATGACGATTGTAAGCCAGCTATCGCAAAGCCGCAATAAATTAATTTATATTTTATTTCTTCTTCAAATCTTGCCCTTGAAGAGTATCCTTAACTATATATATATATATATATATATATATATATATATATATATATATATATATATATATATTACGTTTATGACTGCAATTTTGAGAGAATATCGATTTAATATTGTGGAGTATTCAATATTATGTTTTATTCTGAAATAAATGATAAATTATCTAAAAATATTAAGAGTTTGGATGTATGCCTAATAATAGGTGTGCTGTAAACATCTGACAGAATCGGCGGAGCGTTTGCGAACCGCAAGCTTGGTCAAAAACGTGTATTTGTTATCAGGCGGTCTCAAGCAGACTTTAGATTACACATAATATTGAAGTAACAATTTTTTACTCAATTCTTTGGAATTTCCTTTGTAAATATATATATATATATATATATATATATATATATATATATATATATATATATACAGAAATACTTTGTAATGCCTAAAATAATTTATCTTTTGATTTAGATTTCCACAATTTAGATGCACAAATTATCGATTTTGATGAACCATACTTTGAATAAAGGATATGTAACCATGTTTTCATAATAAAACCTCGCATTTTGAAAAAAAAAACGCTGGCAGTTTATTTACATATCCAATAGAAGAAATATTTTAGAGATGTTTATATGTTCTAAATTTTTACAATTACCGGCTTGCATATAGCACAGAATTACAAGGTACAAACAGATATTATTTCCTTGTTTTTTGATTGTTTCAAATTTTGTATCTATTGCATTTAGTATTCGATCAATTATGAAACAAAAAATATCTACCTTATATTTTTATTTCAATTTTGAAAGGTTTATTTCACACTTGTTGTTCGTAAAGAGCTTTTCACCCAAGTAGAACTTTTCACTACTTGAGCATCTATCTTATTCGTCTAATCTTACACCTTGTGACTTTTTTGTCTTTCCTACGATAAAATCTGCCTTAAAAAGAACAAGGTTTAAGTTTCTTGAAGCTGTTAAAGAAAAAGCGGTGCGCATCCTAAAGAAATTTACAAAAAAACACTATCAGCACTGTTTCGAATAATGGATGATCGCATGGAACGATGTCGTGATAGAGGAGGGTAATAGTATTAAAATATTGAAGGTAATAGTAAATAAATATATATATTATCAAACTAAAATATTTTATATTACCAGTCTCGTTATTTCATAGCTATATCTCCTATCTTCTGACGACGATTGATTCAAAATTTCGTATAGACAATACAATATTCTCTAATTACTCCATTATTAATTTAGCTATAACCGATGACAAAAGTGATGACATTCGACAACCATATCTTGTTATATGCCGATACATAAGCCTCTTCTGATCTTTACGCAAGTTCTAAGCTACATGTCATCTCCGCGCCGTTGCGTCTCAGTAGCAATCAAGGCACGACGGTTTTGTCCATACCTGCAGGCTACGGTGCCTTCACAACAATCCGCATTCATGCCCAGAGGCGGCAAACCCTACCACCGCTAGGAGCCGCAGGCTCAAAGAGAAAAAAAGGACGTGTAGCAACCAAAGAGATCGATAACGCTCCGCTTGGACAGCCTCCCAGGCTTAGAATAATAAAAGAAGAGCGCTTTACGAAGAGAGATCATCATTTTCCTTTTACCTTTCCACCCCTCCATTTAGACCGACCTCTCCTTTGGCCGACTCTTTCTTCTGGTCCGGAGCGCTCCACAGCACCGCTGCTGTCAAAGAGAGAGTGAATGTGCGCTAGAGTTTCTAACCCAGAGACAGAATTATAAGATAAAAACCCTCATGATTATCACCAAGGTACATTGATTTCCCGATTGCGGAACGATACTGGCCAGAGAAACACCATTGAGAAATAAGTAATAGAACCTACCGTGATAAGAAAAAGTTTAACGATTAAAGGGAAACCGTCAAAGGACAACGGGCTCGAAGTATGGCTTGAGTTGAAATTCCCGCCGCCAGAATTCTCCGAATCCAGCGACGACAAAATACCTCCGGTTGTAGCGAGCGTCGTGTGGATCCGCTAGAGCCCCGCAACCTTTAGGTCGAAGAGGCGCTCCCCATCAGTGTCCGCCAATCCTATATTCGTGCATTCATACATTATCTGTTCATCCACCGCTCGTGAAGCTTTCCGGAGTACCAGAAAAAGGTTTGCGACTCACACGGCTTCGTGATTTATCTCGCCCACGGGAACGATTACAAAAAAAAAATGCCTCCCGTGAGTAATATCGTACATGAAAATTTAGATATTAGAAATCTATTTGCATAATGGATTTTGTGTTTGATAGAGACTACTTCAAGATTGTATTTGGCACTGTTAAGTAATCGAAAGGAGTTTTTGCTTCATTTCGTGACCGTCCAATAAAATAAGGGTCGACTGAAATGCTCCAGAGACTACGAACAGTTAAAACAATGGGATGTAGCCGATGATGTTGCTCCAATACGAATTCAAAAATTCTCCTATCGACTCGAAAGGTGATAGCCACCATTTTCACGATTTACATCGACTACCATAAAAAAGGGTAAAATTGTCACACGGCTGTATTACACCAAATTATTGAGTCGATTCGACGCGAAATTACAGAAAAAACCGCTTCATTTGACGAAGCATTGTTGCTTTTCGATCATGATAATCGAACCAGTTCCTTTCACGTCTCCACGCTTTACATGTATCTAATTCTTTTATTTTCGCCGAGCAGAAATTTCAGTCGAAGGAAAGGATCACCTTCGCAACGAACACCTACTTTACAGTTCTTGAGAAAACGCATTTGTCAGACTGGTTAAAGAAGTTAGAGCATCACTGGATCAACAATTAAATGGAAACTATATTGAAAAATATATTATCACTTATCATAAATTTTTATTTTGTTTTCGTAAGCAAATACTTACCGGAACACTATTATATATCAACTTTGTAAGCAAATTGTTTCCATTAAACATTATTTTATCAAAAAGTGAATTTGATAAAAACTTTGGTAAAAGATTATTCACAAAAATTATTATCAAAATCTTTTATTTGTATTAAGATTTTGTTTGTATTAATGTGTGTATTGGATTAATACAATTTAGTATTTTACAACTTATAACATAAAAACTTAAAATGTTTAATATCATTGAATAAAATGATAGTTAATTTCTTATAAAGCTATCGATTTCTTTGTTTTTGTGAAGGCTTAACAAGACATCGTTGATATCTCGTAACTGAAACCTGAAAGACTTCAAAGCTTCTAGTCAAAACCTTACTCTCCCAGCAATTGTTAGTTATAGATTTCAAAGTTAAGTTTTTGACATATTTTAAAACGCCCATGAAAATGTTCACAAAAAAATACATATATTTTCGAGCCATACTAAATAAATTAACAGCTTCCTAGAATTCGTTTGTCATATATGCACAACTTGATTTAGAACACAGAATACTGAAACATTAACAGTTTCATTCTAGATTACTCACTTACTTTATGCTGCTCATATAAGACCTATTGTCATATTCCTACCTTCTGAAATTCTAAACGTAAATCCAAGTTATTACGTTCTCCAACTATAATAGCATCATTTTTTCTTATAGATCTTTTTGTTGGTAAAAAACTTCTGAATGTAAAATTATATTTTCAGAACTATTTATTTTATTTTATTATAACTCTAGACATAATATAACGACCTGAGATTGTTTTTGTCTTTGAATTTTTTCCAAATATTTTTTATTTTGAAATCCAGTTTTTTTAATCGTTACTCATTTTCGAAGAGATCAGACATCAATTAGTTAATATAATAATAATTCGAGAAAAAAAAAGAAAAACGATGTAAAATCTTTACAATAGCTAACGTGTTCACAATGGTGTAATCAACAAATTGATCTCCGATATTGAAATAGATTAAGTATGTGATTGAGCAATGCGACTAAAGTTTTAATGTAAAAATGTTTCAATATTCCTTGAGCAATTATCGTTTGAATTTATAATAAGAGTAAAAGTATCTATCGTCAGTTTCCTGGAATATTACTTATACAAGGTAATGAGTATATACAGTCTAATGATCGTACATTGACTACATTCGTAGTTTCAATATAATATGCGTTACTAGCAGCGAACAGAACTGACAAATATAGCCGACATGACTATGTAGTAAGTTATTAGCTTACTTTAAGGTAGTAAATCCCAAATTCAATTTTCAATGGATTTTTTTTTAATTTGATAGGTATCTTAAGCACGTAATGATTTCTAAGTTGTCAAAATTTCAGCGAATTTGATCGAACCAAAAAAAGTTATAATAGTTTGAAATTGATTTTAACATGAAATTTTGAATTCGACTGAGAAATTTGAAGGTTTTCTTTGTGTAGTAAATAAACTGTCCAACACGTTTGTTTGAAAAACTAATATATTATAATCTAGGTGAATAGGAACATATTTATATTAAAAAAATGAAAATCGGCCGAACAGGTTTTTTAAAAAACTTAATATAAAATGTATAGTTTTGATGATTTTAAACAAATCTGCCGACGAGAGATATTATTCCTAACGGAGACTGCTATATAGAATTTCACTTTTTTAGAAACTGTTAAAACTAATTTAAGTTATCATTGCATTCTTGAATCTGACGATAAAGTTTCAATATTTAATTTTTTATGATATTAAAATGGCAAATCATCATAAAGAGTGGGCCAAAATAATAAAAAATAAAGACGATAAGAAAAGCCATTTACCGCTGATATGATAGCTGATTCTAAACGAAATACAAGTATTACAATTATTAAGAGAAATAAATCTATTTCAAAAATGATTTTCATTTAATGTCTTTTCTTATGATATTATGTGTTTAATTCAAATATAAATAAGACAATTATATCATATTTATTATGTTCTTTAAAATGCTTTACGATTATAAAATCGAATAAAATTTTTAAATAAAAAAGTCAGTATCAACGTCTATTTTTTAATTAAAATATCAGTTCTTTAAGTGTAAACACTGTATTATCTGTACACTCGTTGCTGCCATTTTTGTTTTTACGCAGTGGCGTCCTCCTACACGCGGTGAACATTTTTTTGACAATAATCCAATAAGTATAGTATAGACAGGCTATTGTCATAAATTTATATATTAGACCGCGAACTCTGGGAACAGAGTTCCGACCTAAACCAGAGTGAGAGAAAAATATAAGTTGTCGTGTTATCTCTCTCTTACAAGCAAAGAAGTGGGAAGAAAAGAAAAGTAGGAGAACAGTAGCAGTAGAAATATAAGTTTCTCCTATACTCTATACCATTGTTACTGTTGGATGGCCTCACTACTCTTTCTCCGAAGCAAGAAAGAAAGCACTACTCCAGGCCTAACTCTGTACTTCAATATGTACTTCAGAGCGTCCGCTTAAGCGCGCGGTCTAATATATAAGTCCATGCTCTAGAATACACAATAGCATATAAGAATTGACATAAGATATGCATAAATATGTAAAACTTAATATTATAACACATACGCGCACGTACATGTACGCGCTCACACACCCACACAAACACACGGCAATAGAGAAACCATAAACAAATCCATTTAATAAATAAAACAAAATTTCTATTTACAGAATAAGATTAAATTTCAGACTTTGTAAAGTTTCTTTCAATATACCTGTGTACATTAACTTTTATATTGAAATTTTTCGTTAAAAAAACTTTTTTATTCGTCCGTCGAAAATAAATAATTTCAATTGACTGAAAAACAAAAATAAAAATAAAAAAATGTAAAGTTAGTCTCCTAAAGTACTCCTAAAATTTGATGCCTCGGGCAAATATTCAGCTCATTTAATTACTATAAAATTTTAAGCAGACAGAAAATTTTAAGGTATGAAAAAGAGAAAGTTTTAAATATTTTTTGATTTGTTGGTTAGGAAAGTTTCAAAATTTTTTCATTTATACAGTTTATATCAAATATCCTTAAAAACTTTGTAGTAATATTAAAATAGACGTAAGGAAAAGGTACGATTAACTAAAATTTAGAATAATTCAATGTTTACATGTATAATATTTTTTAAAACAGTTGAGCAGGTTTTACTCATTCGATATAAAAGAGCTGTCGACCTTCCGTGAAGGTGAATTATGTATATATATAAGTAGAAAAGGGTCGTCAATTTTTTGCGATAAAAAAAAGTTTCAGCTTTAAGTTTTAAGCTTAGATACTTAAAACATAATTTATACAAAAGGCCAAAAGACTATAATTATGAGTTTTTAAAAAATTGAAAATACATTAAAATAACATTTTTTAAAGAAAGATTTTAATTAATAAAACATTTGGTAAAATGTTACAATGATTTATTATAAAAAAATATTTAATTTTATAATAAAATATTAACAATTTATTATTCAATGTTCATATATATATATATATATATAGGCATTAAAAACTTTTAATATATAAGAACTAAAAAATTTATATTTACAATAATATACATTAGCACTAAAATTAATTTTAAATGTCACCTATAGTAGTTACATAAATTATTTTGTACACTAATTCACAATGTTCAAAAAAAAAACACTTAATACTGCAAATCGTAGAACTTGTTAGTTTCGAAAAGCTGTTATTTTAAGCATAATATTTGGATTATAGTAAATTGAGCTTTAAATGTTTTCAATATTTCTATTTCCCAACCGAAGATACAAACCTTTCGTCTGCCATACACAGCAGAGAAGCGGGAATTTTTGTCGTATGGAATAGTTGTATCTCGTTAAAAATATAAACGATAACGTATGTGATTAACAATTAAAAAAGTTTTCTGTGAACTTCAAATTATGCAAAAATCAGTCTGTAAAAACAAGAACAGATACATAGGGAAACGTGATCGAAAGTAAAGCACAATGCGCAGAACTACAACGATGTTACTCATCAGGCAGACGCACGAACTTCCAAAAATAATCGCACCACCTCTCTCTATCCATGGAATTCATTCAAGTCGCAGCAGAAAGACAACTTTTATCTCGTCTTGACATACGCGCGCACACTCAAAAGCATCGAAAAAAATTTCTACTTAACCTTTATTATTATTTAAGATAGCAATATTCTTTTATAGCAGACTATAAATCAACTAAAACTCAACATAAAAAAGAATAACTACTTTTAAAGAAATAACAATACTAACTTTATAACTCTGGTAAGGGTACCACTCACTATATAATCCCTCGAATCCTTTCGAAAAATCACCCAAATTTTGAAATTAATTACAGACATTCCAAAATAAATACCAGAAATCATAGAATAAATTTTTCCCGATTGTTCGGATATGAGCAAACCTAATCAACCTAGCTTTCGGTCATTAAAAAAAACTATTGGAATTAGTTCATAAGTCCGGATCAGTAGGGCTTGAACTTAAATGAATAATTTGATGCATCAAAACAAAAATTATAAACAGACACACCTAGAGCGCAATGACGCATGCGCATAAGTAATTGTATTATGAAGATTTGGATTCAATCCCAACATCCCAGTTAAGATCTCATATGAATCCTTACTTAATGTCATTGATTTTTTGAGCTCTAGAACAGTTTGTGGAGTTTTTGATTCCTCAAATCTGATTCACTATTAATGTTCAACTTCACTTTCTGAATTCAAAAAATAAGAAATAGAATAAAAAAAAGGAAAGAATGAAAAAAGAGACAAAAAAATACAATATTATTTATATTTAATGTATACTTACTATTCAGTGCTCTTAATCCATTAATTTATAATTGTTTTATAATTAAGTAAATAATACAAACAAGTATTTAGTATTATTAAATCTTATTTAAACAGGAACATTTAAATTAATTAAGTCATAATTTAATTAAATAGTGATAAACAATTATAACCAATATAAATATTTATTAATTTAATAAACAATTATATTAATATAATATTACAAAATATAATAAATATATATTTTAAGTACTTTATTCAATGATTAAAATATTAAAAACTAAAGATATACGTAGATAGGTATTTGGAACAAAAAATTGGTTGTATGAAATAAGCTTCAAATACAGAATATATTGTGAAAAGAATAAAATAATTATTATTTATTTTCTCAAAATTGATATTGCAACCTATAATTATTACTCTTATTCTTCTTCATAAAATAACTATGAAAATATTACTTGATATTATATTCATAAAATAAGATTAGAGATAAGGAATAAATAAAAGTAGAAACATAACTATTATTTATTCTCACCTTTACAAAAACATAATTTTCATTTATGAATCTTTAATATAAGTTTATGTTCTTGTGAAAGTAATTCCATGCAATCTTAAATAGAACAAGAAATAATATCACTGTATTTTAATAGAATACATATTTTATAAATTCAAATAAATGTAAAAATAGAGTACAATACATAATATAAAAAATAAAATATTTCAAAGCAATTATCAAAACCTGTAATAAATTAGTAAACAATTAAAATAACATAAATAAATTTTTTAAATTAAAATTTTTTAAATTATAAATATTTCATTTTATTCCATTATTGATTTTCCGACAGATACAGATTGCACCAGATGCATGTACAGGTAAATATATCAGATACATCGTATGTAGCTCGAAAATTATTGTACATGATGAAATGTTTTTTAACACAAAATAATTTTAAAAAATTAAACATTTAATTTTATTTTATACTAAAAATCTATAAAATAAAACACTGAAGTTCTTATAAATCAAATTACATTAAAAATAAAAACTAAAAGGTATGTAATTATTTTAGTACCAAAGAGCATTAACTTAATCTTATAAGTCTTGTAATTTTAAAAGCTTTTATAATTATCTATGCCTAGCTTAGCAACTCCAGAAAATTCAATATGTATACCATGATAAGTTATTCCTTAGAAATTTCTAAAAATAAAAATATAACAGATTTTACCTGGATGTGTGTCTGAGACGTTTGGAGGGATGCCTTGGCTGATCTTCAGGGGCACTGGGTGGCATTTCTGATTGAGAATGATTATTTGTAGTTGAGGGAGCTCTTCGCTTGCTGCGAGGCATCCCTCTTCCACTTAAACCTAATATTTGTTCAGATGTGTTCCGATGCTGTATGCCACCAATACACCTTGTATTTCTATTATTAAAGTGCCTTAATGAAGATTCTCTTACACCAGTTTCGGAATCCTCCTCCCACACTGTCTGTAATTTGAATAGTTATCTTAACTAAATATTAAATACTAATAAATTATTGCTGTAAATTATTAAAAAATACATTAATCTTTCATTAATATTTAAGCTTTAGAACATAAAAATGTTCGTTATAATATGTACACCCCATGATGCTGCAGCTCTATTGAAATATTCATAAATGAATTTTTATATTTAAATTATCTATGCATAAAAGCTTATTTTATCAAAATAGTTCATTCCTCTAATAAGTAAAATATATTATTTACAAGAAAATGTATAGAAAGAAAAAGAATTATTTAATGTATTTAAAAAATAATACTTTTTAATTTGAATATTGATTAAAATAAAATAATCATATACTCAATGAACTGATGAATTGTTATCAGTAATCATTTCTTTACTTAATTAATATGCAAGATAATAAGGAAAATAAAAAAAATTTATATCTATTTGAAAATTTAATTTTTTGGATTTCTTATACAGAGAGTTACCACCCTAACCAAGAAAGAAATTGAAAACCAATCTGGAAATATCGAACGAAATCCAATCCACTTAGATTTTTGTTTAAAACAGTCTTTATTTTTGTAATTCATGTTGTTTGAAGATTGCTTGATTTGGTTACCAGAATGTCAAAAAACTAATGTTAATAATTTTGATAAACTTCGAGATTGTGCTTTGAAAACTTTAAATTTTGTTAGTGGTTTGTTTATTTACATATTTTAGAGTTTTTTTTATAAAATATACAAACATCATTGCTAAGCAACCAAAACAACCTTTGTAATTGTTCATTCTTATACCAAAATTTTGAATTTATATTGAATAATAAAGTTAATTTAGATTAATTATTAAAAATCATGACTTTTGATTGAAACACATATAATCAAATGGTTTTTATTTATAATTTTTTATTCAATACAAGTATATCAAACAAAAGATAATATATATTAAAATAACCAAATATATATATATATATATATATATATATATATATATATATATATATATACTATAATGAATATAATTAATGGCTTACCAAATAGAGACAAACAATAGTAAACATAATCAATAAACTTTTTATAAATAAAATAAGCTTAATAAAATGAAACCAAAAATATTTTTCAGGTTTCAAATTATTAAATCATTGCATTAAGAATAATACAAAAATTAGCTTATAATATAATCTTACCCAACTTAAAAAATTCCAATGCATGTAGAAAATTAGATTCTTTTATTAATCTTACCAATGAATCAAGGCGTCGTGCACCGCTTGATAAATTAAACGAGTTCAGTCGATCCGTGATATACCCAGTTTCGCGAGAGCAACTCGCCTGGTCCCTCTCGGAGGCGACGTTCAACGACAAAATTGAGGTTAGGTTCATCAATACATTATGCGTTATACCTTTTTGATTTTTGCAATATTCTCCCAGGTCTATAGTATGACAGTACTTACTTATAAGAACACAGAATCAAAAGTATCATTTACAAACACCAATTATAAATTATAACTATCGAGTCTCTACTATATATAGAGAAAACGATAAGCGAATGATTACGCATGTGTACAAGTACATATTTCCGGAGCTACTATATAGAATATATATGTATATACATACATATATATAAGTAGTATACAATAACGAGATGACAAAAGGGCAAACAAAGCCACATTCTTTCAAGTTTAAAATATAGAATGCGGTACAAATTGCAAAAAAGGGATTATTGGCTAAAATAAGAATTTAAAAAAATATTTTGTAATATATCAGTAATTTTGTTCAATAAATAAATATCATATGTTCATCAGAATATTTTTTGAAGGATATAGTGGTATTGACCATTGTATAAAAACACATTAGGTATTATCTCTGGTATGATTTGGGTAATGAATTTGCTACATTTTGTGTAAATGTAAATTACCCTTAATCCAAAACCCAATATCCAAATTAACGGTTTCATGCTATACGTCCGCAGGCTAGCCGCGCCCTACATCTTAATTTATACAAGATGTGACGATATGTTCTAATAACTGGAAGTTCCAGTATTATAGAATATTACCTCATTATTACAATTTAAGTTGTTCGATATAATTCAAAAAATGTTTGTAATATATCGATATTAATCTCTTTAGCTCAACCACAGCTAGCGGCTAGCCATATTTAGTTGATGACTATGGCCCATAAGTACGTTTTCAATTTCATATAAATGCTGTCTGCTAAATTCCATCGGACGATTGTCCAAATGACACACCACATAGGCCCATATATATATATATATATATATATATATATATATATATATATATAACCACGGTTTGCCCTTGGCTACATACTTATGCTTATATAAGGTATGTATTCGCATGTACGATCCATCAGTTCCGACCATGTTCTCACATACTATGTAGAGTAGAGAGAAGGACTGGAAGCTCCTCTCGCTTTACATGGGAAAATCTTATAAAAAATTAGCCGGAGACGGTAGTTCAGATTTTACCGGCAGACGTCGCTGTCTTGGTAATCCCTCAATGGTTCGTCGTGCACCAGAAAGAGCAAGAAAAAGCCAAAACGAGTAAGGGGAAGAAAGAAGCAAAAGTAGAAGAGCAGATATTTAACTTTCCCCTCTCACCGCGCTTACTGCATACCACTACTCTGTTTTCTTCAAATGCATGCATTTGAACGAGCAACCTGACAGGGTGTCGCCGCCTTGCGGCCAATTCTGTCCCGAAGTCCAGCCGTGTAATTTGACACGATTTCAGTGGAGTTACCACTCCCCTTTGCCCTCCATATCACATACGACCGTGGTAAGTGCCATAAACTTATATATTACACCGCCGCTTTAGAAACAGAGTTGCAGCCTCAACTAGAGTGAGAGATCAATCCAAAGAGTCGTATTGTCTCTCTCTTACAAGCGAGGAAGTGCGGAGAAAAGGAAAATAGGGGAACAGTAGCAGTCGAAGTTTGTGCAGCAGAAATATACGGTTCTCCTATATTCAATACCATTGTTAGTATTAGGCTGCCTCCCTACTTCCGGAACAAGAGAGAAAGCATGACTCTAGGCCTATTTCTGTCCTTCAATATGGGCTTCAGAGCGTCCGTTTACGCGCGTCGTCTAATATATAAGTCTATGAGTATGTGCATTATGAAGCTATAGAGGATAGACAAAAGGCGTGGAATCTCCCTTCGCTTTACATGGGAAAGGCTTTTAGTTAGCCGCAGTTATATACTTCCTCTCTATTCAATAGATGTCGCAGTCGTGTTAGTTACAAGATACTTTTGAGTGTATCACAGAGAGAAAGCAGGAGCCAGAATGAGCAAAAATAAGAAAAGAAGCAACAGTAGTGGAGCAGGAGAATAAGAGTGCGAGAGATGAGAAAAAGCGATCGAGAGAGAGAGAGAGAGAGAGAGAGAGAGAGAGAGAGTTTAGAATTAGAATTCCATTTATTATAGCCTAAGAGACAGAGAGAGAAAGAGAGAGATAGAAAAATGTATGCTCTGCAGGATACTATTCAACTAGCAAATTTATAGAGTGCGCTGCCTTGCAGCCAATTCAAGCGTGACCTCCAGCAATGTAATTTGCATGGTAGATGGTGCATACACTTAATAGGGTAGAGTCAACTAAGATAGATGGTTATAGAAGTGTAAAATCTATACGCTCATTGGTAACCAAAAATCGAAGTACCAAGTAATCCGTCGAATGGCAGTACTGTAACCTACAGTACATCACTATACGATACATATCAGCCTGCATCAATATATGATCAGTTGATTTTACGAAAAGCGACAGGGCACTAGTAGTTCGGTTAACGCACTCGTATGAAATTGTGTCTGTGTATAGAGCAATGTGTTCACACAGTCATTATGAATATGTTCGCAAGCTAAAAATGAATGTTGAATTGGAAATGAAACAAATATTTTTCACAAAAGATGCAGATTTGATCAAAATACATTTTTTATTCTATACGTCTTTTTTATAAAGGCGGTATTTTTTTGAGAAAAATGTATTCCAATAAGGTACTTATATTAAGTATATAGACAGCAGAACGTGTAATAAGGACTTAACTTCAATGTAGTAGATCAATTTTGAGTAAATTTTTTCATCAGAAATAAAATTTACAGGATAAATATAAGAATAAAAATGATGTATTTTGATGGGAATTATAACTTCTGTTTGAATCTATTTTTTCATTTTCAAAAGATAGAAGATAAATTTTATATTTATATATATATATATCATATCATATATCATACTAATTAATTACAACACAAAGCGTTTTTTTGTTTGTACACGTTAAACAAAAAAACTACTGAACAGATTTTTTCTGAAATTTGACATATAGATTCTATATTATCTTCGGAAGGACACAGGCTATGTTTTTTATTGAAAATCATTTTACTTTCATCAATAAATTAAGATAACGTTCTTAGCAGTCAGTTTCACCAGCGGCCAGTAGGTGGCGTCTTGAAACCTGAATATGAACACAGAGTAGTCCGTTTAAAGTATTAATACCGGGCCAGTTCAATTGAATGGCTAAATCATACTTTGGGATTCATATACTAAAGAAGGTGTGATGTTAGTTGGAATTATCCTTTTTGTTCTCCAGGTCATCTGATACTACTCTCACAGCTTATGGATATGTTTTGATTTCTGTCAATTTGATTATTTCTTATGTGGGAAAATCTCTCTCTCTCTCTCTCTCTCTCTCTCTCTCTCTCTCTCTCTCGCTCGCACTCCCGACTCACGACACACACACACACGCGCGCGCGTAGGTAACAATGTCCAGATATGTCGAGATGACTTCTACGGGGTTTTGCGTATTCGGAGGGTAGAAAACGATGTCCAGATATGATGGGCCGACTTCTACGAGGAGTATCGTGTTTAGTTGGTGGAAAACAATGTCCAGGTGCCTCCGGATAATTTCTACGAGGAGTTGCATGTTCGGACGGTAGAAGACGATGTCCAGGTACGACGGGAGGACTTCTATGAAGAGATTCGTATTCTAATATTCGAACATCCAAACTCCCAGTATAAGTCGTCCTGATAGATCTGGACATCGTATACTACGTGCCCAATACAAGACTCTCTATAGCAGTCGTCCCGAGACATATCCTATAGTCCTAACATGATAATCTTCGTAAACGTCGTCTCATGACATTTAGATATCTTTTTCTACCGATCGATCTCGAAAGTACAATTTTCCCCATAGAAGTTGTATTTAATATACGTATATTAGGTTGTCAAATATTTCCATTTCGCTTTTTTGCTCTTCATTCAATGCTTTATCAAAAGTGTTACAGTGGTCGGATTTACTTCAAATGTGCGCCGTTTTGTTCGATAATCTGTTTCCATCTAGATGGCAAATTCATAATACCCCTCTCGTAGACACCCCTCTCTTTATTTGTGAAGAACTCGGACAGCCACTTTTCACAAGCCTCTTTTGAGTCTAACTTTACACCACCAAGGGCGTTCGACATAGAGAGGAGCAGGTAGTAATAATCACTTGACGCAATGTCGGGGCTATATGATGGATGCGATAAAACCGCCCATCCGAACTTCCGTAGCCTCTGACGAGTTATCAACAAAGTGTGTGGTCTGGTGTTGTCCTAGTGGAACACTACACCCTTCCTATTGGCCAATTGTGAACGCTTCTGGTTGATAGCCTGCTTTAAGCCATCAAGTTGTTTACAGTAGATGGAAGAAATAAGCGTGTGGCCATATGGGAGCAGCTCATAGTGGATGATTCCCTTCCAATCCTACCAAACACACAGTAAAACCTTCCTGGTCGTCAATCCCGGCTTGACCATTGTTTGGGACGGTCCACCGGCCTGGGACCACGACCGTTTTCGCTTGATATTATCGTATGTGATCCATTTTTCATCGCCAGTCACCATCCGCTTCAAAAATGGGCCAAGTTCATTCTGTTTCAGCATCATATCGCAGGCGTTTTTTGCGCCAAATCATGGGGCACCCAAACATCAAGCTTTTTTGTATCCAGCCTTCTGCAGATGGTTTAAAATGATTTTGTGACTAACTCTCATCTCCTGGGCGATGTCACGAGATGCCACATGCCAGTCTAAATCGATAAATTCCATGATTTTATCGGCATTCGTCGTCACAGGTCTTCCACCTGCTGGTTTATCCATGCTGTCGTTTTCACCGCCTCTGAATCGTCGAAACCATTTCTTTGCGTTTCGAAGTGATAGCGTGCCCTCCCCCAAAACACCATTGATCTTACGGAACGTTTCTCTAGCGGATTTGCCTTTGACAAAGGAAAACTTTAAAATAGCGCGAATTTCGGCGTTAGTGAACGCCATGTTTACACGTCTATAACTTTTGAACGGAATATCCAAACTAATCATGCAGAGCGTTGTTTTATACGTTATGTAAAGACCTTTCAAATGGTGTATAGTATTGCCAGATACGAGCTCTGTAGCGCTTTGTACATAGCCGCGAAATTCACAAGACAAAAAGGCGGAAGGGAGATATTTGACAATCTAAGATTTAAATATGTTAGTATATTAAATATGTTGGTACATTGTATATATACATACTGTATATACAGAAGCGAAGATAGATAAACTACAGTGAATTATTTATTTTCAATCACTAACTATATTAATTTTGATTTTCAAATTGTGGATTGTAGGTGATTACAAATAAGAACATTATGATTGTCATTATAATTATATTACTTTAGAATACAATTATATTTATTTGTTTACAGTGTAAGACCGATATAAATATTTATGGATTAAATGTACAACAATTTCGTTATTATAATTTCTTATATTTAGTCTATTAAAAAATCTTTAACAAGATAGCTGCATCCTGTCTTCATCAGCTGATTCATCAAAACATACAAGGAAATGATTATGATTTTATATAAATTTATATTTGTATAAAATATCACTTTCAATGGGCAATTATATTTTTCATGACTAATATGATATAAGCAGTTCACTTAAAAAAATTATGCTTACATTCGTAACTTGGGCACCCACATTAATACTAAATATTCAATAGAGACCTATACATAAACGTATGCTATCGAATTTGTATGTTACAAACTAAAGTTCGCGTGTTCACCTTGGTAGCATTGTAGTTGCATTCGTGCACATAGCGAATGCACACTAGTGCAATAGTTTGAATAACAGAAAATAATTCCAGTTAGCACGGAATTAACTATAAGGTTATTTATAGTCAACTTCGAACAGACAAAGAGCACTTACACGATATTAAAAGGTGCCTTATATCCTTCACACTACTCCAACGCTTAGGCGGTGGTAGATAGGCATCACCCACTCCTTCATCTCACCGCTGGCACCCATGCTCGCTTCGCTTATCCACCGACTGGCAATTAGCTAACGAGCCCACGAAACGAAAGCTAATATAATTCTTAGGTATCACATGTACGTAAAAATGTAGAAATGAAAAAGAAGTAGTTACTTAAAACTTTATTTTTTTTATTTTTTTTTATGTTATTTAACGTCGCTCTATTTATGCTTCCAAATATCGGTGCTAATCAGCGACGGACGTCTACGACGTGTTTGTAAACAAAGCAGATAAAATAATTTACAGGCACCGCTGTAAATTATTACAGCGGTGCCTGTATCAATCGGCCGAGACCGGGATTTGAACTCGGATCACCAAGTTAACGGGAATCCGAGTTGCTCACGGGAATCTCGTCCTCTGTTTTAATCAAACTTGTAAATCAAATTTACAAGTAAAAATTTATTTAACTGACACCTACATTAAAAATAATAACATGCACACGTCGCCGCTACGCGACTTCGAGGGCTAGTACCACGGCCCGCCTGTGACTTCTGAATCTCGGATCGTTACCCGGGAGACACGGCACGAGTTGTCCCTTGCCTCTCCTCCGCAATCCAGGGAAATAACACGGAAAGTACACTATACAAAAAAGTTGAACGTAAAACTCGCGTTTAACTGCTCGACCGTTCTTCACCCCACCTCGGAGAACACTGGCTATTTTCTCGACTTGCTTCTTCGGCTGCCGGATACGAAGTGTGTGTGCCGCCGTATCTCTCCGAAAATCGACCGCACTGGAGACGACAAACGAGCCGCGTGTGCGCGCGGTTCTCCGCGATTCCAAATGTAAGTTCAATTATGAACTAAAATCTCCGTATTAGTTTTTTAATATAGAATACTATTTTAGACACTTTTTTCGTCTTAGCATGAACTTGTATTGTTGTATTTTCTTCTTAACCATGAAAACTTTTAGTAGGTTCGAGCGCCTTGTGACTCGTCACAATCTATACATATTTTCTTATAATTTTTAGTTTAAAACTTAATAATAAGACTACTAATTGATATATAAATGTTCTCGATGTAATTTAATTACATTATAATATTTATTACATTTTTATATTATATAATATATTTTATTTGATTGCTATTTATATTATATCATGCCATTTACTAATGAATATATCTTACTGAAAAAAAATGTCTATAAATACAAATAAATCATTATTGTAAATGTGTACTTATATGAATCAAACGAATATTTAGTTAAAATAAATTAAATTAGTGATAGTGGCTGAAATAGTTATTAGAATACAAAAAATATTTATATAAATTTTTATTTATATAATACAAAAACATACATATTTAAAACTAATGAATATTATATAATTTGGAATGAACCCTATATGTGCAACAAACCATTCAGTTTATTTGAATAGTAAAATTATATTTATTTCATTACACTAAGTAAATATTTTTTTTAAAAACGAAAGTTTTTCTTATTTATATATACATTTTGTAGGTTTTACTATTTATTTATGAATTTGAATATTTAAATCGTTGTGCTTCATTTAATAAAATCGAAGAAATATTTATTAGTTTTTACAACAGACAGGAATCTATCATTTATCTAAAAATCTATCCATTTAGATAACTATATCATTGTTTCGAATAAATGTTTTTTTTTTTTTTTAATTGAATATTTTTCTAGAAGTAGTTTTCTCTCTCTCTCTCTCTCTCTCTCTCTCTCTCTCTCTCTCTCTCTCTCACTCACTTACCTCTTGGTTAGTCCGTTCGTCGGCCTGTAACAGGGATCTAAATAAATAAAAATACATATGTACATAAGATGACGTATAAATAACATACAGACTACTACTGGATAGCTAGTTCGCGTGATAGTGAACGTAGATGGTGTTCGCGATCCCCGTC
The DNA here is from genome assembly GCA_018907035.1 of Sycobia sp. Sy_11. Taxonomy (NCBI): domain Eukaryota; kingdom Metazoa; phylum Arthropoda; class Insecta; order Hymenoptera; family Epichrysomallidae; genus Sycobia; species Sycobia sp. Sy_11. Next base: position 826,465 of record JACCIC010000141.1, read on the forward strand.
GCACGCCCCCACCCTCTAGACGTTGTTCGTTGGAGCGCGACAGTTCGATCCTGTATATCTTTCGCTCCTAATGACCATCGTATCAGAAGTGAGGCTACTCATAATCAAATATAAAACTGATGGACAGCGTAGACAAGGAGAGGAAGAAGAAGTGTGATAGAAAAACAATAAAGGCTGATTATGCTGAGCAGTGTCAGTACTCTGAAATTGTGTACGCGTCTGATGCCACTAGAAAATTCTTAGTGTACGGACATACATACTCGAATCTTAGTCCGAGAGAGAACAGGTGCAGGCTTGCTGCTACTCTTCTCCCGAATGATAATAAAGGTTGTTCTTTTTTGTCAGTCGTGTTAGAGTCTTACGATGCGTCGCAAAGTTCTCGAAGAATTTGCGGTACCAGGACGCAAGGCCTAGAAATCTACGGAACTGTTTTAGGTTCTTAGATGCAGCGTAAATTAAGATTAGTACAATCATATCCGAATCATGTGAAAAACCATCGCTATTTACGTGGACGCCGCGGAACCGTACTTCTAAGAGTCCGAATTTACTTGTCTGCCTATTAATAATCAGGCCAGCATCAGAAATCTTTCGCAGTATATGTTCGAGCCATTAGAGGTGCTCGTCAAAGCTCTCCATAGCAATAATCATATCTAACACAATGCAAAACTGCTCTACAGCATTAGAAAGAATGCATTGAGAAGCTACATCATCTCCTCACGAAAGTGTCGGAAATGCATTGAGAAGCTACATCATCTCCTCACGAAAGTGTCGGAAAGCTCGCTACTATGATGCAAGACGTCGCGACCTTCATTACGCAGTTAGCAATGGCCTGTGGTGGTAAATTGCATACATTCATCTTATATACATGAATAACCACTAAATTCGACCCGAAGTGGGACAAGCCTTTTATCGTCCCAGAAAGATTTGGCACGAATGTCTACGCATTGAGGCTCTACAGGAAAATACAGGTAAGCATCATGTTGCCGATCTAGAGCCTGCAATCACGGAAATATGCAAAAAACGATCATGATTACAGCACATAAGAGTATTCAGTCGAAGAATACACCTTAATTGCGTCTAATTGTAAATTCGAGGCGATCGAACAAAGCAGCATTGTAACAACAGAGATGAGTGTAAGGTGCCCTTATGAAACGCTGATTTCTAACCTCGAAACAAGCGTGCAAAGCAAAATACTCGTAGGCGATGTGACGAAAGCGAACTTAGATATCGAAACGAGGGAGACTACGGTATAATGTGAGTTGTAATTTTCCGAGTAGTAACGCGACCTCATACGAGGTCACATTGTAGCGAATCCGCCTGTCGTAGTAGCGCATCCCTGGTTAATTGTAAAGAAGGTTCCCCCAGAAAAACTCTACCCTTAGCGCTCTAGCAGGAGCTGTGCTCCCATTACATCTGACCTAAGATTCGAGCTGGAAGACTTGTAGTCGAATTAATTTCTATTAGCTTCTACTGACTGCCTTCATTTACTGGGGGTATTCTGACGCCCACACCTATACGTCTACCTTTCCATAACTAACATTACCTTTAGGTCATTATGTAACTATATTCGTTTTCCTGACGCTATAAGGTTTTAGTACGGACTCTCCGGCACAGGAAACTGCAACTGCGTTCCTTCAGAAAGCCGTCCACATTGAAGTCGTCAATCAAGACGTGGAGTGGCTAGGTTTCAACGACCCATTCCGACCGGAAGGTTACGAACTACCTGTCGGAGAAGCCGATGTTGAGCGAAATAAGGACTATCCGCCGTTCATGACGGATGAGGGACCCCTGACAAATCCTTCTCCAATATCGGCCGAATAGTTTGCATGGGCTTTGTAAGCGACTAGACCGCATCTACTTTGATGGCCTCACGCTGGAGGAAAAAGACTTCAGCAGCTTCACAACTACGTGCAGAAACTACCCCAGGGCAGCAGGAGCTCCCATGTTACAGCATGGGTAAGTAGACTATCTTGACTGGGCTGACAAGCATCGCAAGTTGGTAACCATCGTCCGACGGTGGCAGGATACGGACGCTGACGTCGAGCGCTTTCAAGAGCGGGAGCACGCATCGCTTTTCCAGAGAAAATATCTCATTGAGTTCCAATGACTCCGGATAACGATGATCCCGGCTACCCTGCCTGTCAGCATGCAAGCGCCGAACTCTCACTGCAAACTTTTGAGTATGACTTTACATTGTCGTACTGAGGTACGAGGCCCAGAGAAACGACGGTCAGCTGCACCAGTCGAATTTCTGCATCCCTTGGACAGGTTTCCTGTGCCAATACGACCGTAGCTCGCACACACACGCACGCACGCACGCACGCGCGCGCGCGCGCACACACACACACACACACACACACACACACACACACATACATACACATCTCTTTCCCTGGGTCTGTTCCGTAAGGCCTTCCGTAAGTTGCCGATAAATAGTTATGGCAATGTTGGAATGAATTTTCCTATGCTCCCCATGTATATGTCACAAACGGTTATGAAACTACCAGCTTTCCGCCATTGACGTAATCAGTAGAAATAAACGGTCAGGTACAGTATTTTGACTTACTGGGATATCGTTTCGTTGAGTTTGCTTAAATGAGCAGCTGATTGCGCCCATTTTCACAAAACCTCGTCGAACAGCTGGTCGCACCCATATACATGTATGTGTATAAGCAGAGATAATAATCCTTATTATCTCTTGTATAAGCAAGATTAGTGTAAAAGTTTGCATGTATTATACATTTGAATTTAAATAAAAGACTTTAAAGGAGATTTCAAATCGAATTATAAGTTTTATTACAAAATATATACTTAATAATCAATTTTCTTTATTAATTATGAATTAGAATTTTTTATATTTATTAATTTTACAAATTTATATATAATTATTTAGTACATATTATATATAATTATATATATTCATAATATATATAAATATATATCATTAATTCATAAATATAAATAATTCTGTTAAATTTAAAAAGCAAAATATTTAAACCAAGTGTGCCTATAACACAAATAAGTTATTACATTTTTATATTCATTTAATTTTATGAAATTAAATACTCTCATTAATAAATTAAACTGATTATTAAGTATACATTATAAGTTCCACCTAGTTCCTTATATAAGTAACTGTACTCGATTGTCCATTATACAAACTATTACAATTCGATTTGAAATCTTATTTAAAGTCTTTTATTTAAATTCAAATGTATAAGACACATGCAAACTTTTATACTAATCTTGCTTATACACATACATGTATATGGGCGTGACCAGCTGTTCGACGAGGTTTTGTGAAACTGGGCGCGATCAGCTGCCTATTGAAGCAAATTCAACGGAACGATATCCCAGTAAGTCACTAGTAAGTCAAAATATCGTACCTGACCATTTATTTCCACTGATTACGTCAACGGCGGAAAGCTGGCAGTTTCATAACGGTTTGTGATATTTATATAGGGAGCATAGGAAAATTCATTCCAACATTGCCATATTTACTTATCCACAAGTTAGCGGAGGCCTTAGCCTTTCGGAACAGACCCCCTGATAGTGCGTACGTTTCTGCAAGCGGACCGAAAGCCCGGCCTGCGGTGATTATTCGTAGATTCTTTCTATTCTGTTGTTCCAGTTTATATAAATTTAGCTTCTTGTTATTTTAATTATTTTCTCGATTTACTTTCTTTATCTGTTTTCATTCTCTGAGAATTCCGATCCAAGTCTGGTTTGACGAAATTCGACCTCCTATCAGAAATTTGAAAATCTTTGAAATAGGCGTATTGAACTAAAACGAGATTATGTTGAACAATAAAGATTGTTTTAAAAAAAAGTGTGTTAAACAAATCGACAATTTATTGATCTACTCTTGTAATTGTTTTAAAATTAGTTGTGCATTTTATTTTATTTCCAAAATATTTTGAATTTAATTTTTAATTTTTTGAATCAATGTATAACATTTTATAAACTTTTAATGTATAGGAATCATTCTAATTATTATCATTATTATCTAATCATTCAAATCATTACAATGATTATGAAATATTTTATAAGTGGAACTAAAAGTTGTTTATTTTACATCTAATAAAACATGATAAATATTCTTTAAGAATATATGCAAATATATACAATGCATAAAGTATTGAGTTTTTCTAATAAAGCTTATTCTTTTTTAATTTATTTTGAGTTAATTGATTCAATTATACATATTGTAATATAGAACAAAAATATTAAAGAATAAACAAATATTTATATGTAAATGTAACAAGAATGGTGACTTGAATTGTTGTTTCTGCATTTTTTATATCAATCCTATTTACTTTTAAAATTATTCTTTTTTGAAAACAATTTTGATCAAAATTCAAATAGAATTATCTATAATTCATCTTGTATCACAATCTTTATGTATTTTCAAAAACTCTTCTCTATTTTTCAATTAAATATTGATAACACGTGACAGTTTCTGTACTCTGTTGAGAAGTAAATCGCCTTGCTTCACCATTGCCTGATATTGCCAGTTTTTACTATCTGGTCGATTAGTTTCAACTACTCCACCCATTCGGTCAACTTTACAATGTAAGCGTCCAGCAGCTATAAATCGAGATAATTCTCTGTAAAGACAAAATAATTAATTTTAATTGACAAATTAATCTACATTTTAAAGATTTTCTTAAAACATAATAATTTTAACTATACACATTTTAATGATATCACATTTATATTGTATTATATTTCATTTAAATTTAAACTTTGTATTTCTTTTTATCAATAAAATATTTCATTAATACCAAATTTAACAATGGGAAAAAAGAGAATCTTTAGATTAAATACACGAGGTTATGTACATTTCAACAAAAATTTTAAATTAAATTTTCACAACTATGATTTGACTCCACATTGTAGATTTGGTGTTAACAATATATTGGCATCACATCAATGTAATTTGATTAGATAACAGATGTATGATAAACATTCCATTATTAATTTGAATATAAATAAAAAAAATATTAATTTAAATTAGATTTTTATATAAAATGTTAATATTGACAAAGAATACATGGTGAATACAGTTAATGAAATTTTTAAATAAAAGTTTTTAATTATTTTTTAAATGTATAAATAATATATATAAAAAAAATACTTAAGAATAATGTATAAAATAATTAGAATTACATTATTTCGATCTGTTTCAGATAGGTGTTGCAATAAATATAATTTTGATGTTTATTAGAAACAACATTTACTTGACTAGTATTCCTTAAGATTTTTCAATCAAATAAATGAATACATTATGGATTACAAACATATATTATCTGAAATGTTTTTCATACAGTGTTCTATTGAAAATCTCATTAACAAACCGACAAAATGCTACCACTCAATAAAATTTATAGATATTATTTCCTTCTTATAAATTATTAGATACCTATGTTAATTTCTGTTTGTCTGTTTTCTTTACCTAAACAGATGACTTTAACATAAATATATTTATAACTATTAATTTAGTTTGACTAAGAACATTGTTGTATTTTTAATCTCTTATGAGTTAATTTATTAAATTAATGAACCTATAGAGGTTGGCAATATTATTAGTAGACAAAACGTTGCTACTACAAAACTTTATATTCATTTTAACATCTAGCCCAAACAGATTGATATAATTTCATTGTAATTATTTTATACATATGAATAGAATATTCGTTTAAGTAGGGTAAAATCAAAATTAAAATTAATCGATTGATTAAGAATCATTATTTTGAAGGAATTCTTACTGATCAATATATTCAACTGTTACACCAAAAGCTTCTGCCATATACTGAAGTGTCAGAGACCTGTAAGACTCAAGAAGTTGGGTATAAGCAAGAATTCTCATTTCTCTAACATAATAACGATAGTGTGGGAATATGAGAAAGTCTCTACGTAATAAACCTTCTACATGTGCTGTAAGAAATATATTTTTTAAGTATTTAAAACATAATGATAGAAATACGAAACACAATTCTGCATAAATTAAATTATACTCACCAAGATTTTTGAAAAAATCTGCATAATGGCAATTATATAATGAGAATAAGTATTCTTTACAGTCAGGGTTACTGTGTAATACTTCTAATATTTCAGAACCTTTAATGATTTTATCACGTAACTCGTTACGAGGCAAACTTATCATACTTAAATATACTGTATATCTCACAAAGGTATTATAATCCATAAGTTCATAACTTGTAAATGTACTAATGGTATCTAGGAAAAAATTTGCAGCTTCTTTAAAATCTCTAACTGCTATACAGTAAGTACCTTGATAAACTTTTAATCTATTTCTTCTATCCCAATCTCCTCCTTCTTCTATTAATCTACAAGTTTCAATTATGAATTAGAAAGTTTTTATACATTACTTTAAAATTGAAAACATATTTAAAGAAATAAATATATATTTATACTAACACTTCAGCTTTTTCAATATTTTTAGTGATCAAATCGTGATCCAAATAGAATAAACCAATTCTGATATTGTGAAAAACAATATCCAACCTATGACCAAGAGAAACAGTTTTATCATAAGTCTTTTTAAATGCAGCTAAAGCTCCATCCTTATCACCAATTCTACATAAATGTTCAGATTTCTTTAAATTTGCTTCTCGAACTTCCATTTCTCCCAAGTTTTTTTCTGCATCTTCAATAATGCCATCAAGCTCTTTTAGCTGTTCTTCATTTTTAGCTTTCATTTTTTCTAAAAGTCCTTCATCAACTGGCCAATCAAGATCATGACAAACTTCCTCATAAAATGGAGCCATATCTATCAAAATTTTGTATACATTTTTGTTCTTTTAATGTACAATCGAATATTTTTCTTGTAATATTTGTTTTTAAAATCATTATATAATCTAAATATTTTTTTTTTAATTTTGAATTATGGATTATCATTTTTAATTCTAATTTAATTCTAAATTCTAATTTTCTAATATCATTTATTTTTTATAATTTTCTCTATCATAAGATTAATTTAAATTGTTTTGTAAACATAGTTTATAAAATAATTACATACTTTTTAATGATTTCAATATTTAAATAAGAGGAGTCGTGGTATTTTTTTAACAAATAAATCACTAAACAACCATTGTAAATTGTATGTATAAAAATTAGTAATTGTATTTGAATACACTTTAATCTATAACTAATAAAATATTTTTGAAAATATTACTGAATTGAAATATTTTTTCATATTTCATTATTTTAAATAAGTGCTTGTATATCAATAGGTTATAATACAATCGATCATTATAATAAATAAATATACCAATTAACGTTTCTCGCAATCAATTAATACACATATGTTTATAACATAAAATTAAAAAAACTCATAGGAAAAGACAATTATTAATTGAAATAAAGGATATCAAAAAATTGCTGTCTCACTTTCGGCTTGGATCGCATCAAGCAGTTTCGTCTTCAGAGTCGTATCATTTTTATGTTCTTGTAGACTAAGTAAAAATTTTGTTTGTGCTAACTCTAGATTTGGATTTTTTTCAAGCCCATCTTCCTCTAAATTTTCTATTGGCATCGTGAAACTACTAAATTTTATAAATTGATTATTCAAATTCTTATTATGAAATATTTCTATTTTCCACAGTAAAGAATATAAATACAGAGAATATAGAACTATTCTTTATTGGCAAGTTTAATACAATATGCGTTCCTCCACTATCGGCCTCGAACAGAACTAACGACTATTATTGTGAACATGAGTATGGGCAACGAAGATAGACATATAGATAGAAGCGTAAAGCTCATATAAAAAGTGTCACAACCCCAAGGTGAGTTGCTACCCCGACATACAGATGGCACAACCATTTCAAACCACAATGATAATAGCAAAGAAGATAGACGCTTTCAGAAAAATACAAGTAATAGGGTGATAGTACCAAAAATTTTTAGCTGTTAGAGATGGTGTTACCTAGTGTTACTGCGGCAGTCGAGCGCAGCAGGCGGTCGGGTAAACGATGTGATACGTGAGCGCGCGTGAACGAACAGGTCAAGCCGCTGTACCACAGTGGCGTCAGTACAAGCAGTGCTGGATTAAAATGGGCAAAAAAATTATGATGTGCTGTAAGATAATCCGGGGTTTTTAGGCTCTGACCTGACCTGACTTATATTGAGCAGAGTCCTGGCGATGTCGCAACGACATATTTTAGTGACCAATTTATTTTCAGCTGAAAATTAGTTTAAATGATTTCTTTGAATGTATTGAAGAGTGGAATGATCATCCGCTGCAACACCTAATCTGGACGTGGCAACGTCAGGCACCCAAACTTTGTGAAAATGTTTAAAAAAAAGATATTAAACCATATTTTATTCAGTTTCAAACTGGCAGCTTCAATTCCAGATTATTGCAGTACTAAAAATTCTTGTCAAGGAACTTATATGTATTACAGAACAAGATGAAAAAAGAATTTTGCGTGGACAAATAGCAATGGGTAAAACTGCAGTTGTAGTATGTGTTTTCAGGGGACCTGGAATACGATGAATATCTCGCGTAGTGCACTGTCATCGAAACACCTAATACAATTTTCAGACCTTTCTTGTCATTCGAACAATTTTTGTAATATTTATCTGTTATATTATTCTCTGACAGAATGAGATACGAGTGTACATAATTTCTGTAATTTTGCAAGCACTTTTAAATGATTTTATTGCATGCATTGTAACAGTATACGAATATCTAATTGTTATAAATTAAAGAGTTGTTTATATTACTGTCATAATTTATAAATTTTGTAATATTTAATGAAATAAACTATACGTATATAGATGTCACTAACATATTTCTATATCAGCTTTCCTTCATCATTATTGTATGTTGGTATGTTTGATTTATTTGTAATGAAAAATTTATAAGAATTAGGAAAAGATTTTTACAAATAATTTTTAGAGCTTCGGAACATTAATATTATACATCAAATTGGCTGAATTCATACTGAAATACTGAAAAGCATTAAAAACTTTGTATATAATAATAAATAAATGATAATATATGAAACAATAGTTTGTTAAAAATTATTTTAAACAAAATTTGCAGATCTACTTAATATACCGGTATATTTTTGCATTAAAATTAATTTTATGAGCCAAATTTGACATTAGAAATTACTATATCTTGGGTTGATAACAGCTCGAAATGTGCATAATTAATTGCGTTTTTCTCGATAATTAAAAGCTTTAGACGAAAAATGAACAGAACATAAAAAATTTGTTTCAATAAAATCTGCTACTTTTGTTTGAACAATTTTTTTCTAAACTCCAAATTATTTCCATAATACTTGATTTTTATCAATTTTTTAACATTTTCACAAAGTTTTGATGCCTGGCGTTGCCACATCTAAATTAACTGACGCAGCGGACGATCACTACGCTTGAGAGGACATTAAAACAAATCCTTTAAACTAGTTTCCGGCTGAGGATAAATCTATGACATAAAAATGTCGCTGGCTTCCGGACTAATTATTGCCTGTGCTAATAAATTGAAAGATTATTACCAAAAAATCGTTAATAAAGTATACATTTTTGTAACATTTGTAATTGTAATAAAACATAAACTCTTATTCATAAAATTCATGAAAATTAACTACACTTTATAAAAAAGTATTGTTTGAAACAAGTTTTAAATTTATATTATAAATTTATATGTATATATGTATAATTTTATAACTATGTAGCGTAATATTTTAAAAATACATAAGATAATTATAGTAATAATTATCAATATATCATTACATGACCATAAATACAATTATAATTCTATATTAAAACAATTGAATTGTACTTTTGTCGACTGCCCATATACAAATTAATAAATATATTTTTATTGGTCTTACAGTCCAATCAATTCAATACAAAAATAAAATAAAAATAAAAATAAAAACAAATCAAAATCAAAATAAAAAAAAAAAAAAAAAAAAAAAAAAAAAAAAAAAAAATTAAAATTATAATGACAGTCAGACTGTCCTTGTTTACATTCACCCCCGTAGAATAATCTGAAAATAAAATATTAGCTGAAAAAATTCTTTGTTAGTAAAGTGCAGTCTGACTGTCCCCAACACCCTTACCTAATTGAAGACTTGTCCAACGTTTCGAGCTCCCTACGGCTCCTCATCAGGGACTGATGAGTAACTTTTTTTTTTTTTTGTTTTTTTTTTTTTACTTTTGGATTGAATTGATTGGACTGTAAGACCAATAAAAAAATATTTATTAATTCTATATTAAGCTTTTTAAATATAAAATCACAATTTCAATATAAAATTTTAAATATAAAATCACTTACTTTTTTAAATATTGCTAAAAAATAAAATTATTAATATAGAGGCTGTAAAGAAAAGACGTTTATTAAAGGAAAATGTGACTTCATATAAAGGGTGTACAATGCACTGAAAAAAAAGATTAGTTCTATCTATTTCGAAATAGATGCGATCGATAACTCTAAGTTAATTTCAATAATGAAATTTTAGAGAAAATCTATCAAATTTTTAAAGATTCCTGTTATATTTGCGAAAAAAACTTTGTCAAGCAAAATCCTGGTTCAAATTGGTTTGTGATTTCTTAAAGAATGATTTCATATAATTATATTGCTAGTTCAATTATTTAATACATTTGCCGCGCTTTATGATTTGTAAATACAAATTCTTGCAAAATATTTTTCGAAACTCAAACTTGTAAGTAATGACATTCTATCTTCTTATGCTCGAAATTCCAAAATTCGACTATATTCTACTTACTTTTATGGGGTACTTTTAAAGATTCTTTCGGAATTTGTACAGACAGCTTTAATTTCTATACATCATATCTTTTAGATGAAAAAGTAAAAAAAGTATAAAAAGTTTCTAAACAATTAAAAAAGTTGTTGTTTTCACGCAACTTGAGAGTTTCTAAACTTCAAGTACAGTGAACATCCAGGTACAGCGAAACATTTCGAAGTCGAGGAATTTCTAATATAAAATACATAAAATAACTGTGTATTGAGTAAATACCTAACCCAATCCGAACTTAATGTGATCCGAGAAGCAATTTGCTAACGATTAAAAGAAATAGGAAGGATCTAGAAGTATGGAAAATGAGTGCTACACCAACTAAACGATCAACAAATGTAATATGGAAAACCCTGTAATGACATGACTCCCGCTGCCGGATGCTACAGCGTAAGCGAGAGTTCGGGATTGGGAGTTGGGGGTTAAGTGAACACGTGTATCCTACTTCCACAATATATTTATGACTTAGCTAAGGTATATACATACATTTACAACTGTAAATTCGCCTGTGTGGTATCAGTGAGTGTTTGTGAAAGTCTCCGTTTGATTGACTTGCGCGCTTAGTTCTCACTTTCTCTATTTTACGCGTTCCAGTAGGGGACAATGCCCCGTACTAACCTTGCACTATTTTCTACGGGGCTCGAACGACGCGTACCTGGACGCGTCGATGTTTGGATACAGGGGAGATCACGGGAGTGCTGAGACTGGCATACAGTCAGATAGCCCTTGCTATAAACCGTCTGGACAAACCTAGAGTTGGCGACCGATGGTCTTAGAAGCACACAAGGAACGGCTAGCAAAGACAAGACAGTCTGTCAGATTGTCCCGAGTTTCTTCGTGCGCTCACTTATAAGCTCTCTCGAGCGGCTGCGACTTGACGGCGGCCGCTTTACTGCCCGCGCGGTGACTCGATGTAACTTACCTGCCGGCGCCCGAGTGTTGCTGGCCCGACGGCCTTATGGTACGCCGCACCCCCTCCTTTTTCGGAACCCGAAGGTGTACTGCTGGCCCGATATTGCTGCTACTTCCCCCGTCCGATGTACATGTTTGTATGTTCCGGTGGCCTTGTCCAATCAAAGGGCGTCGTCAGTGTCCCCTACCCACAACCAATAGCGCCGAACGCCTATCGGTACTCGTATTATTGTTACATTATGGACCTTGACATCCTGGCTGGAGCGCTTCTCTACGTTGGGGTACACCGGGTACTACGAAGGCAACTGTGGGTGTCGGGATGTCAGTCTATACCCGGGTCTTCTCGGCACAAACAATCTCACTAGGTCGGTCACACGGTAGAGCGGGCTTCCCGGCAGCAGGTGTCTCCCGCGCAGTGGATGTCACGGGTGCGAGGGCTGATGGGCTCTGCTCATCGTTGATAGCATGTGGCGTTGTTGTCGGCTATTTTTTACAACTGGCGGCGGGCGGCGGCTATCAATTTGGCCCAGTGACGGGTCTCCTCGACCTCGATAACCCCAATCTGATTAATCCTGGGCTTGGTGCCTCCAGATCAGCTGGCCGGGAGCTTTGCCACTAGGCTGAAGTTCGGCTGGCAAGGCGTCCCAACCGTCTTCGCTATTGGGGACGAGCGACGGGTGTCACGATTCGCATTCTCGTCCATCGACGGCGACACAGCAGCTCCTCCAGTGTGTCGGCTGGTATTCTCCCTTGGCGGTAACGGCTTCTGCTGTACGGCACCATCTTCTCCGTTCGATTGTCCGACTCTAAAGGAGCTTTGGACGTAGATGCTCCTCTGTATATAGGTGTTGGTGGTATGAACGGCCTTCTTGATGGATATCTGCTCCCTCTTCTCTCGGTGCTGTTCCTATGCGGCAGATTGGTGACACCGACGGTCTCCACAGGTATGTCGACCGCATCTTGTACGGTTTCAGCTCTTTCACGTGAACGTTCAGACATTTCTTTTCCCGGTGTTCGCTGAAGTCGTACATTACGAACGACGTTCTCTTCTGTACCTTATACGGGCCGGAGAACGTTTTGATGAGTCTGGCGTCTCTTCCATGTGCTTTTTTGGATAGCACTCGATTTTTTAAAATACTTTTTCTCCTATTGCGAGTTGCCAGTTGCACTTTCGCAGGTTGTAGTGGCATTGTTTTTATTTTTGGGCAGTTGGAGCTAGGCCGACCCGCACGAAGTCGAGGCTTTTCTTAATGTGTTGCAGGCGGTATTTGTGTGTCATTCCTCTTGGTGCAGCGTCCTCAGAAAGATATTGAACCATTGTTTTTGTTTCCAGATTTGCTCGTTTGACCGGATTACATCACGGTAGTCAGTGCTTCTTACCGCTGTTCTGCATCTATTTCTCTAGCTTGGTCCAATGAACTGCCTAATTTTATCGGCCATTATGGTCTTTGGGCACCCGTGTCGTACTACCATATGTTTACATATGATGCGAGCCACTCCACCGCTGCGGTCTCTGCGGCGTAGTCCAAGTTCCATACATTTGGTCATTCGGTTCTGCATGACCAATAAAGTTGAGTTGCCTCGCCGCGAGCGCGGCAGCGGTTCGATAAAGTCAATCGAAACATTCTCCCACGGAGTGCCCGTTGGTGAGGTGTGCATGAGATCTGCCGGCGGCTGTTGCTGGGGTTTAAACTTCTGTCATTTCGTGCATCGTGCACAGCTAGGCATTCCAGTTCCGTTGCTAGTAGTTTTTCTCGGGTTTTGACAGGGTGCGATTGCGTAGGCTATGTCGCGTTCTCCGTGATCAGTTTCCTGTTTGAGGGCAGCCCCCAACTCTTCCACGCTGGCGTTTGTCTGTAGCGTAAAGGGGCATTCCCAATCTGGACAGGTTAATACGGAGGTATTGGTCACGGCAGATACCTGGTCTGGGGCGACGTGTAATCTGCTATCATCGACATAGACTCCTCCATGCTGGAGATTTGCCTCGAAGGACCAGTAGAACACCTTGCGCAGTACGCTGATGTATTCCTCGAATGTGGTGTTTGCGATGACTATGTCATCCAGGTAGACGCATGTGTACGGCGCTATTCCTGTATCGATTAAGCAGTCCAGTAGGCGCTGGAATATTGCTGTTGCCGCATACACGTCGAACGGCATCACCATAAACTCGTAGAGCACGCGGGGATAGTGAAGGCGGTGAGTGGCTTATTGGTCTTCTCGAGTAGAATTTTCTAGTACCCGTCCTTTCAATCGATTCTCGATAGAAAACGTGCCCCCTTAAGTTTGTGTGAGGTGGAGTTGACCTGAGGAAGCGGGTAAACGGCCTTTTTTGAGACTTGGCTTAGTCGCCTGAAGTCGATATAAATTTTTTTTTTTTTTGTTTTATTGGTGACCCAGACGACGTGGGAGCTCTAGGAGCTACCCGGCGGTAGTATTACCCCTTCCTCAAATAGCCTTCGACTTCCTCTACGATAATTTGCTGGGTGGCCGGATTCCGTGGCTGGTATCATTGTTTAATCAGTGTGGCTTTGGTGAATCGGACGGTATGGAACGTGAATGGGGTGGTTCTGGTGTCGGTCTCTCGTTCGATGAGTTCAGTCAAAAACCTTTCTTCGTTAGGCACCGGACGCGATAATCCATGCACCTGCGCACCACAACAGGGAATATTAGCTCCGCCCAGTATTACTGGCTGCTCATTGAGAGATATCCTTATATTCAGTTTCAATAGTATGTGCATCCCTAACAAGACGTCGGGTACTAGTGAGCTCATGACCGCGCATCCATGATATACCGACCAACCGTAAATGTTTCCCCAGTCATGGTATTGTCTAATTGCGCCCAGGAGCCGTCCGTACGGGTGGTTCGTATTTTGTCCTCTTCTGGCTGCTAGTTTTACTGCCCTACTCCGAAGGTGATGTAGGAGTGGTAGTCAGTTGGGACGTGAGCCGGGTGGCGACGGAACTTGATCCAGCCCGATGGCTCACAGGTGCAGTCGACGGTGAGTATACTGTCTTGTCCGCAGAATGAACAAAATTTTGTCGGTTGGTTGCGGCATTTAAATTGATCATGGCCGTGGTGCTTATAGCGCCAATACTGGGTCGAGCGGGTATACGAGGGTGGATTGATAAGTTTCCGGCCTGACCAAGAAAACAACGTTTTTAAGAATTTTTTTTATTTCTCAACACAATATCCTCCAAGGCTGATACATTTCTCATAGCGGTGTTCTAGTCTAGTAATGCCATCTCTATAGACTGATTCGTCAAGCTCCTCAAAATACCCATTTACAGCTTCGATTACTTCTGCATTGTCCGCAAATCTCTTAGCGCCAAGCTATTTTTTGAGGTTAAGAAACAGATAATAGTCACTCAGAGCTAGGTCTGGAGAGTATGGAGGTTGGGGCATCAATTCAAATTTCAGATCGTTGATTTTAGCCATTGCACCGATTGACGTGTGCGTTGGTGCGTTATCGTAATGAAACAAGATTTTTTTCTTCGCCAGATGAGGTCGTTTAATTTTCACTTCGTGGCTTAAACTTTGCTATAAGTCTGCGTAGTATTGACTAGTGATAGTTTTACCCTTTTCGAGATAATCAATGTATATAATACCTCTTGCATCCCAAAAAACAGTAGCCATAACCTTGTTCGCCGAAAAAAATGTTTTTGTCTTCTTTGGAGTTGGTTCCCCTGGTCCAATCCACTGTTTCGACTGTTGAACGGTATGGTATGGTACTATAGGACGCCACCTCAAGGTAGGCCTAGTGGCGCCATCTCTTGGTCAAGCCGGAAACTTATCAATCCACCCTCGTATACCTCATTTACTATCATAACCTCTCTGAGTGGGCACCGACTGGCGTTACTTTTCTCTCTTTCGACTCGTTTCTGGATGCCCTCGATTTCCTCTGCTTGCTGGACTAGTTAATTGACCGTCTTGAGATAGGAAAGGTCGAGGTATAAGCGGAACTCGGCGCCCATATTGTAGTACACTGTTTCTAGTTGGCGTGCGTAGTCCTACCCGTCGCAACGACGCATAAGTATGCGTAAGGCCGTTGTGAATCCTCAGATGGTCTCGTTCGACTTCTGTATTCATTCGGCTATTTGTCGATCGAGTTATCATCGCTTATTCGGGGGCACATAGAACTCTCTAGCGTGCTCTTCGAATTCTGTCCAGGTCCGAATTTTGTCACGAGTGTTGCAGTACCACTGTAAGGCTTCGTCTTTGAGCATTACCGGGAGCACTTGCAATGTCTGCTTGGTCGAGTATTCGTAAGCTGTTAAGAATTCGAGAACGTGTTCAAAAAACGTATGGATGTCGCATCTGTCGAAATGACAGTACTATTTATGATTAGGTTTAATCTTTTGGCACTTTCTTTGGGGGGGGGGGTACTACCGTTACGTATGGGTAGAGTGCCGTATAACCGGTCGGTGAGTGCGGCGGATACCAATCTACGTTCAACGGAGCACTGTTATAAAGCGTAGCTGGCGCATCTAGTTCACAAACGCTGTGGGTAACGATGTATACCTCGACGTACCCCGCTCGACGGTGCATGCCGTGGTGGAGCGGGCGCTCCAGCGCCGGCGGTAGAGGCTCGACGTAACTGCGATTCATGGAAGTATCCCCGGTTTGGACGGCATGGCGGCCCTTGCAGGCTGTCTGACAGCGGCCTGGGTGTTCTTAACGCGGCAGCGTTGCGGTTCTTCGCAACTCGTTTGTGAAATGCTGCTTTTGCGCTTCCAAAGAAAATTTTTTCTGCATCGGATTGTAACCGAGGACGAAGAAAGGATTTATTTTCAGAATCCGAAGTGAAAAAATTCATGAATTGCACCTGGTGAATATGAAGCTAGCCCATCGACGGTAAGGCCAGATCGCTTTGGTTGGAAAATGATGATCTTTATTTGGTGGGGCCAATATGGTGTGGTGCGAATTATTAAACACTGGTAAAGTGGTGAATAAGGATCGCTATCAACATGAAATTATCAATTTGCATAATACGTTGATCAAAAAACAGCTGGAATGGGTCCGAAGACATCGCGGTTATCTTGCAACATGAAAACGCACCGCCTCGTAACTGTCAAACCGTTGAAGAACACGTTGACAATACTTGAGAAGACTTATCGCACCCACCGTACTCTCCAGATCTTGCCCCGTCCGACTATCATTTTTTCACATTGATAGACACTCATTTGTAAAGCAACGCTTCGCTAATTTTAACATAGTCCAAAAATTGCTAATCGAATGGTTTGTCTCGAAGGAGAAACGGTTTTTTTTGGTATGGTATCCGTAATTTCTTTGAAAGATGTGCGAAACGTATAAAATTCAATGGTTCATATTTTGAATAAAAAATTGTGACATTCCCTTGAGAATGAAGACTTTCTTTATAAAAAAAAACTAGCAAATGTCAACTTACACCACTATTAAATTCGTGCTCTTTACATTTACAATTGGAATAGGGTGAAGGTAGGTTATATATAATTTCATTAATAGTTTAGTATAAATTTCATTATTAGATTTTGGTTCGATCCCTAATGAGTCAAAGCAGGTGAAAAGGCTGGACGAAGCAGTAACTATATAAATATAAACTATACAAATAATATACTATACTTGTACTTAATTTGTATCGCTCAGAAACATTTAAGGTCAGACACGGTCACGAGAACAGTATAGTCTATCAACTGACACTACCAGTTCACAGCATTTCTCCAGGTGAATCAATCGACGCGTCAACGGGTTAAATTAAGATGAGACAGTTCTTACATCGAACCGCTCAGGATGGTTACCTAAAGATATCAAGATTAGTCTCGATATTGTTTGATTTCAAATCAGAATACAAGACCGTATGTAAAAGTTTTTAAATTAAAACCAAAATATGAGACATACAAATATTCGTCGTACAAGACTTTTTAACGATGTATTAATAAGAATCTTGGTTTTGATTATATTATATAATTTGAAACCAAATGTAATGCATTCAAAACTTTATGTTATTTGAATACTAAAGATTATTATAAAATATATATAAAATGTCATTTATATATACCTTAACAATTACTTAAAATATCTTATTTATAATAAACGACCCCCAATAACCACTAGTTACTTGATCCGACAGTAATTTTGAGTTTTATAAATTATTCAAAATTTAAATGAAAATATAACGTAAAATAAAAATGTTTTTGTAGCGCCATAGTTATTTAATAAGTATATTAAAAAGTGTTCAACATAATTCCAAAATTCATATAAGGTCAAGACATATTTTACCGATAAAAAAATCAATATTTTAGTAAATCTCGTCTTGTCTTTGTTTTGATGAAGCATTAGCTAATTCCAGTGGAGACGTCCAGAAGAGTGGGTTAATGCTGGTCAATCGTCACTTTTAAATAAGCGCGATGCATTATTCCACCACACCATCACGTCGATGGTGCGTGGATTTTGATGTTGGCGTATCGTGTACTTTAAAATATACCGCCTTAGAAGACTAGTAACATTAAAAAACAATATGCTTAGTTTCTACCCATATTTCTTATAAACTATTCAATTCATCATTTTCATTTCAACACTCAAAAGCTCAACTAATTTTTTATTTAAGCAGTTGTGAATGAACTTATATTTAAATCACTCTAACGGATTTTTCTTACTCTAAAAGTGAATTTTGATCATCACTTAAAGTAAAATATACCAGTGCAATAAGATTTCGATTTCTATAAAATACTAAAGGAGATCTACAAATACTGGAAGAAAAAAGGAAAAATAAGTCTGATATAAAGTAACTGACTATGAACAGAACCAACATTGTATCAATTAATCAAACTGAAAAATAAGTAGGTTGAAAATTATATGGTTGTCATGAAAAGAGTTACACAAACGTAAATATTAAAATAATGGCTATTATTTACTTATAATGAAAATAAATTTATTTATTTGTTCTTCTACAAAGACTGATCTATAACTGTTAACTGTAAAGAATACTGTTACTAACAGTAAAGTAATTGTACTGTTATTGTCAAGTATTTCATAAAAAATATAGAATTGAATTCTATAATACATATAAAATTTTTAAACCAAATCCATTACTGAACATTAAGCCTGGATAAAATATGACCTAATATTGCGCATAATATTTTAAATAATAAAAAAACAGGGCATCATGCACAATCTGTAGAACTTGTCAATTTATTGTGTCCGTTTCATTTTTTCAATTCGATTCTCGTTCTGATAACTAGATAATATCTGACGTCCTAAAAAATACAACAAATTTATTTATTTTTCTATATATAAATCAACGTAATTCTATTCATAACAATTTGAATTACCTTATTGGCGATTCTCCTCTTTTATGCAATTCTGCTTCGGGGTTGCTCTTTAGCACTCAGAATCTACTGGATTGAAAGAAATGTTTGATAATTGATTTATTCAAAACTAGTTTACATTAAATTTTTGTATCTCGAAAATTTTTTATATAATTTTAAAACCTATTTCAATTATAAGAAATTATTCTAGCTTTCTCGTTATTTCTAAAGTTAGTTTTAGTAGAAAGTTTCAGTAAAACTTAATTTATGTTGTCTAGAACAGTATAATTTTTTTAAAATTGAAGAAAATAGAAAAAAAATAGTTTTATATCAATACTACCGTAATTTCCTTTATTTATTTAATTCTATAATTACATGTTATTGTGCTGACACTCGAATCTAGGAAGCTGTTAGAGCGGCATGTCTTCATTGAAGCCTGTCCACCTCAGAGAGTCGGAATTTTGGAGAGGACTTGTCTCATGGACTCGTAAGGCACCTCAAATCTAGCGAAATATAAAACAAAACATTATATTAAATACAAAATCAAATGGCACTACAGCGTCACAAAAATGGGTTTGAGAACCACCGCCTTAGCGCATACTACACTTTTTTTTTAATTTGATTTTTAGATTATCTATGAATAAAAAAAATACTAATCATAATTCTACTTCAGTTTTTTGATGTATATACAATATTGATAGGCGAAACTATTATTTTCAACCAAAATTATTAGACCGTAAACCGTTCTCAATATTATAACATATACGTTCTATCAAACGTTTAAAAATATATTCGTATTCTTCAACTTTAAAAATGGCCGGGCGCGGCAAGTTATGATCATCGAAAAAGTGTTAACTATTAAGAATCAACGTTTTGAGTGGTATTATATTTTTTAAAAATCAAATCATTCACGGCTGCAGATGAATACAAGACTAAATGAAAGTTATTTTTTAAAAATAATAGAACATTCTATAAAGAACTGTTTGCTAATTTCAATAAAAAGAAAACCAATTACAAATCATATTCTGATGTAGTAAGTAGAATATAAACATACTTACAAGTAGTGTATTGAGTAATAAAAGAAGTGCACGAATCGCATGAAGCAAGCATTCTTAGGATCGTATTAGCTGGTTCAGAACATTATGTATCAAGTCTCCAGTAGCTGCAAGTTGTATGACTTAATACCTAAGTATATGCTTTTTAAAGCGATAGGTAATACGATGCACCACAGTCGTTACGACCCAGAAAACCATGGCTGTACGGATAAATGCCCATGTTGGATCTAAAGGAATATATGTATGTATATATATATATGAGCAAACATATATATTAATTATTGCAACAAAAAAAAGGAAAAAACACGTGCTAAAATTTATTGCAATTGGATTTTCTTGATATATTTTCTGCACTTATAAAATTAATTTTTTAAACTTATAAAACCTTTGTACCTTTTTGACATAAAAACAATGGTTCCATAAAAAAGTATTGAATATGGCCATAAAAACTATGCCCACTAAAGAGTTACTATAAAACATTTAATAGTCTCTGAATTAGGGTTGATTAAATCCTAAATCGGTCAATCTGTAAAGTTCTTGAAATATGATGTTATCAAATCTTAACATGTATGGAAGTGTACGTATATGCCGAGCCATGTAGTGATAACTCAGTGATTACAAACCGAATACACCTAATACAGTCCTGTATATGTAAAAATTAATTATTAACCTTTAGAGCTCTGGGATTTTAGTAAAAACAAAAATCGATTTTTTCCATATGGAACTGTTTCATGACCTAGTAGGTAAGATCAAATCAAGGATATATGTGTGTCAGCCAGAGGCATGCGCCATATGGCACATTCCGGTGGCGTAAATTTTGAAAATTCAATTATTGCGTAAAACTGTATGAGAACTAGATACTATGGGATTTTAAGGGTCGCTGAACACGAATTTGAGGTCAGCGTTCCCTCCCCTTAAATGCACAAAAATTGATGTTTACAACATGACATTATTCTTGTATTCCCGCTAAAATGGGCATGTTTGGAGATGCAAGGGGTGGCATCAGACTCACCTTCGTAGCGAGGAATTTCCATAATTTGCTATCATATTCGTCATTAGTGCCTTTAGATAGACACACACATAGATTTAGATAGATCGTACACATAGAGCGCAAATACGATGATGGGAAGAAGGGCGAACGTATATCATATTATAGTATATGATAATATCGGCAACTTAAATAAAATATGCGACATTCTTGATGCAGACTATGTGGAAACGAAAACTAAAAAAATGACGCCCAGGAAATTACAGACGTACGCGAAAACATTGTTGAGATTAGTAAAAATTTGGAGTACTTTAAAAATTTGTTAAAAAAATTAAAATTATTGACTTTATAATGTAATGTATAATTATGAAAATTACTAAACACATCAAAGTAAAGTATAAGAATATTGTAGCAGAGTTAAGACTAAAAAAGCATTCTAGATTTTGCAAGGGAAGATTGTTGTTAAAATCTTTTTATAGAAACATAGAAATGTTAATACGAGGTCAGACAATTAAGTAATGAGACCGATTATATTTCTCGGCCTGTGGTAATACTGCGAACCTGTAACTCCACCACCGTAATAGTAGATCCCTACTATCTCAATTGAGACCTTAACGACCTATCTACGATCATTTCTTCGCCAGCTGTTGAGTGTTTTGTATCAACGCGCGAGTAGTGCATGTCACGAAAATGGAACAGAGAAATTTTGAGCGACTGTGCGCGATAAAATTTTGTGCGAAACTCAGCGAAACCGCAACAGAAACTTATGAAAAAGTGCTTAAAGTATATGGAGGTGGTGTTCCGAGTCGTAGTCAGGTTCTTTGATGACATGCTGATTTTAAGAAAGGACGTGGGAGCGTCAAAGACGAGGCACGGAGCGGAAGGCCAATTCAAGTGCGAACAGTTAAAAGGATTTTAATCAAAGATTTCGCCATGAAAAAACCGTGCGCGAAGATGGTACCGAAGAACCTTTGAGATGAGCAAAAATTCCACTGAATGAACAACGCTCAAGATCGTCTCGAGCAGGTTGAAAGTGATCCTACTCTTCTCGATCGAGTTATTACTGATGATGAAAATTGGTTCTTTCAATATGGCCGCGAAACTAAACGAGAAAGCCACCAGTGGCTGTCCCTGGAGCACCAAACCCAAAGCAGGCGAGAATAAGCAAGTCCAAAATGAAAACCATGTTCATTTGCTTCTTCTACAGCAAAGGGATGGTTCACAAAGAGTTTGTACCACCTGGACAAACGGTAAATCAAGTATTCTACCGCAATGTGCTCGAAAAATTACGAAAAAAGGTGCTCAGAGTGTGTCCAGAGATCGCGAAGACTTCGGTTCTGCATCACAACAATGCTCCCTGTCACAGAGCGTTCAGTGTCTCTCAGTTTTTGGCATCGAAAGGCATCGCAACGTTACCACAACCGCCCTACTCACCGGACATGTCACCCTGCGACTTTTCCTATTCCCTCATTTGAAAAAATTCGTCAAAGGTTGACATTTTGACTCCGTTGAAGACATCCAATAATCTGTGACGAGGGTACTCGGAGAGGTCCCACAAGAAGTATTCCAGAATTGTTACGAAAACTGTAAAGCTCGCTGGGATAAGTATCTAGATGCGAGAGGAAACTACTTTGAAGGGGTCGCAGCGATGTACCTTAATTTTTAAATATACTCGATTTTTTAATTTTTCGCATTACTTAATTGTCCGACCTCGTATAATACTAAAATTTATTTTGTAATAAGAAATGGCGAGCAATCATAATGACTGGACAGACATAATAAAATTAAATGTGATAAGAAAATAATCATTTACGGTTAATGATCGTTATGTTTTTAAACAAAATACATGTATGTAATAATTATTGAGAGAAATAAATCTATTTAAAAAATTAGTTTTATAATATGCCATACCAAAAATTCTCACTTTGCGGCCGACAATTAATCTATTACAAGCCGTCAATGCATCGCTAATTTCAGATCACGCATGTCACATGAAATAGATAATAAGCTTTGCATCTGAAAATAATTTTGCTAACAAAGACAGAATTACTGAATTAATGAACTAACCTATTACAAATTATACTAACCTATTAAAACTATTAATATTTCGAATAAATCATTTTTAATATGAAAAAAGTATTTTTAATCTTACTAATCTCATTTTCAATGAATATTATTTATTATTTTCACTTTATTAAATATTATAATATTTTATTCTATAAAATTTTTATCAGATATTATTTTTTTAATAATAATTAACGGTTTCATAAGTTTATTCTTATATACTTTAGAAATAATATAATCTCAAAATTTAAATTTAATTTTTGAAGTAATTCTTCAATTAAAATTTTAATAAATCTGTTATTTATATTATTCTAATTTTTTATTTACTTATATATTTATATATTAACTATATTATTTATTTATATTGTGCTATTAAATATTCAGTTTTAAAATTTTTTAGAAATTCCAATATTAAGATATTCAATTATTAAGTTATTATCATTTAAAGGTTTCTCGCGTTTATCTCACTATGATAAAAAATTTTAATTAATAAATTTTTATATTAATCTTAATAACTTTAAATATAAAAAATAAATATTACTCTTACTCTTCTTTAGTAAGATTATCTACTCCTTTATACATTTTAGCGTGATGAAATTTTGGATCCTTATTAGGAGTGTGATTATTAAATTAATTACTGGAATTTTTTATCATTCCATTATTGCACTTATATTGATTAAGAAGTTAACAGCATTACTCATATTATGAAAGCTGTAAATTATGGTTGACATTTTTTAATATTGTATTATTTATCAATCTTCTGTTTTATTTGTTAAAACGTGGATAATAGGAAGTATAATTTTTTTAATAACAATAATAGCTGCTATTATAGAATATTTTTTATGTCGATGAAAAAAGATATTTTAGCAACATATTATATGTGTTCGTCTGACGAAAAGTCCAATTACGCGTATTGCCCGAACGGAGCGGATAGCTGGTGTACGTGGAAAAAGGCAGAAGCTACTGGAGTAGATGCGAGTAAAATTAAACATCCCGCAGCTTTGCATTCAGGTTTACAAAAGCATTTGGTGCCAATTTACAAAGATATATCGAGAGATAACTTTCTACACCATTACCTAGACGGTCATAGCACGGTATCGCTCTGAGCACCTAAAAATTCTCATTCCGGCTTAAAAATCGTTGAGATTTCGGCTCATATTGCTACAATAGCGGTGAATGAAGGTCTTACACCAGTTTTAAAAATATTGAATGCCACGGCAATTTTCGTTGGTCGGCAGAGCCTTGGAGTACGTGCTGTTAAAGAGACTTGGAAAGAATTATGAGGCAAGATGTAGAGGCTCACGGAGAACTACAAAATATCAACAACAGCATAAATGACGAGATTGAAGGCCTATAATATCGCTGAATAAATCGTAAGTATCATTTTTCGGTTTTCAAAACTTTAAATATGTTTTTCTCAAAACAACATTTTTAAAATTGGTACCGCAGTTACTCGAAAACAACTGATCCAATTTAGCTGACATTTTTAGGGTTTCTTTTTTAAACTCTCGGCTTGTCTGTAAATCGAATTGGTTTTGAATTTTATGTTGCAAAATTGAATTTATAATGCACATCCGTTTTTGGTAGGTCAACTTCACCAGGCCAGTGCACAGTCGATATTTTACTTTAAATGAAAAATGTTACATTACTCGTTAATATTCCAACAAGTATATACAAAGTTTTATAATGATTGCATGAAACCTTTATAAAAAAATGTGATAAAAAATCAATGCGTATTTTTTGTCCGTGTAATTGTATTTAACCCTTTAACTGCTTCACATAAAGAAGCTTTTTTAAACGTTTTATATTTTTCGAAATTTTAGAAGAAACATCTATTTTGATAGCTCACACTGACATCCGATACATACCACGAATACCTGATTTAGCAATATTAGTAATCTCATATAGGAATTGCTGTTATTTGTTAACAGTGCACAATATTCATTTTAATTATTTAAAAGTATAATGATTGAACAGAAAACAAAACTTATCTTTTGAACAAACCGGAATGCAAAGAAATATTTAGATAAGACCGATAATGCTAATAATACATTAACTGATGTTTTAATTTGTTAAGGATTATTTGAAATAGTTTGTAATAATAATGACTAAAATACAAAAGTATTGGACTGAGATTAACTGACGCCTTGGCTAAGTGTGAATTCCTACCTTGGGCGCTCAGCATAGTTAATCAAAATTCGCCGGGTCAGTTAATAATAAACCTCGAATTACTACGAATAAAAAAAGTTTACTGATTTTTCATTATTTCATCAAAAAATCGATTGAATTCGTATTCAAATGTGTACGGCCTCAAAAATTTCCTTTTTTGAAACGTAATAAAATACATTTATTTCAATATCGTATAGTTAAAAGCTTCGAGATATCGATCTTAGCAGCGCGTTTTTTCACTTTAATCTAAATATTTAGTTTCTCTATTTATTGCATTTTACAAATAAATTTCCCAGCCGTTAACACAGTTTGAAATAGTTAATTTTCCAGA
Source organism: Sycobia sp. Sy_11 (assembly GCA_018907035.1). NCBI lineage: Eukaryota > Metazoa > Arthropoda > Insecta > Hymenoptera > Epichrysomallidae > Sycobia > Sycobia sp. Sy_11. The sequence continues at coordinate 852,063 of JACCIC010000141.1, forward strand.
TAAATAATTCTTCAATAGATAGCCATATTAAAATTGCACATTGTAATTTTATGCACATTATGAGTATATAAAAACATCTATTACGGTATTATTATTAAATTATAATTGCTTAAAACAAATTTTATAGCTTTGAATATCGTACATTTCTTTTATTTTCTTTATTTATTTAATAATAGAAAATTTGGTTTTTTAATTTTGCAAAATATTTACTTTGATTGTAAACAAAGCACATGTAAATTATTACAGCGGTGCTTGTGTCAATCGATCGAGACCGGGATTTGAACTCGGATAACTAAGTTACTAGTCCTTCGTTCTAGCGATTAAGCCATCGTAGGTCTCGAGGGATGGTTATATTGAACAAACTTCAGAAAAGCATCTGCTCCAGATTGAAATGAAAATTAATATACTTATGATTTTTAGGGCGTTGACTACGAATATCAAACTAGTTTTTGACAAAAAAGGAATTTTCATAGACAAATCTATAAAATTTGGATGTTTCGAATTTATCTCACAGGACACGAAAAATATCAAGAATGTTTTAAATGGAAGTTATAAATCGCACCAAAATACAAATTTTTTAGTCTTTACAAGCTATATTTCTGAAGAAAATTCAACCATTCTGTCTCTAGGTTCACCAAAATTTTTCTCGAAAAAAAGAAAAAAAAAACAAAAGAACATAAGTATATCAATTTTCATTTAAAACGGGAGTGGATGCTTTCCGTAAGTTGATTCAAAATAACCATCCTTCGATGCATTGATAGCACCGACAAAAATAGCATCTAAAATTAAAAAAATTAACGATCAGTTGTTGCATGGATAGTATCAATAAAGATTCTACTTTTATATAGACGGCATTTAAAGTTAAAATATAAGCACTCCTGAAAGCCTCATGGATAGCAGCACTTGACTTCCATTCAACTCTATTTTTCTCACTGCATTTTTCACATTTACAAAAAATATATACAAAAAGATTAAAGGTGTAAACATTTCTCACTATTGAAATGTACAAATTGTTGTGAAAATCGAAATTTACGAAATCAACCATATTTTCATTCAGTAAAGGGGACAATCTAACCGGGATAAAATTAAAAAAATTAACAGTATTCTATAGGCCCTCATAGTGGTCGTTTCCCCTTTGCTAATGCATTTAAACTTAATTACATATCTTGCTTGTGAATTTAGATGTACCATTCTAATATTTATATTTTTCATTAATGTTTTTAAATAAATTTAATTAATTTTATTGATTTTGTTACTTAAAATGGATATTACAGACTGACAAGCTCGTGTTAATTTATTCTGCAATACGAAATCTACCTCCAACACGGGAATTTCCAGACCTGTATACATAATCGTGAGTAGCACGTATCGCTAACTCATGCTGAATGAATTTTTTTACGTTAATGCGTTATCTGTGAAAAGCACTATTTACAACCAATTGTAAACTGTAGGTCCATCAAAATTCGCAATGATGCACTGATCTGGAACTGTAATGAAAGATGATTGAAACATAACCGGCCGAGAAAGCGGAAGCTAGGTATGACAAACATAGCTGAGAATTTTTTTTTAACGTCACATCTCGAAAACTTCACGGCTTAACAACATCGAAGCATTCAGAGTCTAGTAGGAGAAGGACGAGTAAATGCTGTAATAGACACACGCTTCATTAATGAATAGAAAATAACCAGTTTTAGATTATTGCGCCTATTCTTTGGAGTATTTAGAGTATTTAGTTTTCATAATATTTGATAATTATTAAATTTTTTGTGAGATTCCGATTAATAAAATTTATATTAAAACTAATAGTGATATTTAACAAGTCTATAAAATGTGTATGTTTATGTTTTTATAAAACATAATGAATATGTACAATATGAGAAATTACATTTTTAATAGTTTTTTAATTGATATATTTTTCTAGAAAAAAAAATATATATATATATATATATATATATATATATATATATATGAACCTAATTAAAAAATGTAAGTAAAATCTATTTCATAAATTCAGATGTATTATTAAATGTATAAAAAATAAACATTTAAACAACTAAAAAATAGCATTATTCTTAATAATGCCATTTTGAACGAAAAATCTTAATTGTAGTATATTATTGAGTATGTTTAACTAGCAGATTAAATTAAAAACTTTTTAAATAGTAATTTTATTTTAAATATTAATTAAAATTTTTGAGCTTTCACTTTGTGCAACAGTTTTCAAGTATTGTCACTATAATATCATAATGGATTGTTCAATCACTTATTAGATACATAATACTGTAAAATGTAAATGTTTTATAGTCTACAGTAATAACAAACCAAATAAAAATAAATTAAAGTAAATTCCTTCAAACTGAATACAGCAGTAATTCGCACTGTTACCCTAATGTTACCAAAACTTTATAAAAATGTTTTAAAAAAGATTATCTACATTGCTAAAAAGCTTACTCTATCGTATTTGAAAGCTTCGATATTATATGCACGCTGTACGAGGCAACCAGGAAATCTGATTTCAACAGCAAATGCTTAGATTTATTATATAAGAACCATATTAAATAATTAAAGGTCTGAATATAATGTATTTCAATACAAGTATGCAAAAAAGATTATTTTTGCAGTTGTATGAAAATGCACTATTGTCCTTTTTCATGTTAATGAATTAATTAGATGTCACAGTAAAATCGAATTGTTCAAACGCCACGGAATATAAGAATTTTCCCGATAGTTATGGAAATAATGAAAATTGCGATTGTAAGTTGTACAAACATGGACAGAATATATGATCAGATTATCATGCCCTTGTCCATTGCCTTGAGATAATTTTACTACTTATAGTCATAATTTTCATTGTTGCTACAATTATAAAGCTTTTAATTAAGGTGAAGCAATTTTTATATTATTTTATATACTCCGACATACCCTTTTAACGTTAAAAAATTCAAATTTATGGATTTGTGAATTTTTTTGTATTTTTTCTTTCTAATTTTAATGACAATATACAGGGTGGGTTATTTTACTATACCAAACTAAATACATTAAAATACATGGACTGCTGAAAAACGTTTAAAAAAATATTGCCAATTGCTTGAAGCTTATCTATAATAACTCTCAAATTGGTATTCAAGGTTATTTAAAGTAAAAGGAATTTTTATAAATTAAAAACCTCATTTTAAATACTAGATACAAAGAAATAGTATTTTGAAGGTCATTTGAAAAACTTGTGTTATAGATTAAGTCATCAAATGTAGCGGGGCCTCAAAAGATTTTTTTGTATTGAAATTTTGAATCCAAATAATTTCATCTTCCAATTTTGCGTTAAAATCGTATTTGCTCATTTATGAAAACCATTTTTAACCTATAATAATGTTGAAAATGAATTTATATACAAAAAAAAAACGGGTATTCGAATCTATTTGTCATGGGCCTTCAAATAATTTAATTTAATAAAAGATTTTTAGTTTTATCTTTAACATTCAATCTCTGAATTTTGTAGTATTATTTTAATATTAATAGTGAATTAGTAGACAATTATAATATTCACTTATATATTATACAATTATACAAACAATAAGATGCATTTTTGATTATTTATTTACTGGCACTAAGATTCATCAAATACAACTGATTTGATAAAACTTTAATTGATTATAAGGTTTTATTGGTATTTTTATAATTAATCCTAAAAATCAATAGTTTAATAATTAAATAATAATGTATGCAACATATTAGTTTTAATGTTGTTGAAAAACAAATTGTTCATTATAAAAACAATAGTGGTACATATATCAGAATGAATGTACTAGTAATTTCAACCAGTGTTTCTTCCTACAGTATACTTAATTATTACATGAATAGTGTTAACAAATTTTAAAAAAGTTCTAAAAATGATTAAAAAAGTTTTAAAAGTTTTTAAAAAAGTTCCAACGTTCTGTTAAATTCAACTTATTAAATACAATAAAAAATGTTACTAACTTTTGATTTCTAACTTCTTTATTTCCAACCTATTATAAATACTACTGCATTTTAAAAAATTAATAATATCAATATTAAAATCCAAAGAAAGTACGTTAAAATACATAAATATGTCTTAAAAATTTATACATGAAGAAAAAGTATATTAAGGGAATAATGAACAACAAATAAAATATTAGTTCTACTATCCTAGTTAGAACCTCCATTGAAAGGCATCCAACTTTGAATATATCGCTCTATTATTTTGCATCAAGTAATATGCAAATTTGTATTTTACCTATTACTATAAAATTAAATCCATATTTCTTTCCTACCTGTTTATAAACAGAAGCTAGCTAGAGTGCCTTTGCTCTGCTACCTGCCTGTTATTTTCTCTTCTAAATCTTACTTCATTCCTTCACTAACTTGCTGATCATAGAGATGAAAATATCGCAAATAAGAATAAAAATGAAAAAAAGTTTTGAACATATTTTTCTATTTTTCTTTTTTTCTTTCTTTCCTTTTTTAATTAATATTTACAAATGACCTTAATACTGAGATTACAAACAGATGCATACCGAATATCTTGAAAGAAATGCTTACACAAGTTTTCATATACACAGTTTTACAGCAAATGATAACTAGGTTTTGCTTTTTACGACTCACAGTAGACGGAATAGCTTAAATTTTAATTTTAGTCAAATAGAAATCATTTTAAAAAAATCTTAACCGATGATAATTAATAATAACTTAGCAAGTTTAAAAAATTCAAGTAACATGGAAAGGTAGTAGTCAAGTTTATTTAACTAATTTTCTAATGACAAGTACAACTTAAAAATTACTTTATAATGTATGTTGTGTTTATATATATATATATATATATATATATATATATATATATATATACACATATACACAGCCATACATATATATGCATGCCTATAAATAACCTACAATTCTAAGCATGATTAGTCTTATGTTAATTTCTTATTTACGTTTATTCCTTGTTATCATCGTCTTTTTTTCTAATGAAGCTCTTGAAATTCTTAAATTACATCGTGTTTTTAAATTAAGATTGGTATAAACTATTCTAATCGTAAAAATTTATGGCGTTTCAAAATTATTATTAGTGATACTTATAGCGAAAATAAAGCAAAAATATACGAGAAAGATAAACTCGGTGTAGTTGTTCCATTAATACAAAATGTACATCTGGTAAATATTAAATTTAATTAATTTACAAAATAATTAATAGTTCCTACTGTTTTAAGAACATTTCTTCTTAACTGTCTAAATTAACTATAAAACGGTACGTATTATTAAAATAAGGAATAAACGCGAAACACCCATGAAGCATTTGAAAGAATAAAATTTCTTTTAGTTTTATTAAGCATAAATTAATAAAAAATAATAGAGAGATTTGGAGCAAAATGTAAGTTACGATTTACATTAGCGCAATAGATTTGAAAATGATTTTTATACATAAGGAATCTACGGTTTTTTTTTACTTTGCTGTTGTTACTAAATACATTTACATTAAAAAATCACTAATGGCTGTTTGCTCAAAATTGTTAAATATTAAAAAACGTTAACTATATTGTGTCACTATTTAAGCAAAAAATTAAAGATGAAAAATTAATGAAAACCACATTGTAAAAAACTGAAACTATGTATATTCATTGTTGTTCAGCAAAATTTATCATTAATCTTATTTTCTTTTCGTTTTCTTTAAATACGCATTGTTTAAATATATGCCTTCCCTCCTCTCACTTAGAATGAACTATAAAAATTTCTTCCTGCACTCCTGTATCATGACTGTCCTGCCTGCAGGGGCTTTCTGATTTCTTTTTCTGTCCCTTTCTGAACTTTCTTTCAGTTTATCCTGTATCTGTTTCATTTTGCCTCACTGTCCTGTGCTTTTAGCCTGCTTATTGCTAGCCTTTCTGCCTGCTTATCCCTGCCTGCTCCAATTATAATACAGTACCACAGTACTGCTACGTGATTAGAAGACAAGAAGTAGAATTGAGTTCACCTGAGGTTCAAAAGTCACAAAACTAATTAGTCGGAGAATACAGTGGCTTACAACAGACGTCAAATTTATACACAGTACTCAAAGATACAAATGAAAATTTCATACAAAAGAAAAAAGTATAAGAATTGTATTTCACTTTATGAAGATTTGATCTAACAGTAAATATTAACATTAAATATTTTAATTTATTTTAATTTTATTTTTGATATTCTTGAATTTACAATAATTTGTAAATATAAAACAAAATAATTTTTGAAAAGATTCAACTCATTCTATTTTTGATACAATTAAAAGAAATTGTTTTTGAAAAAGTATGATTATCGAAATAAACAGCTACTATTCACCAGGTATCTATAATAACAAAGCTATCAAATACACTTTTCAGTGAATCAGAAATGTACCAGAATCCTTTCTCACATCTACTGCATTAAAATTACTGATAGGTTATGAACAGTTCACATTTCTCGTAAAATATGCAGATAACTATTTTATGCAGATGCAATTAATATAAGTTTTGAAGAAAAGAAACAAAGAAGAAAAACCTTGAAAAGTTGAAAGAGCAATTCATAGTACCTTTCTTTACCTCAATATTAAATATTTCGAAAATAACAGCAGTCTTTAAATGTGAATATCTGAAATATTGAAATATGAAAAATGTTTTCCCTGTTCGAATCGTGAATTTTTACTCATATAATCTAAACTAATTAAAAACCTTAAAATATTCTAAAATAAAATATTAAATGGCAATTGACTTAAATCCTTTCCTGAAAAAATGGTTTGAAAAAAAAAATGTATTATTTATTCTTTAGTCTTTTCAACTATAATTTTCTACTATTACCAAAGTAAGAACCCATTATTATTAAGTTAATCCATTAATAGACAAAAAGAAAAGTTTATATACTTTTTTAATGTAAATTATTTTTGAGAATTTACTTATGTTTCATTTGAAAAGCCCTATTATTTTTTAGGTTACCGTTTTAAATAATTATCAAAATGGCTAAAATACTAATGTTTATAAAAGTTTTTACAAAAGCGTATTAAAAATATGACTGTAAATTTCTTATTTGTTTCGAAAAATGGGATCTCAATTGTACAAATAAATAGTTTAATTAAGCCATGTATGTGTTTTTTGCATTAATCTAAGATTTTAATTAAAAAAATAAATATAACTTAAAATTTACATAATGTTTTCATAACATATTAAAACATTCTTATCATTCTTTTTAGTAAATTTAGGAAACTATACATATAAATTTGAAACTTTTTGGCAAGCATTATTATACTATAAATTATTTTGTATAAGATCCTTTAACAAATATTGACAAATTCAGTAAATACTATACTTTATTTACACTTCAAAACTAACATATATTAATTTGCTCTATTATTAATTAATAACCTTGCAGATGGATGGAAAAGATAAAAAAACTGTTAAAAATTGAACTTAGATTGGATCTCAAAAATAATTTATTTCAAACTTCAAGTACGCTAATTTGTCCATTTGTCCATTAAATAGTTAACTAATTTACAAATATAATACATTATAGGATAAGTCATTGGTAAAATTAAACCCAATATCATGTTTACAATATAAAGTCAGGTAATTTGATATTTTGCTTCTTTCTATTAATAAAGGTTACAGACATTAAGATTGTAAAACAGAAATAAGAAATAATTATAACAGGTATAAATAAAATATTAGTGTTGAAATATTGGACATTAAGTTCTCTATTTCATAATTGAAAACAGGAATGACAGAAGAAAATTATTTATATTTCTGGTTAAATATGTTTAAAAAATGTATAAGTTTTAAAAAAAAGTACAATTTAAGATAGATCTAAGTTATTAAGCTTATTGAAATACAGAAGTTTTGAACTAGAAATTTCTCCTGGCATTATGTTAAAATAAAAATTTTTAACACACTAAAATTTCCAATATTTTTAAACTAAGCTTACCGTATAAGAGGCCAGGAAAGCACAAGGACGTGCTTTTTTGGGATTTAATATCTCCTTCCACCACCGCCGCCGCCTCCCATAGAGCCACCATATCCACCCTGACTGCCACCGCCGTATCCGCCACCGCCGCCACCACCGCCACCGCCGCCTCCGCCACCGCCACCACCTAAATCATTAAATGTATCTAGTGTTTATCAACTAAAATTTCTTTTAAGAGATTGTAAATAATTAAAAGACTATTGATGAATAAATAGAATTCGATTAGTTTATATAATATTTAATTGTGATAAGCAACAAATAATTTTATTCTTAATCATTCTATTTCCATTGGCTGATATAAATTAAAATCGTAATCGGACTATGTTATTAATAGCCACCTTTATAGAATTTCAAATATAAAATCCTAAACTATTAAAATTAATGTGTTAATAAAACAATCTGATGTCCCCTTCATCGATAATTGTCTTTCTCATTTACAGTCCAATGCTTCAAGCCACTTCAATTTCTCTTCAGGATGGACAGTCCTTTAAGAGAAGCCAAAGTGTATCGAAACGTTGAACAATATAGATGAGGAAGGCAAGTCTGATTTAGGAGTAGTCAGATTATCCTTTAGAAAATTAATTTTCATTTTAATATTTTACATTTTATTTCAGATTCTCAAGGGATGATTATAAACAAAGACAGTCCGACTGCCATCATAATTATGATTTTAGTTTGTAAAAACTTAAGTAAGACCAATAAAAATATTTATTAGTTATAATAATTTTAATATATAATAATTCATTTAAATGTTTGCTTATAAAATTTATTTAATATATCTATAATAGTAATTTACAATTTAATCATAAATATAATATTGTAAATATATCGACTTTTTACTCAATGTATTTTTAGATTTTAAGAATAATTAATATTAGGAGCCTTTCAGAAATTACGTAATACGATTTTGGACGATTTTTACACCATGTCTAACCCCAAATAAGAATTTTTACCCTTCTATCCCCAATAAATTTAGATATTGTGCTATATACATTTTTCCTATACCGAAAGGTAATATAAAAATTTCCTAGCACTGACCTTTCCTCTAATTTTCTTAAGTAATTCCTAGACAATTACTCCAATAAAACTATTTTTTAATCAATTTTTAAATTTTCATTAGCAACCACAGAATGCTATGTAAAAATATATATATAATGTTCTGAGACAGACAATGGCCCCATCTCTAAATGGAAGAACTAATAATTCCCTGGTCCAACTTTTAATCAGCTCAGACCAGGACTCAACAAAAACACGAATCAAAATGTACATGTGATTTGCGTCAAAATTTACACTGATTAGCAACATAATTTAGAAACATAAACACGGCAGTGTTAAATAATAACAATAACAACTAAAATTTATCTTTAGATTAAAAACTGGGTTCTTTTAAAAATTACGATTGAATTTAATTGCATCTTGTATTGTCTCACTACCGAAAAAATAATCGCTGTTTTTGAGCAAACCAAATTGATTGCAAGTATGAGAACATTTTTTTTTTAATATTAAGGGGATATTGGAGTAATATTTGACTGTTATAATGGGCAGTAACATGGTAGAAGATTTGAGCATCTTTAAAAATATAACAGTCTACACACTTTCAACACAAATAATCACAATTTACGTTATAGTTATGAAAATAATGAAAATTTGGACAATTCTTTGTGAAATTCAACTTGGTTGATAAAATTTAACTTTGTGAAAGGGAGACATCGATACACTTTTTGAGAAGGACAGGACGATCTAATAATATTGACAGTCCTTATATGCACATGTTAATTACAACAATTTTATAGACTTTTTTCACATATAATTGTTGAACAAACGCCTTTAAAAGTTGTAATAAAAAATAATAAAATAAAAACAAAATCATATCTTAATTACGACTAATAAATGATCATAAACATATTTTAAATAATGTAATGGATAAGATAACGTTATTTTTGACTTATTAATTAGAAGACAATATAGAATTGATTAATTTAAAAAATTAAGCTTTTTTTACAAATTCGTACCGTAAGGTGTAGGTCGACCACTAGAGTTGAAGTTATTTCTGACTGGTCCACCACCATAGCCTTGTTGATAGCCTCCTCCAAAGTTATCATTGTTCCAGTTACTACCACTGTTGTATCCACCTTGGCTACCTTGATTCCCACCCCAACTACTACCACCTTAAGGAAAAAGATATATTTTAACAATAAAAATATAGATTATGAATCAAATATGAGAAGAAATCAGAGAAGGTAAGGAGTTAACACTTCCACGTACTTATGTAATTATGCGCGCACAAATGATGAATTTATAAATTAATCAAAGAAAAAAACGCCATAAAAAGAAATAAATGTCTAGATGCACACAATTATCAATTTAATCCATAGAAAAACGCGTAATAGGGTACTTGTCCAACACGGGGCAAAACATAATTTTTCATTTACATTTCTTTATTATTTTTTATATAAACTTTTTAACAAAAATTTACTTGATTTTATGCAGAGTGAAATCTTACCTTGATTCTGATTCTCCCAAGGTCCATTATTACCCCAACTACCTTGGTTGCTACCACCATAGCTACCCTGGTTTCCGCCCTGATTCCAGTCACCGCCTCCACCACCACCACCACCACCACCGCGACCACCCCAATTACCGCCACCTTGACTACTGCCACGAGGTCCACGTCCACTAGATTGTCCACCACTGCCACCACTGCCACCGCCACCACCACCACCACCGCTTCCAGCAGAAGCCATCTCTGCTCTACTCAAAGCCTAATAAAAAAATATAAAATTAAATATCAGTTAATAAACTTTATTAGAATTTGATAAATTCAGAAATATAGAAATGTAGAGAAACAAACCTTCTTTACATCTACATGTTTTCCACGAATTTGATGGTTGCGTTGAAGACATATTTTATCAACAGGATCATAATCATCAAATTCAACGAAGCCAAAGCCACGCTTTTTACCAGTTTCTTTGTCAGTAACAATACTGACAGAGTTGATATTACCATAGGTTTGGAAGTACATTCTGAGGTCATCTTCTTCATGATCATCTTTAAGACGGCCAATAAATAATTTTTTTACAGTAGCTCCAGCCTCTGGTCTTCCAATATCTTGTCTAGGTACAGCTCGTTTTGGCTCTACCACTCTTCCATCAACTCTATGAGGCCTAAAATAAAGAAATTATAGAAAACAATTAAAATATAAAGTCACTGAATTGGAAATATTTATATCACACTATAATCTATCAAGACATTTCGTTTTGTTTCTGTTTTTTTAATCTAAATAATAAATCAAATAGATTATATTTATGATTTTTTTTGCAAATAAAACTATATTCCTATTTGTACTTAGATTATACATAAAAGGTTTTTTGCACATTATACCGGTGGATAAATTAAATATATATACTAATGTTATTTAACCAATAAGCAAGACAGATATAAACAAAACATATTGATTAAATATCTCAAATATTATGCTTTGTTAAGATCTTTTCTAAAGTAGCTTAATTTTTTTGTTCATTAAGAACATCTTCATATTTACATAAGCTATTGGTCATTGCTTTCCTTTTTCATTAATATAACGATTTAAAAAAATATATTTTAGAAAATAAAATTCTGTTTATTGATTTTATCATGTATTTAGGTTTAAAATTAGATTAATTAAAATTATAAAAAATATATATACCTTGCATTTTGAGCATCATCAACCATGTGAGCTCTAGAATAAGTAATAAATCCAAAACCTCTGGAACGCTTTGTTTTAGGGTCTTTCATTACAACAACATCAACAATGTCCCCCCATTGTTCAAAATGCTTCTTCAAGGAGTCATCAGTTGTTCGATAATCTAGTCCTCCAATAAAAAGTTTACGAATGTGCTCAGGTTCGTTCTTGCCATCCTGAATAAATTATTTTATATTACAAACATAATGAAAAAGCAGTAAATATTCAATACAAGAATTTAATTCATCTTTAATCAATTAAAGCATCTAAAATAAAAGAAATTTTAAGAATTTAATTTTAATTCAGGCTATATAAAGAACGAATGTAATCAAAATATCCAAAAGTTATCTAAAAATATTTAGTATTGGTTTAAACAGAAGTTGCTAATTTTATATTTACATTTTATTAATCAATATAATTTTATCCAAGTCAGTTTATTCTAATAAATTAGAAGTTTGATAGAATTATATTAATGCATTTTAAATTATTTGAATTGTTTGGATTATTTCATTTAATCTGTACTTAATTTATCAATAAACAAATGATCTAGCAGTATATATAAAACTCAATCCAATAATGGGTGCAATACTAGATTTAAGAACAATAATCACTTTTTAATTTCTTTTTATTTTTATAAATTTTACAACTATAAAGATTACTTCATTTAATTAAAACTTTATGAGTAAGAAATAAATAACATTCATTACTTAATAGTATTAGTATTGTTATAAAATTCAAATGTTATTTTATAAAAATGGCATATTTACATAAAAATTTTCAAAAGCTTTTGGAATTTTTAGAAAGCATAATTGAAAAATGGCGTCGCGTGGGTAACGCACGAGGGCGGTAACGCTATCGGCTTCTCTGAAACATCATTTGCTATTTTTGTACACTCTATACGCCAATAAGCGCACAGATAGACTATGTATTTATAAGAACATTTTTGCAATACTAGTATTTATCAATATAGAAAATTAGATAAAACTACTAATAATTAAAGGACAAAATATAAAAGCAGTCAATATAGGATATCTTACAACTATGCGAATGAAGCGTTACCGTCGCCATTTTATATGAACCTTATTTCTATACAGGGTTAAGCATTGGTTTTACGTGATATAGCCAAGTTAAAGACATTTGTGTTAATTTGATACAAGTAATTTTATATTTACAAGTTGCATTAAAAATAAAAATAATTATTTTTATTGAAAACGCTATTTAATTCGCCTACTAGAAAGTCAACCCATGCTAGTCTTAAAACCAGATACTCTCTAAACACATTTTTTTTCAAAACAAATATATGAAATTAACCATGTTTATGCAAATATTTTTTGTGAAATATTCAAATTATAATAATATATATACATATATAAATAAATCTATGTAAACTTACATCGTGATCCATTTTCACCATCTTTGAGGATGATACGTTACGGCGAATCGTGGAGCGCCGCGTCTCGAATATTTTATTTTACGTCGGTATCAATAAAAAATTACGTCAACCTCACTAAAACTTTAGAAGTCTCGAAGTTCTGCTTAAAAATTTTAATGGCGTATGGAAAACTCAAAATACAAAAATCTGTTCAGTCGACACTCAATGGTGGACTAACCTGCGGCAACTGATGTTCGTAAAACTTATTTTACACTCAAAGACTCGAAAAGAGAGTCAAGTAAGACGAGACTTCGGGATTGGCAGGAAATAAGAGGGACCTAGCAGGAACTAAGTCAAGTACAAGACCCTTTACATATTAGTTACTGACCAGTTTAATGACGGTACTAATAAATTACCACAATATTACTTACATAAGTTCTAAGGTAATGCAAATGTTCAATGACGATAATGACACATGTGACGAACTTATAAGAGGTAATATCAGGTAATAGTTGGTAATAAAGGTCATCGGAAGTGTCATTCAAACCCGATTAAACTTCAACTTCTAACGAATTTTAAAAAAATATTCTCCTTTCAATAATTTCAGAACTTTCATTTGAATATCTAGTTAAAATATATAATTTAAAATTTGAATAGAGAAATTTTATAAATACGTTATACTTTCAAAATAATAAAATTATAAAGTAAATAATTGATGTCCTTGCGCATGCGCATATCTGTGCGCATCTACTTAATTAAAAAAGCGCTACAAAGATGTCGCTTTGCAATTTAAGAGGGAAATTCAGATGTTAAATAACACAATAATTTATTCCTAACTAAAAATCGATATTGGACTAGATTTAATTAGATTTATTAAACTAGATACTGAACACCTAACGATTTAAAGTCAAACGAGTATCCACTGGTTAAATACATACTAATTAAATTATATATAATTGACTCTGTTATCTTCTATTCTATAAATGTTTACTTTTTAAAAGTATAGATTTTTAAAGATTCTAATAACTATTAAAATACCATTCTGAATAAAAAAAATGACAAATAAAAATAAACGAAATAAATAATATGATTTCAATTTCAAATGAAACAGTTATATGAAAGTAAATCTATATATTTATCAATAGTTATAAGTATTTAAATATATCTTTCTAAGCTTTTATGCGAATTTGTGAATAATAAAAATAATTAATTATTCTTTATTTTATATATATTGATAAAAAAAATTATATATATATATATTGTATATATTGGGTTAAATATCTATGAATATATATTTATTTATACATTGGATTACGAGTATGTATTCACAAGTAGCTGGTATACATTCTAAACTAATGATATAGCATTTCTTAAGATATTTATATGATGAATACTTTAATATAACGTTAAAAGAAATGAATCGAATTGTTAATTCAAATAACTATGGAAAAATATCTTGAGAAATTCTATAGAATTCTTCAGAATTTATACCAGCTACTTGCGAATACATATTCGTAATCCAATGGATAAATATATATATATATATATATATATATATATATATATATATATATATATAATTATAGTATTAATTACGTTACGGGTGACCAGACCTTTTAATAATATAATTATTATTAATTATTATTTATCGATATATTGACATAACATGATTTTGATGGTTATTGGTAACATTTATGTATTTATACACAAATAGAAATTATAATAAAATTATATAGCTGATTTAACTTTGATACAAATTTTTATCAAAGGACACTTACTATATTCGTAATCAACGCACGAAAAATACAAGTATACAAATTGTGATCAAAATTGAATATCGGTGTTTTTCGATGGTTTATCCCTTTTTATAAAAGTACGTCATTACAAAACTGTTTGACTAATGCAGGAGGCATTAATCTTTAAGAGATACTAAAATGTCGTTGATACAGTACATTATGTTGATAGTAGATAATTTGGAAAACAATAGATGAGTTCGATTATTTAAACTATAATAATTAATAAGTTGGAAAAGTATTGCCATATTTCATAAAGTCAAAAAGAGATTGTAGTTTCATTTGTAAGCAAATTATTTATTAATCTTTTTGCGTACGTGTACGCTTGTTTTCTGTGAAATCTTTTGGCTCTTCGGGACAAAGCTCTTTGGCTCTTGCAACGAGCTACGTAGCCCTCCCATATACCCTCTATCATATGCGAGGGCCGAGGCCCGGTGCTCTAGCACCTAAAGACCAGTATATATATCTCTGGTATATACCCTAACTTAATCCGTCACCTGCGGTCACTATAGTACACTTTTCTTAATTATGTGCGCTAGATGTTATACCTTATATGGTATACCAACCCGTGAAAAGCGAAATGATCAGTACAATAAGACCTTCTAAGAACTAGATAATTAAGAAGCTTTGGGAGGAGTGCGAAGAGTTTCTTGTAAAGTTTCTTAAACTTTTCATGCATTCACATGCCTATAAATCTTCGTCCCTCCCTCCCTCTGTGTGTGTGTGTGTTTTCTTGTATCTATCCCTTTTTCCACTCACTCTACTCAGCACCTGACTCTCTGTAGGAAAAACCCGAAATATTATACCGAGAACGTAATCAATCTTTAGAGCAATATGCTTTAGAAATGACACACCTATTATTTTATCCATTATTTCTAATACAATTACTTTTATTGCTTAATGTTTAAATTTATTATATATATATATATATATATATATATATATATATATATATATATATATATGTATATATATATGTATATATATGCATCAACAGTATTATTTATACATCTCTAGAAATAATTGTAAATATATATTATGTAGATGTAAATTAAGAAATTCTTAATAAATTTATACTCAAAGGAAATTATTTTGTTTCTAATGTTTTTATATTTGAAATGCTATTCCCATTCTCAGCACTTTATAAATGGCCCTTGAACTGATTTGAATATACCGAGTTTTATGTATATTAGTCTGGACGCACAGTGGGCTGTCGTAACAAATTCGAGGTTCCTTCGATAACTTGGTGTTGCTTTGTTTTTCGGTGCGCTGAACTAAGTTTTTGAGAGTGCTAAGTCTAAAAATTAATTATTTCCGAAATATGATCATTTTTGTTAATAAATTGGCCTTATCTTAAACCTGGATCATTTTTAGCTCTAGTAACTTTGAAGACTCGATTCAGCATGCAAAACATCTAAAGTAACACCAAGTTACTTCGGAACTTTGAATTATAATGGTCTAATATAATATATAAAATATATAATATAATATAATATAAATATATAATATATAACTAATATAATATATAAAATAAATTATATATAGTCCAGACGAATTAGGTTCAAAATGGCCGACACCAACATTTTCTCCAATACCTATTTTTTGCACTAAACGATAGCTGAGGATGTGTAGAATAAGACCCTAAATTGTTGGGTTCGTAAGCCATCGGCGACGTTTTTATTTATTGCAAAATAGCAAAAAATGCTCTTTTTTAATTTTTCTTCAATAGTTTAAATAATATTCCTCTAATCAAAAAATGTTTCGTTTAAAAGTTGTGCAGGATATAATTCTGAACAAAAGTACGTACAGTAAAAACTTAAAAAGTCAATTTTTCTATTGTTAAATAAACAATGAAACTGGAAATATTTTCGATATGCAGAGAACTATAAAATTTGTTTAAACAATTGAAATTCACTAATAATGGCGCAAATAGATGTTTTTTTATCTACTTATAATGTGTTTCAAATTACAAAGTGTACTTTCAATATGGCGACCAGTTACAAAATTATTTATATTGCAACTTAACCATTGCGAAGTTCGCCAACGGCTGGGAATTTTTTAATGCAATAAAATGTAATCGTTAAAGAATATTAATAGTCATCAAAGCTGAAAAGACCAGATTTTTCAACTAAATATTTATATTGTTTAAAGTGAAAAACGTCGTTGCTAGGGATGATATCTCGGAAGTTTTTAACGCTAAAATATTGAAACAAAAATGCATTTTATTATGCTTAAAAAAAGAAAAATTTTGAGCCCTTGCACATTTTCATACGACCAATAGAAGTTGAGAATATTTTTGTTTAAACTATTGTTTTTTCTTGATATTTAATTAACATTTTAACTTGAAATTTGGCAAGGTTCAAGTATAAAGGTTAATCTGTCTTTACATTTATTAATACATTCTAAATTATTAGTAATTATGTTAAAATGTAAAATTTATAAAAAGTTTTTACGGCAGGCGGCGGTTTATCTCTCCTCGCGTCGACATCGCGGCGCCGCCTACTGAGCATGCGTACATTCGCGCACTACGTCGCTCTCGATCATAGTTGTAAAATAGAATATTTTTGCCATAAAATCAGCTATTTCGATGATTTTTTTTTTAATTTAACTTTATTTTTTTCTAACCTTCATAGTGCTCTTGGTTCTAATACGTTAATTCTATTATATCCAATGTATAATAATATAAATTAATTCTTTTTAAACTTTATATTGGTTTATTTAACAATTTCGAATTACTTTTACTTCATTTTTTGTCTTGATATTCTAATATTAACGTAATTCAATATTAGCTTTGCCCTTTTCTGATAATCAATTTTTAATATTGATGCATATTTTTGCTGTTTCTTGTCTGTAATGCACTCAGCACTGAAAATTATTATTTACAATAACTTAACTAGCTTTATCATTATACTTTACATTATACTTTCAGCATGTATGAGCACACACATACATTTTTTTTTAATTTATATGCCAATAAACTTTTATAAAATAAATAATATTTTTGCATATTCTCCCTATAACCCAACAATTTAGCTCAGCTATCGTTTAGTGCAAAAAAATAGGCGTTGGAGAAAATGTTGAATCAAAACTCTAATTCGCCTGGACTAATATGTATACAGGATCCTTTATCAAGCCCAGTGTGCATCCAGACTACCTTGTCAAATTTAATATTTGTCTTGCAACTTTAATTCTACTGCGAATTTCAAAGCCTTGATTATATATACCGAGTGTCCTAAAATTAATTAGACAGACTACCATGACTTTTTCTTTCAGAATTCACGAGAATCTTGGCCTGCATTGGCTAGTTCCTGCATTCTAATCCTGCATTCTTGATTTGCTATTAAACATTAGTTAATAACTCAAAAACTAGCATGTTACTGAAAGTTAATTTTATTATTTTATTTACATTGTTACAATCTATACAGTCATGGTTATCTGTTTAATTAATTCTGGGGCATCCGGTATAAAAGAAATTCTATAATTAAGATTTTTAAAAATTTACTCAGTGTTCAAAATGTGATACTTATCTTTGAAAGTTACAATCACAATTTACGAAATAACACTTTAAATTGTTATCAGAATTGTAAAAATTATGTATATTATATGTATGTATACACCCTGTATATTATTATTGAAGATATTCGATGTCGTATGATTTATGTGAAGTAAAACATTTTTCTTTCTTGCAAAGTTTTGATGGTTGCTTTCCACCTTTTTCAATAAATACATAATTATTGAGTTAAGACATATATTAGATCGTGCGTTTAAACGGACTCTCTAAAGTCCTATTGAAGGACAGAGATGGAGTCGTGCTTTCTCTCTTCCGAGGAAAGAGTAGGGAGGCAGCCCAACAATAACAATAGTAAAGAGTATAGGAAAAACTTATATTTCTGCTGCGTATATTTCTACTGTACTGCTCCGCTACTTTCATTTTCTCCCCACTTCCTCACTTGTAAGAGAGAGAGAGAGAGAGAGAGAGAGAGAGAGAGAGAGATAACATGACTCCTTATCTTGCTCTCAGTCTGATTTATGCTTCAACTCTGTTTCCAGAGCGCGCGGTCTAATTTATAAATCTATGGTCTAAACCACGTTGAAAGACTTCTTAGATTAAATAAATAATTGCTTGAAAAGGGTGGAATGGAAACCAAGCACCGAAACATTACAAGAAATAAAATGTTTTTATTTTACACATAGCTCGCATGAAATCGAAGAAGTTTAATAATATATATATCGATATATGTGATACCAGGTAATACCAGAGATGGTGATTGGTGATACCAACTAATAGACGAATAAAAAAAATAGTTCTCCTTTGACTATCGTAGTAATTCATATGGCAACATTGTCCAATTTATTCCAACATTCGAAATTGAGATGACAATTTTCATTATGCCTCATTCATCAGAAGCAACAATATACTAATAACCTCACATCTTACATTTTATTGAAATCTCGATGCCAATATATGGCGCTTCTTGTGCAATATATAGTGTATATACTATGAAATGCAATATATGTAATTCGGTATATAGCAAGATTTATATATTATATATAATAATGTTAAGTTAAATATTGTAGCCGCGGAGTTTGTTTTTTAACGAGAATTTAACAATTACTTTTATCCATGATTTACACAGTTGACTCGTGAGAAAAAATATGATTATTCTATTCATTCTTAGGAGGCAAATCGCCTGCATTCTTTCATTTGGTTTTCCAAATATTATAAGATCTAGAAAAAAAGAAATTCTTAATAATAATTTATTCACAATAAATGACCTGCATAATTTCTAGTGATTTTATAAAAAAAGCCAATTAAGGTTATTCAAAAGATCAGTGAACTATGAAGTTTTTTTAATATTCTATTATTTATATGAATTGTTTAAATTAAAAAGATTAAATATACTAGAATTATAATATATAATAATTAGTTCAATTAAATTAATAATTTTAATCACAATGTTCCTTTATTAATATTAAATTAATTTCCACAAATTTCTTTTAATAACCATCTATTGAAATAGTATAATTTAAATGTTTTATTTCCTTTATTAATTGACAATAAATGCAATAAAAATATTTATTTAAATAATAATCAATTGCATAAAAGAATTAGAAGAAATTAAATCAGCATTGAAATAAATGAACTCTACCGTGCTTTAATTAATTGAACTTGACATAGTAGCTTTGACAATTAGCGATCGTTATACTTACAAGCACGTCACTCAAGTAAATTCATTAATACACCGTGAAATAATGACCACTTATTAGCTCACACAAAAACTTGTACTATAATTGCTGGTTTATATTACGGAATGCTATGGTTTATGCTATAATAATAATATATAAAAATACTAAGATAAGCGATATACGTCAAATTAACAGTTTAGTTTTTGCTCCAGAATTTCTATAAATATAACAAATGAAAAATGCATTAAATATTCATATATTTACAAATTTTGTGATGAATATGAATTGTCTGAAAGACTTAGAGGCAATAACACAAAATTTCCATTAATTACCAGAAAATCTGAAGTACCTTGAAAATAAATGTAATAACAGACTGAGGAGGGATGTTTGAAAATAAACTTCTAAATAAAATATTGTATATTTACTAGAAATATATTTTAATATAAAATTTTAACACTGGCATATGAAATAAGATTACGCTGTGCATAAGAAAATGGGTTAAAAAATAATTATTTGGTTGTGATTTTTTAATCACCATATTGAAGCTTATTAAATAAATACCAAAGATTTGTTCAGTAGAAAAATTCAGATCATGTTCTTATAATATATACAATTTAACGCTATTGGTATAATATAATATGTATACCATTTATATTAAGTGATTTTATCTCAATTTTACTTAATATGAAATAATACAATACGTTTACATTGTGTACATGAGCAAATCAAATTCTGAAGCTTTTTATTTAGCTATTTTTTGGCTTTAAAGATTCGGCAGCCCTGCGTCTCCAGTGTACATACATATTTTTTGTTAGTAATTCTGGTTCATCTATTTTTTTATCATCAATTGTTTCGTCATTTTTAGAGCGTCCAGTCTTCAACATTTGCTGATTAACCTTATCATTTAAATTTGAATGTTCTTCATAAACTGAATTACTGTTTTGATGTTCTGGATTCCTGATAAGAAAAGGATTGTAGTGTGAGTAGAGAGTGAATTCAGTAATTGAAAGATAATAGCAATTATAGTGTACATAAATTATTGTTAATAAAGGCTACAAGTTGTTTTAAAGATATTTATATCTGAATTTACGGGTCCCGGAGTGTCGTTGGTAGCAAGTAACAAAAAATGTCGCCAGCGACGCTAAAATAAACCAAAATCATAGGAAATACGATAATAAAAATGAACTTCATAGCTATATTTTCAAAATATGTACAAGTGAAAGTAATTTTTAGAATGTGAGTATAAAGTGTATCATAAAAATGATATTTTCGAACTTCGAAATATAAAAAAAAAAAAAACATTTCAAACAATAATATATAAATATGATTAAAATACTTTAAAAATTAAAAATTGTACTTATGTCGAATGTTCTAAATTAAATTAATAAATATTTTTATCTATTTTTTTCCTTGAAGACGAACCGTAGCGGTTCGAAACGTCGAATAAAAATCGAAGATAAATTGAAATTGAAGGTGGTGGGGGCAGTCAGGTAGTCCTTTGCTAACATAGAATATAATACATTTTTATTATTGTTATTATTTTTAATTTTAATCTAATTGAATTTTATTTTTTGTACTAATTTCTATTTCTAATTCTTCGGGGTTGATTATAAACAAGGACTAGTTTGACTATCATTATATTAGTATAATACATTATTGTATAAAGACTATAAGAACAATAAAAATATTTATTAATTTAATATGATGAAAATACATCTTTTTTCACTGCATTCTTTTTCTTAAGATAGTTGTTCCAGAATAAATTGCATAGGTGATATAAAGAGATCTCCGCTGTGTGTAAAAGTACTACTTATCGTACTAAAGATAAGTGTGATAAATCAAATTTTGCGCACTCAGTATTAAAATATAGTACATTTTAACACGACTATGGATGCGATTATTTACTTTAAAACTTGGCTATCCTAGAGCGAAGCACGGGAGGTGATAAGTAAACAAAGATCTATTGAATATATCTCACCAAAAGTTTTAAAAATTAAATTTTCTCTTATACGAGTATTAGTCTGATGAATGTTATAGGTCTTTTTTTCTTCTAATCTAAATGTTAAACTTTTATATTCTAATTTTTGTAAATGGTCGGATGAATTTGGATAGTAGGCATACATAGGAAGATAGAAAGCAATTGAATACATATTATTTAAAAAAACTGCCATGCAATAAATTTCGATTTTTAAACGCCGTATTACCTTTTTTTTAATCTGGCGAATTTAATACCGGCATGAATAATTCGTTTTACTGTTTTAAAGATTGTAATGTTAGAATTATATTTGTACCTTTATTCTTCAATTTTGATTCATTTCGCGAAATGACGGAGGGTCTTAAATAATTGTGGGGAGTAGCTATACAATCATGCTGCACAATCGGGAGGTATTGATACTAATTGAGATATCAAATTTAATGATATGCTTTAAATTAAAAAGAGAGATTATTTATTACACATAGAATTTATTTAAGAAGAATTTTAGAAGAATTTTAACTTTACATAAGAATTTATTTAAATTGACTACGTCAAAAAGTACAATTTAATAAATTTATTTTCTGAAAAGCATTAAATTGAAGTTATTAATTTATAAAATATCGTTATAACTAAATACATTGAAATATATATTTCTTATAATAACAAACAGTTCTTTATTTTAAACAAATATTTCGTTATTTCAATTGGATCAAATGTATTGTTTCTGTATTATTAATCCAATTATATGTATTAATTCAATTTGAATACATGTACAAATATGTTTCAACAAGTGTACAACAAACCTTCAATTAATTTTATTTGAAAATTTTTGTCGACATCTTTCTATATTAGTGATATTACAGAGATTATTTTTATAGCATGCACTTTGTACACATTAAGATTATGTAAGAAAATATGAAAGTTGGAGCTTTTGAGTCATCTCTTGGAGTCAACCTATAGTATCATATTTATTTAATGTATTTTATTGAAGGTTCTATAAAGTTAGAACTAAATTATTATGCATTTTATTAATAATATATGTGCAAAGTACAAATGGCGAGTGTTTGATCGCTAATTCGATATCGCTTAGCAGAGCGTTCGTTATCAAAGCTTATTACGGCAGAATCGTATTACATTACTGCTATATATAAAATCAAAATTGGTATCATGCCTTCTTTCGCGACAATAGCGCTTGAGCCTTCCATATAAATTTCTAAAATGTCATTGATAGCAATGACAGTTATATATTTACTATAGTTATATATGACAGTTAAAGTTATTCTCTCATACAAATAGAATTGCACAAACAGAATATCAATACTTAAAAAAATTATTTAAATATATTAAATTTTTTCGAAAATGTACTTGTTATAAAACATAAATTATACAGCAAACATTTGATATGAATTTTATGAATAAACCAATGCAATACAGAAATGATTAATTTTTTATCACAAAAAATATTTTTATTATGGGAAGTAAAATTTATATTGTCAGATTCTAAAAATTACTTAAAAATTCCTATAAAATTAGTTGAATTATAATGAAAATAATATTAGAGATCTGATTAAAGTTTTGAAATATCAATAAAGTGCTAAAAATTCTTAATATTTGTGACGACGAATCTCCTATAGAATAATTTGAAAATACAAACAAAAATTATAATTTCTTAATTTCTTTAAAAAATATAAATAAATGTGTCAAAGCATTACATTGCATCTAATTGTTACATTATATGAATAATGATTATTCCCTGAATCTTCATGCGGCCTTAATTTTGTTAATTAAGTATATATAAATTATTCTGAATTTATATTTAATTTATGTATAAAATAAATTATACTTTATAAAAAATAAATATAAATACCAAAGGGGTCAAGTCAATATATATAGACGCTGCATTGGTCTGGCATGCAATTGCACAAAATATATATACTATCTACTTTTCTCCTTTTATATTATGTAATTTACTATTTAATAAATATATAATTTTATATTAAAGATAATATTAAAATTAAACACTATAAATATTTTTTATTTCTTTAATTTAAATTTTCAATAATAAACCATATTAAAAAAAACAATCTTATAGTATTTTAAATAGAGCTAAATAAATTTTCTTAATACAATTGTCCGGGATAATTTATAATATTTAAATAACAAATGAAGTATAAAATAATATTTTTAAATATTTTTGATTCTGACTACTTATAATACAAGTTAGAGAAATTAAGTATATAAAAAAACTTACTCAGTAAACGCCATACTTTGCGTGCATCCAGGAAATTTACAAAGTGAGCTCTGACTGTAAATTTTCTCTTCAATTTGTCGATTCAAATTAAGTGCTTCCTCGTGCGGTATACTCACGGTAAAACCAAGCCTAGATTTTAAGATTTCGCTGCTTTGAGTAGTTGAATTCAAAGCATCTCGACTAATAAGAGCAGCATCATTTATCACGTCTTCATTTTGAATTGGCCGCTTTGAAGTATCCTGCTAGGAGAAAAGATAGATTTGCATTGAGATAGTCATGATTAAAACAGAATTGTGAAAAATTATTTTTTATAAAAAATGTAAGTTATCCTTTTGCACTTATATGAAGGATTTAGTTGAATTTGATACGTCAGCTAATTTTTAGTTTATTATCTCAGTTTTTTAATGTTTATGTTTCAAATATACGAATTTTGATTTATAATAAAAATCTGATTACCAGCCATAATTTGAAGGAGTTCTTCATATTTGAAACGGGGATTTTCACAGAAACTTTTTTTGGTCTTCCCACTTGTTTAACGTGGCTTGATTCATTTCTATCACTTTTTTTTATTTGCTTATTATTTTTATTTACATTTCGAGTCATTTTTAAAACTCTAGTAGGAGCAATTTGCTTCGTCTTGGCTACTGGCTCATTCCTATTTAAAATATTCCTATTGATTTCTTCTTTATTTTCAGCTTCCACAGTATCTTCAATAGAAAGTAATTGATCAAAAGAATCTTCAGTGTGGTGATGCTTTATATGACGCTGCAAATTATCTTTACGTCGAAATTTTAATTTGCACAAATCACAGTTGTACGGCTTTTCATCTAAAAGATTATAAATTAAACTGTTTTTATAATTTATAACTCTTGTTAGACATATTTTTATTTAAGCACGTATCTATTTTAGTCACAAGTCAAATTACTTTATGTCTATCAAATACATACAATTTGTTACATAGTAAATAAAAAGTAATAATAAAGACGAAAACTTTATTGTAGAACCGAATAATATAGTTAATGCCAAACTTTTGAAATTTTTATTTTGTTTTTAAATAATACTTCATAAATTAGATTGACAAAAAATATCCACATTGCTATTTAAATATAATAGTGTACTGCTCAATGTCTCTTTTATGATTGTTAACATTTTCCTACATACACGCTAATATATGTATGTACGTGTTTCTGTTCATAATTATGTACATTGTACACATATTTACAGTTATATAAATGTTTATTAAAGGTTGTACTAGTATTATACTATTACTATTATTATTCATATTATTGTGCTCATAATTTATTTTCAATGCTACAGCACTCGTTCTTATTAAGTATATTTACCGTTACTGTTCTTGTGATTATCTATATCGCGAATGAATAGATGAAATCTCAAATCTATTTTGAAATCAAAAACAAATTTTTGTAGAAAAAAAATTGAAATTGGCGATGAATTCGGCAGGCTCTGAAAGGCACGGGCGCGATTGGAACTGCCAGCTCGTGCGTGTGGATTAGTAGTTTACTGTGCGTCATCGTCTGACGGGGGATCCTATAAACGGACATCTTCCCGGATATAAAGATGTGGGCGCCACGCTTCTCGAGGAGCCCTTTCATAAGGGTAATTGGGTTGCGAGAGTGAAGCACGGAGCGGCATTCTAGTGCTGGGCGGGGGCAGCATGTGCGCGGGTTCTAGCTAGGGGACATTCTCCACGGCTAACCACGCTTATACAAGCAAAGCCCAATTCAGCCACTTTACAAGCTTTACCACCCACGACTTTGCTCCCTAAATTAGGGCGGAACGGAAGGGGGCGGGTTCCTTCCTGATCTGTAAGGGCCAACGACGCTTGCGTCGTTTTTTCATTGGTGCAGATCAAATCTTTTCGCCTGATTGTCCAAGCCAGAATGACTCCTTCAGGCAAGTGTTGGGGAGTCATTCTGGTGAGCTCACCGTTGAAGGGTCCATGGAGGCCAGCCGCGTGCGGGGACAAAAACATGATAAAGAAGAATTGGTTCCATACACAACAATAAGGGAGCACGGAGGATCAGGAGACGGCTCAAAACAGTAAGGGTCTGAACAGCTCGAATTTCTTCAGTACGGTCAGTAGCAGTGGAGCTGGCAGTGCTGTCGTTGTTTAAAATCAATTTGCTTAAAATTATGATGGAGTCAATGAAGAAACAAAGAAATGTGCTTTAGAGCGCAGCGGTTACATACTCCTGAAATCGCGGAGACTGTGTGTGTGTGTGTGAGAGAGAGAGAGAAAGAGGGCGGCCAAAACGGAGGTGAAAATAAAGAAAAAGAGTTCTGATAAATCAGGAGAAGCCCTTAAACATACAAAATCGAAAAGGGCAAGGCCTGAGGCGCTGCTCCTCAAGCCCGCGGAGGGGAAGACCTACGCGGAGATCCTTGAAGGGATCCGCCATAAGATCGACCCCTACGAACTCACTATCAAGGACATCCTCCAAACATTAAATGCCGATATTCTGATCGAATTTCAGAAGGCTTCGGCGGAGGGCAAGGAAGGGCTTTACTAACGCCCTCAAAGAGGTCGTCGGGCAAAATGTGGCACTTCGCGCTCCGACCCCGAAGACTACCTTAGAGATCAGAGACATGGACGGCTGCGCGACACTTGACAAAGTGAAGACAGCCCTCCTTGGCGTCTTGTGGAACTATACTGGCTCTCTTGAGGTGAGGCTCACGAGGGAGAAGAAAGTCGGAAAACCACTAACCATCGTGAGCCTCGTTAAGAAGGCTGGCCAGCGGTTATTGGAAGCCGGAAAGGTGGTCATTGGATGGGTCCTTTGCGGCTCGCAGCGGCAGCTCTAGGTCAAGCGCTGTTACAGGTGTCCCGGCTATGGACACCACGGTTCGGGTTGCAATGACCCAGTCAGGAGCACCGCCTGATTCCGGTGTGGGCAGCAGAGACACAAGGCGGCTGACTGTAGAACACTTCTACAGTGTTTCCTGTGCCCGGGGACCACGCCTGCAGCGTGAAATCACGTTGCGAGGTCTGGGGCTTGTGCGGTGTTTCGCAAAACCCTAACCAGGTTTCACCGAAATGGTTAAAGTCCTGCAGGCGAACCTGAATAGGAGTCGGATGGCGAGCGACCTGCTTAAGCAGATTTCTCTTGAGAAGGACTCTTATCGTAATCGTCAGTGAACAATATCCAGATGGATATGCGGAGGTCTGGTATCGCGATGACCTCAGTACCGCGGCGATTTGGATTTTCAACCCGCAGCGTTTTCGGGTGGAGCGGCACGGATCTGGCCGCGTCTTAGTCTGGGTGAGGAGTAACGACGTAAATTACGTCAGCTGCTATCTCATTCCGAATGAGGCCACCGGGGGTTATCAGTCTAAACTGGATGCCCTTGAAGATGTGGTAAGCGAAATGGAGGGGGAGCTGGTAGTGGCTAGGGATTTGAACAGCAAAGCTCTCGAGTGGGAGGGGGGACCCTTGCCGGACTCTAGAGAAAAACGAGTGATGGACATCGCATTCAGACTAGGTCTGGTTGTCTTAAACACCGGATCTACATCGATGTTTCGAAGACCTGGCTACGGGGAGATCGTCCCTGAGGTATCCTTCGTGATGGAGATTATGGTTGCACGGGTTTGGAACTGGCGGGACGACGGTTGAACGTCACCCAACTAGATGAAACGTCGCGAGTATGGATCACGAGAAGTAAATCACCTGGTTGAATTACCAAGGAGTGTAACGCTTGCGAGCGTGCGAAAGCGATAACGGAAGCTACTAAGCATCTGATCTGCAAAGTCTGTAAGCATGCGATGCCGAGGAAATTCGCGGGTTGTGTTCGCCGCCCAACTTATTGGTGGACGGACGAAATCGTGTAGCGGTGGCGGCTGCGCTGCGTAGCACAAAGGACTCATAGGCGCGACCATGATGCCGTTTGTAGGATTTCCGAACATCTAACGGCAAAGCGAACTCTCAAGCGAGCCATCAAAGCTAGTAAACATAAATACTGGAAAAGGCTGGGAGAAGATCTGAACAGCCATCCATGGGGATTGAGGTACAAAATCATAACCAGCAAATTAGGTGCGTTCCGTAAAATCATGCCTATGAGCGCGGAAGTGATGGACATCGTCCAAATCCTGTTCCCCACTCATACCAATCGAGGGGATGAGCTCCTGGCTTCCGAGGTCCTTGCGACATCGACCTTTACAAGGATATAGCTATAGAGAGTAGTGCACTCTCTGCAGAACAACAAGACAGTCCGGAGCCCGACGGACTCCGCCGCGGAAATGCTGAAAGTGATGGTAAAAAGCGATCCTGAACTCTTACTTGGCCTGTATAAATCGTGCCTTTGCGCGGGAATATTTTATCCCCGCTGAAAGGAGCTGAAACTTGTGCTGATAGGTAAGAGTAAAGGAGCATGTAGTTCTCCGTATACGAGGGTGGATTGATAAGTTTCCGGTCTGACCAAGAGATGGCGCCACTAGGCCTACCTTGAGGTGTCATTCTATAGTACCATGCTTAGATAGCTTGTAGCTATAGTTTCAGTCTGATCGTCATGTTAGTTTAGGTTTGAGAGCACGCTGAACAAGACGCCTCTGTGTTTTTCGTGAAAATGGAAAAGCTGGATAATCGTGTTGTCATCAAATACTTTTATTTTAAGGGGTTAACGCCGCAGGAAATTAAAAAAGAGATGGGCTCAACACTGGGGACATCCTCCCCATCATATTCAACCGTTAAGCAGTGGGTTTCCGAGTATAAAAAGGGTCGTGTGAGCACCTCTGATGAGTCTCGCTCAGGACGCTCCATTGAGGTCACAATTCCAGATATCATCGAAAAAATCCATCAAATAGTACTGAAAGACCGCAAATTAAAAGTGCGTGATATAACTGAGACCTGTAAGATGTCATATGAACGTGTACAAAATATTTTGCACCAACATTTGTATATGAAAAAGCTCTGTGCAAGATGGGTGCCGCGTTTGCTAACAATCGACCAAAAATTAATTCGAAAGAACATTTCTACCTCCAATTTGGCATTGTATAAGCGTAACCCAAGCGAATTTTTAGGTTGATTCGTAACCGTTGACGAAATTTGGGTCCACCACTACACTCCTAAAATCAAACAACAGTCTAAACAGTGGAATGGACCAGGGGAACCAACTCCAAAAAAGGCAAAAACAATTTTTTCGGCGAACAAGGTTATGCTACTGTTTTTGGGATGCAAGAGCTATTATATACATTGATTACCTTGAAAAGGATAAAACTATTACTGTTCAATACTACGTAGACTTATTGCCACGTTTGAGCCACGAAGTGAAAATTAAATGACCTCATCTGGCGAAGAAAAAAATCTTGTTTCATCACGATAACGCACAAGCGCAGACGTCAATCATTGCGATGACTAAAATCAACGATCTGAAGTTTGTATTGATGCCGCACCCTCCCTACTCTCCAGACCTAGCCCCGAGTGACTATTATCTGTTTCCTAACCTCAAAAAATGGCTTGGCGGTAAGAGATTTGCGGACAATGAAGAAGTAATAGAAGCTATAAATGGGTATTTTGAGGAGCTTGGCGAATCAGTCTATAGAGATGGCATTACTAGACTAGAACACCGCTATGAGAAATGTATCAGCCTTGGAGGAGATTAAGTTGACAAATGAAAAAAAATTCTTACAAATGTTTTTTTTGGTCAGGCCGGAAACTTATCAATCCACCTTCGTAAACGCTTATGCATGTTAGACAATGCTGGGAAACTCCTGGAAAAGCTGGTGATAGCTTTTAACCATTCCTACAGGCAATGCTTTTAACTTCCGGCGACCCTTCCGAAAGGCAGTACGGCATTCGAAGAAGGCGGTCCACTATAGATTTTATCCAGGTGGCAGTGAAAGCGGCTACGGAGGGAGGCAGGACTACGGAGCGGAGGAATCACTTTTCCCGGCTTGTGTGTCATTTAGTGACACTTAATGTCAAACAACACCTCCAACACGATTTGGCGAACAGACGTTCTGAAGGCATTGGAGAAGAACTTTAATGTATCTAGGTACCTACTCCAGGTCATCGGAGATTATTTGAAGGACACATCTATTCTGTACGACACGGTAGAGGGCTCTAAGCGAATGGAGCTAACGTGTGGCGCCGCCCAAAGGTCCATCGTACGACCCAGTTTATGGAATAATTCCTATAATGCGGTCTTTCGGTTGGATATGCCGGAAGCTGTACGCTGATCGGGTATGCGGATGACGCAGCAGCTGTTATTATTACGTACAATATGACACTGGTACAGACGTGCCCCGATCAGACCATGTGCAGAATTTGCCGTTGGGTGAGCGATCATGGACTCGAACTAGCGGATGCCAAAACTGAGATCGTGCTCCTCACGAATAAGAGCGTCTCGAAAGTGTAGCCACTAATTATTGGAGAAGTGTTGGTCCCGACCAAGGCATCCGCCAATTACCTGGGGGTGATGCTAGATACGAAGCTCATCTGCTGGGAACATATTAGAAGATCGGCGGACAAGGCGGTGATGGTGACGGCCTCCATTTTCAAGGTCAAGGCGAACGTTGGAGGTCCACGTTCCAACATTATGCGGTTGCTACTGCGAGCTGCCGAGGCTGTCATGCTTTACGGCGCTGAAGTTTGGGCCGACGCGCTACAGTACCAAATGTACCGCAGGCACATCTGGCTGTACAGAGGAGATGCGCTCTTCGTGTAGCGTGTTCGTATCGCACGGTATTGGAGGCGGCTTCCCTGGTGATTGTCAGGGTTACATCGATAGACCTCTTGGCTCAGAAGCAGAAGTTCGTTCACCAGATGAAGGGAAAACTTCGCCAGGCCGAAGCTTAGAAGCAATCTAGGAAATGTTTCCTAGCTTGATGGCAGAAGAGGTGGGAGCATGACACGCATGAAAGGTGCACCACCAGACTTATAAGTTAGGTGTCCCCGTAAATCGGTCAGTAGCACGGGGAGGTAAATTACTGTCTCACCCAGATGCAGAAAGGTAATTCCGCGCGTACTTGTACAAGATGGGCAACGTCGCGAATCACTGTTGTATATACTGTGGATTCGCAACAGACAATGCCCATCATACATTTTTTGTGAGCTGTTGGGGGGGGGGGGATGCTGGAAGGACTACCTATTTCGCTGAGGATATCCTCAGGTGGAAGAAGGCGGACTTTCCCTAGATTCGTCATTATTTTTGGCTGAGATTTGGTGGCGCCCAAAGGCGAACAGCCTAATCCCCTCTCCGAAATAATACCTAGCGGCGGTTTCCAGGAGGGGGACCCGGTCAGTGTCGGGGAGAGGTCAAAGCGTGATGAAGCAGTCAAGAGAATCCACCAAGGAGGTAGTTTTTTAGTGAGTATGCCTATGTGTAAGTGATTCCCACATACCCGGGGACCTGTCCCCGGGATCCATAAATCCATAAAGGATTTCTCTCCTCTGAGAAATAAAAATTATTCTAGATAATAATAAATATTATTATTTCAGAAATTATGAATTTCAAAATTATTAATTTGATTATTAGTTAGAATGAGTGCATGTTAAGAAATACAGTTTTACTGATCACAACTTGAAAAATAATACTGTTTTATTTTAAATCGATCCACGACTTTTAAGAAAAAACCTTAACAAATTTCTAAAATTCGAATATTATAAACCAATTTAAAACAGAACAGCTATTTACATTATGTTAAAATATATATACCAGAATGAACAGCCATGTGTCGTTGTACTTCAAACTTGCTTAGGAAAACTTTACTGCAATTTTGACAAGAATACGGTCTGCTTTTATCGTGTGTCCTTTTGTGTCGTGTTAATAGGAATTTATCCTTGAAACTTTTCGGGCAAATTTCACATTTATGTATTCGTTCGGCTATAAAAAAAGTAATATTTGGTTTAAATAATAATTTTCATAATTAATACCAAATATAAATAATCAGTAATTGACATACCAGTATGTGAGCGTTCATGGCGTTGTTTATTAGGTTTAAGTTTAAAAGTTTTAGAACAGAATCGACACTTATAAGAATTTTTCAAATGAATTGCAAGATGACTCTTTAAGTTATCCTTTGTCCTAAATTTTTTCCCACATTCATCACATTCTATATCATTAAATTCTAAAAAATACAATACAACAACATATGAATTTTTTTTCATTTTTCTTTATTTAGATTTTGAGAATGATACTTAATAACCTAGTTTAATAAAGATATAAAGCATAATTATATCAATAACATTTTTATAGAATTCAATGGTTTTCAAACAATTTACTTTTTTGAAATGTTGTCATACTGATTAAACATAACAGTTCAACTGGAAAAAATTCACAAATACTATTTAATGTGCAGAAATGTTATTCTACTTGTGTGTGTTTTTTTGACGAAAATTATTTTGAGTACATACAGAAATTTTCGAAATATATAAGTTTAAAGAATTAATTTTTCATTAAAAAATGTTGGGAGTCATTGCGATAACATATACGTAATAATAATTAAATTCGATAATTTACATGAAATTGATTGATTTGATTTGAATTGAATTGATTCGATTTTGAAATATATAAGTAAAAAATGTAGTAACTATTATCTAAATTATACTTTATATTTTATGATGTGAAATTCATTAAAGATAATAGTACCGGTGTATGGCCGAATGTTAGTGAAAGGCACACAGGGATTGAAAAATCTCGGGGCATAGGCTAAGAAAATTCCCTAGATCCTCTGTTTGGTGGATCTAACACCAAAATGCTTTCGATTTCTTAAATTACAATATATTAAAATTATAACATACAATTAATTTTTTAGCGAACATTTTTGTAAGTTGTATTTGGGGTTGCGCGACGGGAATCTGGTGGTACTGATGACTGCATTTTTGGAGTACTACTCTTTACAAGCAAAAATAATTGGCTAAAATAACTTAAGTTTAATATAAGTTTAAAAAAATTAATAAAACATATCGAGTAGTTGTCTATCTTTATGCAAAGAACCTAAAAATCATTATAGAAAGTGTGTGTGTGTGCGTGCGTGCGTGCGTGCGTGGGTGTGTTGCAAAGGTTCTTTAATGTGAACTTTACGTGAACTAAATTCTTCATTATTTCGCGGTTTCATAATGAATTTATTTCAATCATAGACTTGTGAATATGGATTGCTAATTACCGAAGTTACTATATAAAGCATATATATACACAGACGAAGAGGTAAATAAGTAAACCTCCACATACACCTTAAAAATGTAGTAAAAGTAATATACATAATAATAGAAAGGTAGGGATTTAGATTCACTCCGCTTGGGCGCTAACTACTCGCCGTAAAATAATAGATTACTGAAATCACATGTTTTGTAATATACTATTTTATTTTAAGACTAATTAATGTTATTTTAGTTTTACTTTTATGATCATACACTTTAGATTAATTTAAGATTTCGTATAAGAACCTTTTTTCTACCATACTATGATTTTTTAAAATAGGTTTAGCCTTTCTAGCTAAAGTCAAAAAAAGTAACTTGACTTCCTTGACGCGTCCCATTTCACTTCGCCCCGCCTAGGTTGATTAGACCCTTTTTGATCTGAACCTGGTCTAGTACCGAATTTAAAGTGTTGTTTTGAAGCGTCATGATCAGCGATGGTCGAAGAACAATTATACAAGGACCAATTATATAATATCAAGAGATGAAGGTGATAAAGCTATGTTAACTTGGAGATAAAAAATATTTTTTCATATATATATATGTATACTTGCGTTTATGAATAAATAGATGTCGATTAAGCTTGTTTTTTTGTATGAAGCGTTTCTGACAAATATTGCATTGGAAAGGTTTATCACCCGAATGCATTCGCTCATGATATTCAAAATGCGAACGTTTAGAGA
This sequence comes from Sycobia sp. Sy_11, assembly GCA_018907035.1. Taxonomy (NCBI): domain Eukaryota; kingdom Metazoa; phylum Arthropoda; class Insecta; order Hymenoptera; family Epichrysomallidae; genus Sycobia; species Sycobia sp. Sy_11. The sequence continues at coordinate 886,177 of JACCIC010000141.1, forward strand.
ATGTTTTCTTGCAAATAGTACAACTAAATGGTGGTTTGCCTTTTTTAAGACAGGCAGAGTGGTAGGTTTTGCAATGTTGGCTCTTGAATATTTTTTCACAAATTGTGCATTTGTACTTGGTTGGAATACCTGCCAGTGTTACTATATGGTTCCAATCTGTGTTATGTTTTCTATGCTTAGTTGTAACTTTTTTTACTACCTACGATATTATTATATATTATTATGTTTTATTGAAATATTTTTTAATTTCTCTTTATTAAAAAAATTCTTTTTGTTAAATTACTTAATATTGTGATACAAAACAAACCTTTAATTCCTCATCTTCGTAAATTAACATTTTTGGTTTTCTTTTTCTTTTTCCTCTTCTAATATTTACATTTTCATTCGTATATTCTTGAGATTCTTCGTCTAGATGTTTTAAATTTTTATCTTCAATTTTAGAATTAATTTTTTTTTTATTTTTTAATATAACTAATGTAGTATCATTTTGTTCTTTTAGACTAGTTTCACTTTTCTTTTTATCGAAAGATATTTGTTTGTTTTCTTTATTTTCATCCTTATCTTTAATTACATTTTCATCTTCACTGAATCTTTCTTCGTTACAGATATTAATTATTCTTTTCAAAGGAAGCTTTACGCATTGTTTGTTAAATAGTTCACAATCTGTAATTCTAGATTGAATGTAATCTATTTCTTCAATTTGCTTTTCTTTTTCTTCCTTTGCATCATTCTTATCCGATTCAAAAACTTTGTTAAATATTAAACATTCTTTATCCAAATATGTATCTGTATTACTATCAATCATAATTTTTGAACTTTTACAAGTTTCAATTATTTCTGGTTGATATTGTATTTCTACTTTATCTTTTAAAAGGTTTTTTTGCATAAGCAATAAATTATTTGATTCCTTAATATCAGTTGATCTTTTTTTAGCACTAATTTGTTGAGATCTATATTTTGATTCGTTGGGGATTTTCTTTTCAATTGGATCTTCAGCTATGTTGATTATGTATTTATCAATAACCGGTTTTTCTTTAAATAATAAATAATCAGATAATCTAAATTCTGAATTTTGATAATCAATAGAATGAGTAGGACTTAAAATATATTGATTATAGGCCTTAACATTTTGCTTGTTAAATAATAAGTAATCTGATAATCTAAATGGACTGGATTGGGGGTTTTCAGTTTCATTTTGACCTTCACATGTTAAAATTTTCTTTTCACTTGCTATACTGTCACAACAATAAGCATCATCTATACTTCTATGAATAAGCATATCTTCATTAGCTTCATGCTGATCATAATTATTTTGTTGTATTTTTTTAATGCAAACCACAGCATTCACACCAGTTAAATTAAATCTTTTATTAGTTGTGAAATTCCCAAAATATCCAACATCATTAATAAATTTAATATTTAATGGATTATAATCTGCTTGAAATATTTGGTTTAGATTCGAAATCTCTAAAATATTTTCTAGTTTATTTGCTCTAAGTCTTTGTTTACTCCAACAATCAGTAAAAGAAAATTTACATTTAGATTTGATAAAGCTATTAAATGCAACATTATATACTTTTACTATATTTTGTAATTGTAGGGTTTTAAACTGATCTAAAAAATAAAATAAAAATTAAATGAACAAACTTTTAATTTGCTATAATTAAAGTCTTAAATTACTTATAAAAAATATTACAGAAAAGTTTTTCTTTCAATATCTGTACATGTAGGTATTATTATCTTTAAATATTACAAAGCTGAACTTACTTGTTGAGCAATTCTTAAATACAAAAGTATCTGTAATATTCCTGATAATATATTGAAGAAATGCACAGTTTGTACATTTAGAATTTGCAAACTCTATAAAATAGTAAAACTTATCAATTATGTTTTATAAATAGATAAAAAAACAACTATATAAAACAAAATATTTACCATCATTCTGGAGAAAATCAATCTTAACTCGTATTTCCTGAGTGTTTTCTACTGTACATAAGCTGCATCCATTCTCTTCTTGTAATAAACATAAACGACATTTTATATGACCACAACTATCTTTAACAATTCTTCTACTTGGTTGTTTGGTAGATCCTCCACATAATGGACAGTTATCCATTGTGTATAAGTTGTATTATGTCAATCTTTAAGCAATTACGTTTATTCCTGTATACACAGAAAAATTTAACTTTGTTTTTTGCATTTTCTATAATTGATTAGTTTATAAAATATAATTGTTAAATTAACAAAGTAAAAAATATTATTAAAAACTATTTGATCTTTAAATTTCCATAGTTTTTTAAATAAAATAAACTTTAATTATTTCAATAAACAAAAATGAATAAATAAATTGATTAATAAAAAAATTATAAATTTTAATAAAATATATTGTACATAAGTAATTTATAAATTCAGACCTCGATAACATATTTTGTTAGACGAAATTGTAATAACAGATTTTGAAAATCTTGAAAACAGGCACCAAAGATAAAGCACCTGATGCTGTAAGTCTATATGGAGTATGGAGTCTGAAGTGTACCAAAAGGAGCGTGTTACCCCCCACCCTTCTGCTATAAATTTTCGCGCGCCTTGGATTCGCGCCCTGACGCCTCGATGCCCTCGATAAGTACATTGGATTTGATTATATTTGATTATAAGCAGATGAATAGGAAAGGAAACGTACGATTTCTTTAGACTCTCATCAAAATAATATACCTAGGTAAATTATTCATCTTTCGACAATAATTTTATTTTCCATTTTGTAATAAACAATAATATAGTTTTCATAGTTTTAACTCTATACTTATTTAGTCATTTATTCTGTTTATACAGTGTAGGGTACCGTCAGGTACCGTGGTGCATAAGTTTTTTTGTTGTTCTGTATACATTCTGTAGGCTGTAACCCTGTTAGTAGCAGTCCGCAGTGCACTCTGCAGGTGCTCTTGAGAAATTACGGATTTCACGGTTATGTATAGTTAAGTATAGTAATACATATAATAGAAACAGATTGAAATATATAACTGAACCGGCAACGTCTTAGATAGAGCCAAAAAAATCACATTACATCGCAGGTACAAATGTACGTCAAGAAATAGCCCAATAATTTCTTGAAGCCAAAAACAATTAGGAAACGGTTAAGAGAAATAGTGTAAATTCTCCCTCCATAATAGTCTGAGTGGTAGTGACATTTTTTTATGCTGAGTTGTCAGTGGCTTATTTTTGACTATTATTCCACTAATATGAATCATAAAAATTATAGTCTTACACTGTCACGTCCAGTGTCAGATGGTTTGCGTATAGTAATAATATTAAATTTGGAAGAGAACTATAAAAATAAAACTTAGTACGAAATGCTTATTACAATACATAAACATTGAAAACAAAATTCTAGCATTTGCAGTCTTTTCTTATATCTTAACAAGTATTTCACGACATAGTGGAATCTTGTAAATATTTTTAATATAAAATAATACTTTTAAGCAATGAAATTAATGTGATTGCCACGCGAAGCCGATTATATACGCTGCAACAGGTGACTAGTCGCAGCTAAGAAAAAGCACTAACAAATTATTGCAATACGATTATAATTCCATTGTTATAGTCATCATCATTCTTATAGTCCTATTATGACGACTATCAGACTGTCCTAGTTGATTCTACTAGATAGAACAATGTGGTCAGCAGAGGACGATAAAAATGTCGCCTCCATCAACGTATCAAAACATACTCCAATATCAATCAGTCCAATCAATCCACACCCATACGGTAAGCCCGACTAAATTATATTTGAAGGAGGGTTGTTAAAGATAATGGTTAAGAATTGGATAGTTAAAATATTTTCTGGGAATAATGAAAAATAAATTATAGTATATATATTTTTATTGGGTATATAATATAAAGAAAGGGGCGATGATCGGCTACCTATACATTTGTTACTAGAATTTTATTTCAGTCCCTAAAGATGAATCGAAGCAGTTTGCAAAATTGGGCAGTAGATCATTGACTCGGTAATAACGGTGGGATCAGTCAAGTTGTCCTTTATTGATAGTAATATATATTAATTTTTATTGTTTATGTTTTAGTAGTAATTTTTTTTTACATTCTACAGAGATGATTATAACAAGGATATTCTGACTGCCATTATATAATTCTAAATATATTATTTTATAAGACTATAAGACCAATACAATATTTGTTAGTTTAGCGAAAGGCCTATTATTATTCCAAATGATTACTTGATGATTTCATGCGACGCAGTCTCATTGTTTTTAAATATAATGTTCAAATTGTTAACGATGCATACATTTATTAAAACAACTAATGTAGTTTTTAATGATATAATTTTCTCTTTGGTTGTTTCTTTTATGAATAAAAATTTGTATTTCCAATGGGTTCACTTTTGTTACAAAGTATAATTAGGTAATGGCAACTGTAGAGAATATTACGTTGTCTAAGTTCAATTTGAGCCAATCCTTTTCAAAAGATGTGCTAAAAGATATCTTTACAATTGTTCCAGTAAGTTTACTGGACTAAATGGTAGAGGTCGTTAATGCTATACTTGCAGAAATTAAATTTATAAGAGATGGAATCTAATTAATTGAGTTTTTCGACATTTTTTCAATAGAGTTGATAATTGTAAAGTAAAATTGAAATGGTATAGAGAACCAAAATCGTCGGATAGATTATTCGATTGCAATTTACACCAACAATTTGGAACCAAGATAGGAAGATTAAAAGATTGACTGAGAAATTAAGTTATCACTCAAAGATTTTAGACGAGATATTTCAAAATGCTAAGAGAAACATTTATGCATAACAAGTATTTAGTTGAATTTATGGACAAAAGATCGTTCTATCTACGAGAGTAGGGAAAAAAGTTTCTGGTTTAACTTAGTAATGGTGTTGGCAGGAATAATCTCTGGTTGGTATTTTATAGTAGTGCATCTCACTAACTTATGTATAAATTTTCAAAACCATTGCTCGGTTAATAATATTTAATAGTCTATTGAACACGACGCCTCTATTGCTTACATGAAAATAAAAAAAGCAGAAAAGCGTACGGTCATCAAATACTTCTATTTAAAAGTACTATCAAGACTTCAAATTAAAAAAAGAATTAGATTTTACATTGAAACACTCCGTTCCATCATATTCAGTGGTTCAACAATGGATTTCGAAATTAAAGAAATTTCGCATGAGCTCTGTTGATGAATCTCATTCAAGACGATCTGTTGAGGTCACAACTTATGAAAAGATAGATTCACAAAATGGTAGTAAAGGACCGTATATTAAAAGTGAGTTAGATAACTGAGATTAACAGGGTATCAACGGAATACGTTCGCAAAATTTTATAGAAACATTTGAGCATGGAGAAGCTCTGTACTAGGTGGGTGCAGGGTTTGCTAACACTCGATCTAAAACTGAGGTGAAAAATAGGTTCTTTTGGCATAAAGGTATTCTAGCGCTGTATAAGCTGAGCTCGAGCGAAATTTTGTGTCGAATTATAACTATAGATGAAACTTGGATTCAACACTATACTCATAAAAAAACAGTCGAAGCAATGGATTAGTACAGGTGAACCACGTTCAAAGGCAAAAACAATTTTATCGGCGAACAAGGTTCTGGTCATTGATTTTGTGATGCGAAAGAAATTATCTTCATTAATTATTTGGAAAAGGGTAGAATCACCAATGGTGAATACTACGCAGAGTTATTGCAACGTTTAAAGGGCGAAGTAACAAATAATTTTTATTTTTTTATGTTATTTAACGTCGCCCTATTTATGCTTCCAAATATCGTGTTTGTAAACAAAGCACATGTAAATTATTACAGAGGTGCCTGTGAAGTAACAAATAATCGACCATAATTGACAAAAAAATCTTGTACCACCACGACAATGCATCTGCACATTAGTCGATTGTTGTGATAGCTAAAGTCAAAGAAATCGGATTCAAATTACTATATACTCCATCCATCATATTAGACAGGTTTAGCCCAGTGACTATCATTTGTTTTTTAATCTAAAATTGGCTTGGAAGCAAAAAATTTGGGAACAACGATGAAGTCATCGATGATGTAAATGAGTATTTTCAGGGACTTGACAAATTAGACCATAAAAATTGTATAACTGAATTAAAACACCATTATGAAAAGTCCATTTGTCTTGATGGAGAGTATGTTGAGAAATAAAGTGGAAAACTGAAAAAAGTTGTTTATCATCAGGCCGGAAAATATTACCCAAACTTCGGAAGAGTCTATGAAACATGTCTATGGATACATATCCTTTCTTTAAAGTATCGTGCATCGAAAGCTATAACTTTTTCCTATCTTTATGTCCATTTTCGAATTCCGAGCCAAAAAAATTTCTCGACTTTCGAGCTCAAAAAGGTATCGAGCTAATTTTTCATTCCCTTTATTAAACTGAAGCGTATTCTTGTAAGAGCATTTTGCATTGATCGAACTAAATGGTAGTCACATGGTGTGAAGTCTCGGTGGTATGGCGGGTAAGGCAGAATTTCGCATCCAATATTCTCCACATAGTTTTTGAGCGAATCCGCTGCATGTAGCGGAGCGTTATCATGATGAAAAATGACGAACTCATGCCTGATGTCATATTCTGGCCATTTTTCCTATAATTCTCGCGTCAAAAGAATAAGATGGGTTCGATACAATGATCCTTTGATAGTTTAACCACTCGGAAGCATGTCGTAGTATACGACACCCTTTTGATTCATTGTGTACAGAGCATGATCTTATTTACGTGAATATTTCGTTTCGACACCGAAAGAAATGCTCAAATATAATGCTGCAAACTTATTGACAGATACAATACCTACAAATATAACATATGAGGTCTGACATTTCTACCCGAAATCCACTGGTGACACAATGGACAAACGCTGGAAACTTACTTGTACACCTAATATATTAATAAGATTGTAATACATGCTGGAATAAATATCATGCTAAAAATAAGCATAAGAGGGAGATCCTTTACAGTATTCATATTTTTGAAAGAAAAAAGAACTAATAGAAATTATAATATTGAAGTAAAGTAAATTAGTTAGTTTTATCATTCTTTATTAATATGAAGGAAAACAGCATGTTGATAGAATTCAACGTAGTAGAGAGATGAGTATATAAGGTTGTATCATTGGTTCTTAACTGTAGTTCTTGAAATAGAGCTGGCGATTCCTTGAAAGGACGATCTCAGCGTATTGGTATGTCGGTTAAGTTAGTGGGGGCAGCAGTAACATCGTCCTTTACTAACTATATTATTCTTTCAGGATAGCTTACTCATAATAATTTTCTATTTCAGAACAGTTCGATTGCCATTAGAATAGTGCTATAAGACATATATAAAAATATTTAATAGTTTGAAAAAATCAATAAAAATAAGAAATTTTAAACTTCACAAAAATAAGTCAAAGCGGGAAAATTCGTGCCAAGCACATGTGCACTATGTCGTGCCAGAAACAGAAATGAAACAAAACTCTGGTTAGAAAATAAATGAGGGTGAAAAGAAAAGATAAAATTTATGTTCGAATAGAAATGAATGGATTAAAAATCATAACTATAAATACATTGAAGAATCTAATTTACCAAAGAACTTATGGCTAATTTTATCTTTCTCTATTTAAGAAGTAAAACACCAGTTCTTCCACGCTGTACGTAAAATATCGTTTTATATAAGCAAAGCAATGATGCCTTCATTCTTTTAACTGCTGTATATTTTTTGGTCACTAAAATAAATTCCACCGTCCATCGGGAGTTTTTAGATCTATATGTAGAACCGTAAATATATGATAGAGTGCGGCAAATATTCTATAAACACTTAAGATGCATTATAACAGAATGATAGCTGTACGATATTAGTACCTGTTATAGTTATATTTATTATTGAAAAAAGAGGTCGATTAGAAAGAATAACAAGGTGTTTACTTTTGTATTGCAGAAAGGTTTTTCTGTATTTATCATTCCGAAGTCTAAAATTCCCACCATCGCTACGAGCTTACTTTGCGCGACTAAGAAACTCATGAATTATTCTAGCTCTATTGTTGTTGTAATTATATTCGCTTTAATAATTAATATAATTGTATAAACGCCGACGGCAATTTTTTTACTACTTCCACAATACGTTCAGGATTTTGTAAATCTCCAGTAAGTTTTCAATTTTTAAATTCATTTAAAAAATTTCTTAAACGCATGGAAAAAGAAAATAACGAGATTTTTCTGAAATTTAAGCGCGTCAAATTTTTGATATCTATGCTGAGTTTTTGCGCTATAATTTTTTATTTCTGAAATAAATCTCTAAATTTTTTATTATACCTATTTTATTAATAGACTCTAGTTTTGACCGATAGAGCTTAATAGGGACATTTTTCCGCGTTGTTTAATTTTCATATTTGAGATGATAGGACGTACGCCCTTGACAAGGCCTTTACTAAAGATCTTCTGTTAGCGTAATGATCTCGCATTTCTTCTAAGTTTTCTGCTCATTGAGTTCATCCCGTCAGTCAATATGTCCGCGGATCACGAGGCCGGATCTGTAGTATCCGGAGCGCTGCTATTACTATAATTATTTAAAAATATATTATAATATAATTCATTTATTATAAAAATTTAATTTATACAAAAAACAAAAAATAAGAAAAAAGTGGAGGTGAACATAATCTTTTTTATGATTTCAAAAAGCGATGCTTTTACGTTTACTACTTTTCGACTTTTGTATTCGACAGTTTTTCACAAATATTCAATTAAAATGCAATAATGTTTTTTATACGGCCTACATTTTTACATATTATAAAATTTATTTAATTTATATGTTTTATATACGGAAGTAATACATATTTAGATATAATTAGTCTAAAGAACTAATATTTAAATTGCTTCATTTCCGAATGTCTATATTATTAACACAATAAAACGTGATGGAAAAATGAAATAGAAATATTATTTCAAATATAGTATATAAATTAATAGATTATTACTTTTGGTGGTTATTCTGTTCAATTTTTATATATTCAATGTGTCAAAGGAAAGTTTATCATTATACCTGCTTAATTTTTTTTAGTTACTCATTTAACTAAAACTTATCCTCCGAATACACTAAACTTTATATCTTCATATATTTTTCGTAGTCTCTATATATAATCTCTTTTATACAGTTTTATATAGTTTACACACACACACACACACACACACACACACACACACACACACACACACACACACACACACACACACACACACACACACACACACACACACACACACAATAACATATTTAACCACTGAATCGTTTGCTTTAGCAGGATCCTGTCAGCATCCTGTGCAGCGAAAATATCAGTGCTACAATGATTTGGTCAAGAGGTACATTGGAAAATTTCTGGCTACCAACGCCTTTCCAGCGACTATAACTCACCCATGTCAGCGTACTCTCGGTGACTGTTTATATAAAGAGCCTCAGGACCGTGCCCACGCAAGAGTACTAGATCGATAGTCTTCCAGACATCATTAATACTGTATTTGTGCACAGAATATTGTAAGGTTCGAAGGCTTCCAGGAATTACCAATGTGGCCCACAACACTAATAACAGGGAGTCAGTCTTACAGAGTTGCTTCCTGTATTTCTATAACGTGCTACCGAGAACACTACTTGCTACTGCACCCTTAACTTGCCAATATTAGGGTAGAAGCAGAGGAGGCGATAATATGCTGAGGTTCAAACTTATTGGAATAACTGATGGCCGCAATGTATAAGATCTATTCTCGATAGGATGGGATCATAATACAGTCAACCAGAGACACGATGGAGCCTTACTAGTCGACTTTGTTTGACTTGATTGTCAACTTTGATTGTCTTTACGCATCCAGCGAGCGACACTAGACCTATGTTGCATAGGAAGGATTGACTAGAAACAATCTGGAAACTAATGATCCTTGAATATATTAAGGCCTGTCTACTACTTTCGAGCATATATTCAGTCGCAAATGAACTTACTTAATAACTTATATAATAACCCCATCGATATTATAATAACTTAAAAATCAATAATACCGTCAAGTGCACGCACAGAGTATCGTATTACATTTATATACATCTGCCGGTATTATCCGTACCGTATTACATCTACTGGCAATCTTAACTTGCAGGGAACTATGGGAAACACATTCCGTCCACAATCTCCTATAGCTAGGAGGTGGTCAAACGTCGTGATGCTACGGTTATCTTCGCTCAAGTTGTCGTGGGTGGATGGATTGTGTTCGTTCCATTCAACGGGAGAACTCGCTGTTGTACAAGTATCGTTTATACTAAGCGCATGTCTAGCGTTCGTACTTAAAAAAGGTAATGAAGCCAATGCAAATTTAATGTTAATAGTAAGAATGGGTATCTTTAATTTTAAATGGAGTGCATGAAGAGTGACTTTATTAATAATTAAGAATGACGTTAATTAATTAATTAATAAAGGATAACTTGACAAACCCTTCCATCAAATTTCCAGTTTCACACATGCTTCGTTTAAGCTTCGAGCCAGTCAAATCTTTGATGAGGAGCCAAAGTAGCTCGAAATGTTGATAATAAGAAGATACACGGATTTTGCAAACTTGGTATTGATAATAGTCAGATTGTCCTTTACTAAAAAATTCATTTTGATTTGAATATTTTAAGTCTTATACTTCAGATTCTATGGGCGTGACCATCAACAAGGACAGTTTGATTATGATTATAATGATATGATTATATAAAGAATGTAATAAAGATGTAAATATTTATATATCACAGTCTTCATAAGAATAATTTTCATTTTTAAAAGTACATATAATTACGAATCCTAAAAGGAATCAAATTCATATGTTCTTAAAATATTCTTTAAAAATATCTTGTGAAAATTCCCATTCTCACACGTGTCCATGCTCCAAATCCTTCAAGGGATAGAAGAAGTTTAAAAGATATTCATTTATAATATCCGAAGAATGTAAGTGGAAAATTTTTTAAATCATGTGCTTATGTAGATCATAAATACGTGTGATATTTAGTATTCCAGAATCGTTAAAAGGCTAAAATATGAGTGAAATTATTAGAGCAAGTTAATTCATTTAAATTTAAATGGCACCTTTATTTTCCATAGGATTATTAAAAATATATATATTTTGAAATGAGTTCGTCGAAACCCTCGATTTTTGTTTGCTTGATTCATTAAGCCAAGCGCTTATCCAAGAATATGTATTAGAGACACTGCGATTAGGCGACTTTTAAAGACGAAATTTTTAAGATAAAATGAAAATGTTGTTGTAGGATGTAAGATTTGTTTTAATTTGGCTTTTATTTATAAGAAAATATGATGTTTATAATTAAACTCAAAAAATTCCAGAAGTAACTCATCACCTATTTTTTTGTACAGAATGAATATATAAATAAATGAAAGGAAGAATTTTGGAAAGGAAAAACTTAATGAAAGATCATTAAATCAGTGAGTTGACTGTTTCTAGAATATTTCGCTATATACACACTTTAATAATCAAAAAAACAAACATTACAATAATAATCATAATAATAATATTATTATTAATCTATAGTATATAATAATAGAATTGTTTATCAATGTAGTGTATAAACACTAAAAATCTTGATTCCTTTATTTTTCCATTACACGATCGGATTCTACAGAACAATATGTCATGTGTTTCCTTTGTCTCGCTCATCGTGATCATCACTTTTTTTATGATTTTTTTTCCTTTTATTCTTTGTGTTATTGAATACGGTAATTACTTTGTAATTAAACATTATTTGCTGAACGATTACATACCCTTAGCTTTCCAAATTATATAACGTCTGTGTGAACAATTATTTTACAAACTAGTTAGTCATTGGATAATTTTCAATAGATGCATATATAGGAGAAAAGTTCGAAGGTACCGATGAAATGGAGGAATTTATCAAATATTTATTGCTTAAAAAAATGGCAAACTCATCTGTCCCCCGTGTGTTTTGTTCATTTTTTATTCTGGAAAGCAATGGGACTGTAATCGTATATACGCGTATTGTGTCAGTTATTCTTATCATAGCTAATGAATAAACGTTACAAGTGTAATATTTAGAAAAGGTCTGTCCTCTCTCTCTCTCTCTCTCTCTCTCTCTCTCTCTAACTGTTGTCTCAACGATACGTTTTACAATAATCATAATATTATTAATGTCGTCCTCCAGGTTAACAATAAATTAATGTGACATAAATTACAGGGCCAATTTGAGTGGAATAAAAAACAGTTTTTAGTTCCGCGACGTTCGTGTACTTTGATGCGCTGACCATCAGGCTAAAATTATTTATTATATTACATTTTTTGAGTAATAAATTTCCAATAAATTTCCAATATTTAAAGAACAAACTTCTTAAGTACCTATATATGGCCTAATCGTGTATATAAATTAAGAAAGTTCTTAATCTGTACAAGACCAGGATTTTTAAAAATTAGTTGGTTTATTATCTCTAAATTAAAGCCAATCCAAGGTTAAACGTTGGTAACTCAACTCACGCCGCCATAAGGCGTTATGCCTTTTCAGGATGCAAATGTATGGGTTATTTTTTAATATATTTTTATATTCTATTAAGTTTTTTTCTAATTTTTTAAAAATTTTCCATGAAATTGTCTATTTTCTGATAAAAATATTTTGTAAAAAATAATTAAATTTACTGTAAATTTGGATTCTCTATAATTATTAGAGTAGAGTTACTATAATTTGAATTATCTAAATAACATATAAAAGTACACTTGTCATGAACTTGTAAAAAATGCGCCATATGGCGTCACTTCGACCCTCTAAAGGTAAACGCGTCCGATGTTTATAACAGAATAAATTAAAGGATACACACTGTGTCTAAAAGTCAAAGTAAAGGACTGTATATAAGTGTATACATTCCCATACATGTATACATACGTACATACATATATATATATATATATATATATATATATATATATATATATATAATTACCCTGCAAGATTAATTTATTAAAATCACATTAATTTATTGGTACAGTTTTTATTTAATTAGTCATCTGATTTTATTAATCCGCTCGATTAATACCTTTTGCCGTTATGATTTTCCTCCCGATTAGATATTCAATTATGATTTTCTCATAACTTCAAATGTTGATTATTCTTATGCACGTATGTCGAATAGTAATTATTGATGTATTGCAAAAAGTTATTGATAATATTCAAAACGCTTTTGGCGATATCAGAAAATTGTTAACATGGTTTTATAGATTTTTATTGAGTGCATTTACACATGTTAGTTAATGACTGTCAAAAAAGTAAGTGACAGAATAATAATAATAATAATAATAATAATAATAATAATAATAATAATAATAATAATAATAATAATAATAATAATAATAATTGTGTTGAAGCCTTTCGTAAAGTCAATTATCGTTTCACAGAAACCGATTTGGATATCAGAAAGTTGCTACTAATTTTCATCCTATAGTTTAAAATAATATATGCATGTCTGAATAATAAAAGACTTCATTACAGACGGCGTTTTTCTTTAATTTGATTGAAATTGACATTAATAATTTATATATAACAGTTGTCAATGACAAATGATTTTTAAAAAGTCTTTACATCTTTTGGCAATTGCGATGTTTCATTATTGATTGTAATTACTTTTTCTCATTTATCTTTTGTTCGTATTGTCGTTTTTAATTTATGGTTATTTACATTATCAGCGTCATTATTAACGTTTGCCTTTGCATATAAAGGAGTCTGCATAATCGTGCGTTGAGGAAAAAAAGCGATTGGCCGGCATTAAAAACCCATTTTGTAAATTTTATTGTTCGTCAATCTTTTTCTCGGCATAATCATTATGCACAGTCGAGATTAACGAAATTTTACAGCGAGACTTAAATTTACAAATTCCTACATTCTGCTCATATCCGTACGGGAAAGCATGAAATCCATATTGGATCATTGTTGTAATTGAAATGTTGCGTATGATCAACTTGCGCGCGCATATGAACAAAATTTAATATAATGTATCTGCTCGGGAGCACATAAATCCATTGACTTATGTTTCAATGCAACATAAAAATGAGAAGGTAAAAGGAAGTAGTGATATTTTCTTTTTTATTTATATTATAAAAAAAATGCTTATAAATAATCGCCGAGGAGAACAAAATAGCGACGACATCATCCGAGGGCGCTAAAACAATCGTTTCAAGAAAATAAGGGATCGGTAAATCGATCGATGCCCTATACTATGGTTATGTTATTATAGATTTCAATGCCAATGAATAAACTTATCGCAAAATTATCAGTGATTATGAATATCTCTTCACGCAGTACCTGAGCCTATAAGAGGCATAGTTTTATTTTCATTTTTGTTTTTTTTTGTTTTTGCTATATTTTTGTTTTTGTTAAATAAGCTTTTCTACTTTATACGCATACTTGTATAGCAACTAATCAACAACTTATTTATGCTTTTGTAACATAAAAAGTATATAATTAAATATAAATATACGTAACAATATGTACCTTTTTGACAACCTCACGCACTGAACTCTTTTCTGCACTCTTTCTCAAGGATCAACTATAAAGAATACAATTCTTTAAAGTTCTATTTCCATTTATTTCTGAAAGCTTATGCTTTCTTAATTATCGAGTTATCTTTAATACTTCAAAGCTCTCTCTCTCTCTTTTTCTCTAGGTCTCTCTGTCTCTCTCTCTCTCTCTCTCTCTCTCTCTCTCTCTCTCTCTCTCTCTCTCTCTCTCTCTCTCTCTCTCTTTCTCTTTCGCATACACACACACTCACACTCGCTCAATTTTTCTCTCACTCTTTCCTTGCATATATCACAATCGTCCGCGAACCGCGGAAAAGCTCGAAAAAAGACGTATTACTTTGTTAAGATTTCATTTTCTTTAGTCAGATGATAGTATATAACTGGGACATAATGAGGGTTTTTAAACTGGTTGGAATTTTTTGGTTAATCCCGTTTTCCTTACAATAGTAGTAATAGTAGTAGTAGTGTTGATAGTGGTGGTTGTTGTTGCTATTATTATGGTTGTTGTTGTTGTTGTTGTTGTTGTTGTTGTTGTTGTTGTTTATGCATATGAGTAATAAGATGAATACTTTATGAGTATCATATGAATAATTTTCGCTCCATAGTTTTTCTCAATCTCTTTTGCTCAGTTGTTACAGTATTTTTAGAATTTTTTAAGAAGGTAAAGTCGGAGACTTGATAAACGTATCGAGACACAATGCTGTAAACGCAGCAATTGGGCGTATCGCATGCTCGTCACTCTGTCAAGTTTATAATAATATTTAATTTCTTATATCAAACCTCTCGGTTTCTCTCATAGGAAGCATGGTCCTTTCACGTATATTTTATTTCACATTAACGGGACAACGAAATTAATTTTTTTTTTTTTTTACAATCGGCAAAAATCGACTTCGTCCTGTCCTAATCATAATACGATCACGGGTATTATCGGGTTTTATCATTATATCGTTTAACATTTTCCACAGAAAAAATTTTTCTACTCTGCCTTCATATACGTCATATCGGGCACGTCCATACAGGAATAAAAAGAAAGGCGCGAAGAGAACTTACGCAATATTATATATATAATAAGTAAGTTCCTATCGTTTTTTCGATTATTTTTCTTGCTCTGAGGTAGATACCATTGAAAGTCGGCAAGGGCTATACAGTTAGAAGTGCAACAACGCGTACCTAAAATTTCGTTTATTTTTAGAGTGGTCTTTTTATTCAAAGTGCTATAAATAGTGGATATATCGGAAAATCGGGTCAATGTGTATCAAAAACCTCGGCATGGGCACGACGAACGATTATATAATACTTTATATTATAGTCGTTATATGAAATCGCTCGGAGTTCCGTGCGTCTCCGGTTTCAGAAACGACAAACTTTCCCTTTCGTTGGGATAAAAAAGAGAAACGGAGTCGGGGGGGGGTATATCGTTATTATATATTTATATATATAATAAGAAAGAACTCCATACGTATCACTATATAGTCAAGTCTCTGATATGTATGTATATATATGTATATATATATATATATATATATATATATATATATATATATATATATACGTACATACTATGGGCTTGGGGGCGCGGGGTACGATTACCTAAAAATTTGTACGATTCGTTACGGATCGGATGAAACGATCTCGGCTTCGGATTGTCTTGCTTATTAATTCTTCCGCCCTCGTGCGCAGCGTTCCACGAGCGAGGAATAAGATCATCAGCTGTCATTAGATTAATGCGCCTGACGGCGGGTGTATAATGCATATAAGTAAACCATTTAAAATCGCGCTTAATATGCGATCGATCTCGGGCATCCGATCGCGTTGAACGAGCCGCACTTAACGGAGATATGTGAGGTTTATGATATATATATATATATATATATATATATATATATATATATATGTATATATATCAACTACGGCCACCCCTTTTCTATCTCCCTTTTTCTCTTTCCTTCTCTATCTTTTTTTTGTTGCTAAAGTTCTCTACAGCGTTAAAGCACTTTTACCACCAGCCACAGCCGTCAGCCGATTTGTCGAGGATCGAGCGAACGGCATCTTTTTCATCTATTGTTATACGTCGAAGGCCGATCCCGTAACTGATCGGTTCTTATTCATTATTCTCATTAAAGTCTTAAAATTTATGTTCCAGGAAACAAAAAAACCTACTACCGGTTAGAGACAATAATATACGACAATAGATCGATAAGACGCCCGCGACTCGTCTCCTTGTCCTCTCGTTTTATGCGACATGCGCGCTTATTAAATTTTTATTGTACCTGTGTTCGTGAATGTCTGCGTCTTGTATATTTGTGTATATAACTTTTTCCTTCATTTTTACCCCTAATCTCGAACTACAAACGCTTTTTTGTCCTTACATAGCTTATTGATTATCATTACAATATTTATATAATAATAGTTACATCTATATAACTTACTTTTCTGCCCCTCTTAAGTCTCTCATATACATAAATATTGCCGATGCCAGACAAATTTACAAAATGTTTATATATGTACCCTGGAATTAATATGAATCTCTGCTGTATCCGACATGAAGATTCGGCCGCGAATTCCTTCGAAGCTTATACACATTTCATTTATTTTATAATCTTTATTATTATCATTGAAGATATGTTAGTTTAACGCTAATTTTATTTCATTAATCCTATTCAACAATATATAGACCACCAATTATGCCCATTCGACGTAGAGCTCAATAATATGAATCCAGTTTGCAAAATCCTGCACTGTATATTACTTGGTTATTTACTTTTTTTTATACAAAAAAGAATTCGTATTTACGTCTTTTTTACCCTTCTCGCTAAACTACCGAGGGCCCTGCGCGAACTCTCGCGGGCCTTCGCTTATTACACCTTATATATATATATATATATATATATATATATATATATATATATATGTATGTATGTATGTATGTATATGTATTGATTTAATATATAATTATACACATCGCATATTATAATCTTAAACACTCGCTCAAGCATGATGCGCAAAATCACCGCAGTTTATCACCCAAATACATATATATTTACATATACGTCTCTCTCCCTCCCCCCTCTCTCCTCCTGTTTTTCTCACCCTCTATCCTCTGATCCAATTTGGCATTTCCTTTCTTTTCTTATTTCTTTTTCCTCATTCTAAATAGAATTTTCCCCATCAGGTTCAAATTTTTAATACACGTATTTCCGTAAATATTTTTATTTCACTTTTTTTACTTTTATTATTTTTTTTTATTATGACCCTGTTTTCATAAAGGCTTCGTAACATAATCATTGTTGCTAGTGGCCAAAGTTACACCGGCTAAGGTGCAGACTGGGAATGCAGCTCAGGTGTTTTAAAGCGCTCAAGGGTCAGCTTTGCTGAGAATTTCATGTGTTTCATTATATTTATATAACGTAATTAGCTTCTTAATCTTCGGGAAAAGAATAAATATGTTGCATACAGAACTTCTTCGAGATTCTTCGATATTTTTTTTTCAAATAGCAATCACTGCACATGTGAAGCCAACAATTCAAGTTTGGGTAAAGAGGATAGAAAATTTGGTGAAATTAATGCTTTTCTTTAATATTATTAATAACGTAAAATCCACGGTATATTTTAAATGAATTGTTTTTGGAGGGAGAGAGAAACATGTTAAATTTCAAAAAAATAATAAATGTTTGTTCACCAGTGCAGTGCTGCTATATTGATATTGTATCCTTGGCGAGTCTTTTATAATAATAATAACAAGCATTAGAGGTAAATTTTATTTTTAAAAATGTCAGAGAATTTTAAGTGCGACGATGGTGCCATTGATTTGAATAGTCTTTATTATACTCGTAAGACTGAAAAAAATTTATCAAATATATTTTCAGAATCCAACGTTATGCGATTTAAAAGAATTTTTTGACTTTGAATCCTTAGTTATGACAAGGTAACTAAAAGTGCTAGTTTTTATTTATTTTTGAATATATATATATCATAATAATAAATATGGTACGACGCAGATTTCATTTTTCATCCCTTAACTATGCTATATTTTTCAATCTTCTTGAAAATAATTATTGTGTATAGATATCCAATTATATTGATTGAATTGATTATGCTATCGTTAAAGTGGATAGTAAATGAATCGCAATACCTTTATGGATTTCTATATAAAAAAATCTTGTTGAAATCTGTGCTAATTCATATATAGAATCCAATCGGTTCTATTTGGATTCTAGACTAGATTTTTTTATATGGAAATCTATAGGCACTACTTTTAAATAGGAGCATATGAAACATCAACACCAAGCATCGTCCGTATTTGTAGATTAATATTTTCCGCAACGTAATGTGTATAGTTCGGAATTATACTTCGATGTACCGAAGGTAATCTGAAAAAATCGAAATAACATTGAAGCTAATGACAGGAGCACATATGCATAACGTTGCAATCGAATCACAAATGATATGCCTGGCATAGGAATTTTCGAGAATTCTCGTTGGGGTAAAATATATGATTTGATATATATATATATATATATATATATATATATATATATATATATATATATATATACATATACATATACAGAACTTTACAAAAAGTTGTCGCATGCCATTTCTAAATCTCGAAAGCTGGTCAAATTCGTATATCAGGAGCACGGAAATTCGTTTCATATTTCGACGTACTAGAGGCTATACAAACGGGGTCTAGGAGTCGCGTTTACACAAGTTTTCAGCATCAATTGCATAAGTATTGTAATATTTATAAACCAGGCGCGCATATGTAGGAAGTGGTAAATTTCATGTGAATTCTTTTTTCACCTATTTTTATTCATTCATTTGGCACGCACTTACGGCTCTTGATCATTATCTCTTCATTTTATTTTGGCACGTTTTAGACCCTTCTTAAATCAAATCTGTTTTTCTCGGCCCTCCTCTCTCTATCGCCTTCTATCTCTTTATTTGGCACACAGCATCCGTCACACAAATCTTTATCCTTTATTTTACTTCGCTTCGGCAATGATTCTCTTCCCATACAGTACAAAAAATAGTTCTCCAAAATCTAATGCTCAGCCGTAATCGTTATATAGAGACACACACTTCGAGAGATCTATTTTTTCCACTCTCACCTTTGTCGACTGATATTACCAAAATGAACATTTCGGAAATCTAAAAATCATGTACGATCAAATCGTTTAGTCGCCCCTATATATTCTCACTAGATTCGCAAGCTCGTGCTCCGCGATCTCGAACACTATCCTCGATTTCTCATTGAATTCGAAAAAGACTAATTAAGAGACCGAACGCGACTTAATATTCTATAAAAACTAAGTTATTATTTATTAGCTGATTGCCTTGTGTTATATGGTAAATTTAGAAATCGGCGCGAATGATCGGCGGTTTATTTCGCTATATATAGCGATCGGTCGGCCCGAATTCTCGCAGAAAGGTTAAGGCCCCTGCACTAACGGATTGCTCTACGCCACGACAGAAAACTTATTGATACATCCTTGACGATTTGCTTTATTTTATTTTCTCCGTGTCAATTCGTACTTTTGCAACGTTTTAACCGAAAATGAAAATTAATTTTTTACGAGTAATATACATCAGGTATAAAAAAAGTGTATAGGCGTATGGGTAATTTAAAAGTTCGGGATTTCAAATTTACCAGTGTCTATTATACTTTTATGGGCAACTTTGTGCTAAACGAAAATAATAAACAAGCGCGAGACTACTAAAAAGGCGATTGGTGTGTGGTTGGGTCACCTTAAGTGCGACTTTCCGTTTCTTAAAATTGTACATTTGTTCGTTAACATTTAAATACCAATTTTTTTTCCCTCTTCTGCTTACATTATTTATTATTAACGTACTAAGATTAGTTGTCTACAGTAGTACACGTACATCAGTGTTGATAAAGCTGATAAGAGAGACCTCTTATCGAGATTTACATGTATGCTTTTTCCTTCATATTCGTGTACTGGTAGTACTCTAATTATTATTACTATAACTGTAAAATACACGCATTATAAACGTGGAAACGTTCAATTATTTTTACACACGCTTCAAAATAATTAAACGATATTTTTGCTGTGATATTTACTTGTCAGTGTGAAGATTGAAAAATCCACATTCAAGAGTTATAAGTAGAGTTTACGCTTTGAGACATATACATTTTTTTCTTTTACAGTTAACGATTATTATGACAAATACAAGAAACGTGTGTATGTATTTGTCTTATACAAAAGTTACATTCAGAATGTGATTGTTAATGTTACAATACAATACGTTGTAATGTTACCATTAGAATGCTATTGGACGCATTTTGCCTCGCATGAAATTGGATTAAATATAAAATACTGGATTCAAATTGACTGACTATATAAATATAGTTAAAAAAGAAAAAAGGAACAAAGGAAACTAAATAAAAAATGAATGCGAAAGAATACATTAGTAAAAAGAACTAAGGCTCGTAGCATTAAAGTCTCGTTTAGCTTGAACTCTGTTAGTAAAAGTATAAGTGTACACATGACTATTTCTTTTATTATAAGTGAAGCGATATATAGAATAGAATAATCGTAGCCATATCTCTTATGTGTCAACGGATATGTTCTGGAGGTTATTTTATTACACTGTATTTTCCTTATTATGACAAGTGTGCTACTATACGTTTTTTCATTCTTCCCCATTTATTTTCGTATTTTCATTCGTGATTTGAGTATTTGATTAAGAAAGGACCCGAGTGAATTTCGAACGCGTCAAGGATGAGCAGACAGCCTACAGTGTTTGCAAACATGTATTTTATATTTGCTCCTTTTGGAATCTTGTAAAATTAGGCAAAAATATAGAATATCTTAGGATTCAGTCTTTATAATTACATATTTACCTATACCGATTGTTCAAAAATAATTCCTCTATCGCGCAGACTGAATTCCGTACAAATGATATGACTTTTTATCATTTTTTTCGAAAGTAACTTATAAAAAACACTCGAGATTTCGAAAATTTTACAGGATTTATTAAAACTTTTAAGCGAAAAATTTACACTCAGATCTTTCCTTAAGTACAACGTCGAAAAAAGCCGCTTAATTTTTAATAATATACTATTCATATTAATATTATTATTACTATTATTATTATATTTTGTTTCGTTCTCGGCGTAAGTTATTTTTACAATATGCTGCACAGATATAATTCACTTATCGATGCAGGGATCTGGTCCGCTCTGATTATGTTATAGCAGAAAAATTTATTATTTATTAATATTATCTGTTTTTCTCAATTTTTTACTTTTTCTTGCCTTTCCTTTAGTAATTCGAGAAAATCTCTCGCATCAGGTTACCGGATGCTCCGCAAGCGAAAATTCAATAACTTTATGTACAAAATTAATTAGAAATAAAACATTTTTTGTTAAGAGTTGAATAGGAAATCATAAAAATGTCGATTATCAAATGCAAATATACTACTTACACAATAAGAGTATATATGATTTAGAAAATAGTAAGTGCGATTTAAGTTGATAATACATTACATTAGTGAATTATAAAATAAATGAGCAAGAAAATGAAATGAAATCGATGAAATATACATAGAAAGTGAATAATTAATTTTTCGCTCGAGACTGCATCCTGAAGAAAATGTTTAAACATATAAACCTATGTTTATCCTTCCGCAATGCGTCTTTAAAAACTTGTCCTTAACTACAAATAACCTATAATCAATTCTAATCACAGCAATATTTATTGTTGATATACACAATCATACAGCATCTCTCACTAAGTGTTTTTCTCTTTATTTATTTTTTTTTTTATATG
Organism: Sycobia sp. Sy_11; assembly: GCA_018907035.1. NCBI lineage: Eukaryota > Metazoa > Arthropoda > Insecta > Hymenoptera > Epichrysomallidae > Sycobia > Sycobia sp. Sy_11. The sequence goes on from JACCIC010000141.1 coordinate 908,532, forward strand.
TTATTGTTGTTCTTGTAAATTTACTTTTTCATCCTTATACCCCAATAATCAATGAGTAAACAAATAAAGAAGGAAAAATTCAAAACAGAATGAATAATTGATGTAAATTCGAATGTACGCTGATTTAGCCGTACTTGATTATTGGGGTGGTTAGAGGCGTGTTGCTTTCTTTCGGGAACCCTCTACTTTTCCGAGTATTTTCATTTATACGTTATACTCTTATTTTGCCAGTAGCTTCGCTTCTCTGTTTCACTCATTTAGCTGTCGAAAGGGCAGAAGTCGGCTACGGAAACAGAAATTAAGGAATAAATATCATTAATTATTACAGAGAAATAATCCAAGAATTTAATTTTATGTACATAAATATGAACACATTCTGTTTTATTTAAGCAATACGCAATAAACAACAATTCAGTAACGATTAAAACATAAAAAACATATTTATAAAAATTTCGATAACTTCAATTTTGTACAATATACCTTATTATTGTCATGAAAATTAATAACAATTTTGGGCGCCGAAATTCAACAAGGTAAATTTTAATAACACCAAAAGGTAAAACAAAAAAACGGTCGGATTTCGAGTTTATTAAAGAACATAAGTTGCGATATTTGTAGCAAAATGATCCCCCCATCAAACTTTCAGAATTTCCCCGCGTTATACAAGTGAATGACAAATGTGTACAAAAAAGGCACTTCGCGCAACTCGCGGTTTGTTCTGCTCCAATAAGCAAAGATGATTGTTTAATACTTTCGGTCTTGAGAGCTCACATGTAGAGAATTAAATTGAAGACTATAAATAAAGGTGATATGCCTAAAGGGAAAGGGAGGTCCATGTTTGTAGCGACGAAGTCTTTCTTACTTGTTTTTTTCCTTATGCCCATAGTTCACAATTAATAACAATAAACATATTCTCATGCTTATGTAGAAGAGAAATATCATTTGAAATTATTTCGATATCACTGTTTCACATTATATTTACAAAATAGTATTTGTAACTTTTGAAGAAAACAACAGTTTATAAATAATAATGTACAATTATGCCAATAAAAAATAATTTTACATTAGTTAAATGTAATACTAAAAGAATAATCGTAATAAATTGTATAAATGCGATTAGCGCAGGAAGATTTCGTATTTTCTATAGCTTTATAACGCTCTTTTTTTAAACTTAGGAACGAAAAACAAGCTAAAAATAAAAAAATTTCTCTTTGGCACACGCCGGAAGCGCTTGAATTCGTGGATATGTGATTACTTTTTCTTTAAATTTCAGTCCAGGGCCTAAGCTAAGTACCGCCGAAGGCGCCAAATTCGAATATTATTGCTTTCTCCGCCGCTCGACTTCAGTTCCTTGGTCGTTCGAGTGGTCAGAGATATTTTAACCATTGTATGCGAAACCGTTTTCGAAAATTTTATACACTTTATTCTTATAATACACATTAGCATGGAGAATCGAAAAAGCCTCAAGATTCATTTTATGTGTCAATGGCAAATTTTCTTTCCCACTTTTCATATAAAAAAATTTTTTAAAAATCCGGGAAAAAATGAAGCGCGGGTGTCGAGGGAGGGAGCTTGACGCGCCTCTTTCGAGCTATTAAACGGAATGACAGAAGCTGGTACAAGAAGGAACAATGAGGCACAGATAGCTCGCTGTTCCTTTTTATAACCTGGATTATGCACTTAACAAACATCAAATGTCAAGAAGTTCAACGAGGAATCTTCCTATGACTCGCTGTTCCTTCTTGTATTAGCTCGTGTCTTTTCGTACAATAGCCCTTAATCTCACCTTTCATCACTAATATCTCATCTATATTTAATTTTTTCTTTTATTATTGTATAATAAATATATTTATATATGTTATATATAATATATCCTTATCTGTAATCCAGATTATAATTTCATTCACTTGTTTCTTACTTTTTTCTTCTACTCACTGTCGCCTTCTTATGTGATAAGAGAAGCTACTTATTTCCTAATATTATGCTGCACCACACGATTCGCTCGAATGGTTCATTCAACTTGGTTAATAAGAGTATTGTTTAAAAATACGCGGGCCTTTGTAAATAATTTTGCCATTTTCGTATGGCAAATAAAATACAGCGATCTTCGGCCAATTTTATTCGGTTCCAGGAAAAAATCTGATTCTGATAAAGAAATTTTTCTTTTTAAAACGTTTTGACAAAACACAATTTAAAAATAAAAATTAAACGTTTCTGTTTAATTTTTTTTTTCACTTACTTACAAAATTTATTACACGAAAAATCTCACAATGCCTTTTGTACACATATCTAATCTAAATGCTACGCGATTTAAGAGAGTTTTACACCGTTTAGAAATATAATAGTGGCATTTTAATAAAATTTATTATGCCATTAAAAACACTAAAAAACAGGCAAGTACAAGTTTATCAACCGAGATATAACTAGGATTCGTGTAAAAATTAATTTGAGACTAATATATAAATAATGCGAAACATCTTTTTAACTATTAATTTTTTGTAAGATACAAATTAATTTAAAAATGTGATTAGAATTACGATTACTGTAAGAAAAAGATGTAAAAAAGTATACCTTCTCGATAAATATTTAAACATTACTTATATAAGTTTAATAAATAGATATATTTTGTATTGTTTCATTCTTCCTTTACTACTGCTGGCATGTTTGAAACGCTCTATCCACCTGCTTATCTGGTCACACTTAACGTCTTTATAATTATGTAAGTGTTAATGTATCACGTTTGATCAGCCTTTGATCCGACGTATCTAGATATAATATTAGTACTAAATGAATCAAAAACGTACTAAAAGAGACGGTTCCTTTACTTACAAATTAGGTATAGAACTCTCTTAATTAAATTTTGTCATGGAGCCCCACAAATTCGACCATTTTTCAAATATTAATTTCATTGAAAATAAATCAAAATGATTGAGTTCTTGATTGATGACATAATTGAGCATTACGGAATTTACTTTTTAACTCGAAAAAAATATATAATACCTTTTTTTACACCTTAATGGACAAAGACATTCATTTTTTTTGACCAATTCAAATAAACTTTTATTTCTACCTACTTGGTCAAGCTAATAAATAATTTTTTTGAATAGAATAAATTTTTTATATTTTAATATTTAATTTATTCGAAGTTTAGAAAATTTTTTTAAAATACAATCAATTTATTCTATTCAAACCAATTATTTGTTTACGACTGTACAAATAAAGATTTATTTAATTTTACAAAAAAATATGTATGAATACTAAACTTTTGTCTTAAAAATACATTCTTGTTTCAATTAATAAAAACTGTGATCAATTCATAATAATAGTTCCTACCATCATTTCCTTAATTTAACGGAATTTCCATTCAAATATCAACCAGTACAATCATTCTATGCACTTGTTGATATGAGGAGTAGATTTGAGCTCCAATGCATTCTATTTGAATACATTGTATAATATAGGTGAGTGCATACACATCCTTTTACGTATAATTCACCCTTTGTGTTAGTCCTTAAGTCTCTTGCTTCCCCCCTCCCCCTCTTGATCGATTATGCTTATTCTCTTTCAAATTTTTGCAAATTTGCGGCTTTCGTTATTCGCTTAATTTGTTGTAGCTTTATTCTTTATTAAATATAAAAATGAAAACTAACGTATCTTTGGCTTGTTCCCTTTACCAATCGGCAACAGTGTAAAACTGCAGCGTGCTAAAATTTTTCTTTTTCAAGTTTTTCTTCTGCATCGCTTCTTTTTTTTTTCTTTTTTTTTTTTAAACTTTTGTACATTTTTGTACACTCAATTATCGTAATAATCCCTTCTATATCTATGAATTAGATGCACATGACGGAAGCATCCTAATAAACATGCGGACACATTCCATTCAACTTTATCGCAATATTTCATTTTTTGTTTTATTCTGTTCTCGTATGTATAGTGTTAAGTTTTTGTGTATCTGTATATGCTATGTTAGAAGAAGTGTTTCGTTCTTATTTTTGTATTTTCCCCCCACTTCTTATCTCGTTTTGGATACTCGAAAGTAATTACATATCTCGTGGGAGCCAATTCATTTCAAATTCATGTCTTAACTCCTTATTATAACTGACTCACTTCCTTATTCACTCTTATTCTTTCTTACTCACTTTCACACTCTCACCGCCACCACACTCCTTCACACTCGTTCTTAAATCCTTTAAATTCTCGTACTCATGCCTTTTTTCGCAAGCTCGCTGTCTGACACACGCTCACTTTTACTACTTTTAAGATTTTCCGCGCGCCGCTTTTATCAATAAATAGTAACCGCCGTTCCTATTTTCTTTGTTCACGAATGCCCCAACAAACATTATCTTCATTGTGTTTGCATGGCAAGTTATTTCCTGTGCTCCGTCAACCTTTAACGATCTTTCAGGTTGTTCGTATCGGCGCTCCGCATATGAACGTCGCAATTGTCCGCTGCTGGCTTATAATCATCCAGCAATGATTGGTAGTCGCAAATGTGATCGTCAATTGTTAAAATGGCGGGCGATCGTAGCGTTGAAATGGCGGACAAAGTTGGACGCCAGAGCTCAGAAAGCGTAAATCCTAATGGATCGGCGATTTAACGATGTGATTGGGTGTGATGTACTGAAACGCCGGTATCGCCATGGCACCGGCTTCGAGCGATATCCTGTAACAGACGAACAAATTATTAAATAAAATTCCCGACTAATGATCGTTTAATGTTTAATGCTTAATGCGTAATATTTTTCTTTATAAAGCTACATATTCTCTTTTATCTTACGAACTTGGACTGGAGTTAGAGAAATCAAGTTTAGCTTATAATTTTGAAATGTGAAGCAACAAACGTAAAATATGGTCCGATTGTGACAATTCGGTGATTTGTATCTATATTCTCCAGCTTCGGTAGATATGACAAAAAAGAATTTGTTTTCCTTAAAATAAAAGTACTGATTTATTTAAATTATATTCAAGAGGGCGTTGTAATTTTATTATTTATTAAATTCACGCGGTACAAAGTTGATATAGGATCACGGAATCAGCCTGTTTTGGAACGGATAAATAAGATTAAGATGAAGGTTAAAAAGGAGGCTATAATAAAGTAAGGTTCAATCTTCTTAATTTTATTTTCAATTATCTTTTGTTCATAAAGTTTTGTCCTTACAACATCGGAACAAATTTTTATTTAAAACCGTGATGCTTTATCTAATCACATTTCTAAAGATTATATTCATACTTAAATTGCTCGCTATCGTTTGATCGTTTAGAAACGTAAAATTACAAAGTAACTCGTATTAGATTTGAGTCAATTATCAAATCAATCACAAATAAATTTATTATAATTCATATAAATAATTCTGCATCATTTTTGTTTTGAAATTATAATATAATTATTACGTATATTCTTTATATTAATTTTCTTTCTTGAAATTATAGTTTTATCGTTCTTAAATTACCATTTAAATTGATTATCTTGGAATTGTATTTTTTGCTTAAAAAAACAAATTGATCTTTTTAATATTGCCCGAATAATAATTAAAATTACTTTATAATTTAATTAGTTTCGTAATAATTATAATGCCGTTTATGTTGTTAATAAATCTTCCGCATGGTATTTAAATTTTTTTGTTATTATTCTCCAGTTGAATCATTAATCTAAAAAAAACATAATTAAAATTAAAATATATATATATATATATATATATATATATATATATATATATATATATATATATAGAAGCTCGAAAGAAATGATCAAATTCGCAATGCTTATTAGCTTTTTCGACAATTGTATGATGAAATTAGTTTTTTTTTTTTAAACTAATATACAATTTTTAAACTGACATTGAACTTCTACCTGAGTAGCGAAAAAGCCTCTGTTTCATCTATAGTTTGCTTGACTTACCGCAGCTATTTTAGAGCGGTATGACAACAATAATTAATTTTATTTCGCGTTTAGTTTAAACTTTATTAATTGTCGTTAAATTTATTTCCTGAACAAGATCGAAATTTTAATTTTAATAGTAATATAGTTTATATAATTTTATTTTATTTGTAATAAATATGTGAGTAATTATATATAAGAAAATATATAATAAAATCTTTCTTTGAAAATGTTTAAATAAATAATACATTTATTACGCGAATGTTGAATATGATTTATTACGCGAACTATTTTCTTTATATGTTCTAAAAAAAAAGTACCTTTTTCAACTCTTTTTCGTGTCTTGATAAAATAAGGTTCAGTAGGATGAGTAAATAATAAGGACTAAAAAGGAATGGATAGTGCTTACCAGAAACGGATAGAAGCCTGAGTCAAGTTGGTTGGATGGATATATCTTCGTTTTTTTCTGTCTGTGCCTATTTTTTCATATTTAATGGAAATATTGCTCCTTTGGGAAATTTGGGTATAATGGCATGTTGCATTTTGTTGCTCAATATGAAATTAAGTTGTGTTCTAAATCTAGTGAATTATCATCATAATCACTAAAGAAATGATGTATAGCATATGTATAAGATTTATAAAATTAATTTTAAATTGACACTTGAAATAATATTAACACTAATGATGACTTGTTGTGAACACTGGTTTGAAATTACGATTTCTCAGTTATATTTAAATGTTTTTCAGTTTTTCACACTCAAAGAATACTAAAGCACCAGGACATTGCTTTAATAAACTATTCGCGTAATCTTTGAAGCTAGCTATACAAGTGGAGGAAAGGAAACGTTCGGTTGCTGAGTACAGGAAAAATGACAGACTGAGGGATATTTTATTTCTCTTACACCGCTTCGATTCAAATACCATGAATCATATATGGAAGACCAATAGAATATTTCAAATAGATCTTATTAAAAGTTGTTTTTCATGTGGGTATATATACAAGGAATAAGATGTTATCACTGTTAAGAAAGTTTAAGCTTAATAATTTTGTATCTGTCATTAAAATAAACTTATCAGATAAATTTATAAGTAAGAATTTATGAACCTTTTTATGAAATCAAAAATATTTAATGTACGATACCAGATCTTTTTGTGATTTTCTAAATAATTTTTTCATTTCTAGAATGCTTATATGTAATGAATTAATATAAAATCTCATTTTCTTAAAAAGATTTTATAGCTCAATTCTTATTTCATAAAACTATTACTAATGCTACTGTAGCAGATCGTATGATCATTTAGTCCTTTGCTTATATTAATTATCACTAGTTTTTCATTGAAATAGAACAAGGTTTGTTATTATTAACTGATTAGAATTTGTCAAATCAGGAATCAGAAACATCAATAGACTAATTAGAATCATCAAGGTGCTGATTCAAATATGAAGGGACTGGTTAAAATCAAATTGGTTATAATTATTATTGAAATACATTAGTCTTTTTTTAAATATAGTAGAACCTTAGAACTCATTACAGTACTGATTCATATTGATGATTCAGATTAATAAAATAAGTCTAGTTTAAGCAACTGCTTATTAAAAACAAACATGTAAATAGGTTCTAACGAACTGCACCGCTCAGATGAAATTTCAAACAACTAATCAAAGCGCTACGCGAGGTAGAAAAAGGTTCCCCTCAGTCTGTTCCTTTATTCTTTCGCATGATACAAAAATGCTACTTGAAAATGCTAATTGAAATGGCTTCCTCCAGTAACATAACAGTGCACAGTAAATAATATATACACTCTAGGCATACAATCATTTTATGACGACATACAGGGATCATAATATATAATAATAACGATGAACGCCGTAGGTCATCACAGAAACAAAATCTATTAAAGCAATGCCACGATGCATTATCGTTATTAATTCTGAAAAACTGAAAAGTATCCGAATATGTTTGACAAAGCAAGATCAGACCATGATTGAACATTAGTTCAAAATTGTAACAGTCACAGCTTTGATATTAAAGGGGGACTAGAAGAGAACTCTTTGATATTTGTATTAAACACGCCTAGCTCTTTATTTAGTAAGATGATATACAGAGTAATCAATCAATGGCTAAGCACACAATCGACGTTAATCAATGATCAAAGGAAATTCAGCGCGAATTTCACATATGAATGCCCCTGATGCTCTTACATTTTTCGCTCTGTTTCTTCTATACGTAATAAAAGCTTCCTTTCCATTGCTTTTCAGTCGTCTTACGTTTTGCAAAAAGATTGATTTCCATTATTTTTATAACAAAAAGAAAGTATACATAGCAATCTTTCGCCGATAATAGACGCAAATAAAGTACCACAAATTGGAAGTAACAAAATATAATGTATCGAAAATATTGTTCAATTCATTTCTCATTATTTCTCTTCGCACACAATAATCCATAAAAATCTTAAAAATAAGAAAGCGCGGATCGAAGAGTGGATTGATTTCAATTATCTTATGCCGGTTCCGCGTAGGACCAAAAATTTTTTATTAAAAAAAAAGGTATATCTAATTAATTAATCTGGTTTGACTGATTTTAAACTGAGCTTCTATTTTTATTTGCTCAGAAAATTCGAGGAATGTCGACGCGCTCGTCTTACTTGATTTTTTTTATCTCTCTCTCTCAGTTTTTGTATTTGGTCGTTTTACTTGTAAACGCGAATAAATCTGTACATTAAAAATGACTTGAAGAAAGGATAACGATAAAATATTGTTCGTATGCTGAACGCGATTGCGATTAATGGAGATACGGATTTTATAACTTTAGTTTTACAAGATTATGAATACAGTTATAGTGATACAATATGTATGAGTCTGTATGAAATCTGCACGTGCCAATGTGTATGTGTGCATGTGTGAATGCACACATATACATTCGCGCAAATCCATAATATGAATAAGTTATATAGCTATCAATCCAAGTATCAGAAAAAGCTTTCTAATATTACAAGTTTAAGTTGTATTTCTCTTGATTGGATTTTCAAAGTTTCCGTTATTTTATGTATCTCTCATACAGCATTAATCTCTGGAATTTTTATATTCCTTGCTTCTTTCTTTCTTTATTTTCTTTCAGAATCATCTGCAATAGTTTACATAATTATGTTTTAAGACGACTAAACAGAAATATATAAGTTTATCTTTATCTTTGATTACATATCATTAAAAAAAATCTTCACCATAACTTAATCTTTTTGCTTTTTTCCACTGTTTATATGCATCCACTCTATATTTCTTCACATTTATTCATTAACATACACTCATATTGAAAAAGAAAGAAATGCTTTTACCCTTATTTACTTATAAAAAAGACATTATTTCTCAAACAATTACAAGTAGTATAATTGATTAAATGGCTACACGCTAGAAGAAGGACTTGATAGAAGTCACTGATTGTACAAATACGAATAGTGATTATACATGTCTAAAAACGCGTGTACGATTTATGAATTGTGTTTTGTATTCGTTTTATAAAGAGTCGTGACGGCGCCATTAAACAAGAAGCCGCAAGTCTTAAAAACTCAGTTTACCTACTTCTGTTTTTCGTCATTCTTATTACATTTTTTTTTCTTCTAGAAAACAATTATAAGAAAAATATTAAATTAGCAAAAATAATGTGCGCGGCTTCTCTCACATTCACATATTTCTCCGGTTGTTAACAAAAGTCTTTTTGTCGGTGTCCCTTAAGCATAATTAATTATTTACGGAATAGGTTTTATTTTGATAAGTAAAAGATGAAAAATCTACGATAAGTCACGTATATATAAACGTATATTAAATTGGTAAATAAAACAAATTTCATTTTAAGTCCACGTAAATTTTTTGGCACAATTTTTCTGAAAATGTTTGGTAAATTTCTATGAAAGAATATTTATTGAAAATTCTTCGAAAAAGTAATTATTATCTGAACTACGTGTATATTTCTCAACTTTTTATACGATTACGACGAAATATTAAAACCGATCACATTCGGTTTCGACAGGTTTTATTCGATATTCAACAATTATTGATGACTGTTAGTAATTAGTTTCTCGTGGAAGTTCTACTAACGAAAAATCGTTTTGCATTATGAATGAATAAACTCGAGTGTCCTAACGGTTGATAGGCGCAGTACCAAAATCGGCGACACATAAAAGTTAAAAAAAATTAAACCGCTCCTAATTTGCAAATATATATAATATATATGTGTTTGAGTGTGTGTGCGCGCGCGAGCGCGCGTGTCTGTGTGTCGGTGGGTGTGAGCGTGTATGTGTGGGTGTGTGTATAAAAGATAATAAATTGGTGAAGTATCTATGACTCGAGACGTGTCATTCGAGCATCGAGACACCGACGTCGTCCCCGCTGCTGCTGCTGCCAGTGCCAATCGCCGTCATCTGCTGCCATGCCGCCGCTCAGTACGGATTGTACTTGGCGCGCTCGGACTTGAACTTGGAGCCGCTATCGATGGGCCCCGGGGCGCTGGGACTCCTCAGTCTCGGGGTGAAGGTCTTGTGCGAGCGGTGCACCCCCGTCGTCTGGACCGGCAGCGCGGTGGCCGCCGCGCTCGCGGCGCCCCCTAGCAATTCCGTCAAGCCACCGAGGGCGGTTAAGCTTGAGAGGGCGTTGAGGGCGCCGGGCTTGCTCAACAGCTGAGCCAATGGGATGGCGCTGGCCAAGGGAGAGGCAGTGGTAGAATTGTTGGATTGGGAAGTAGCACAGGCCCCGGTCGCCCCGGGAGTGGTGCCGCTGCCAGGGTTTTGGGTATTTTGGGCCTCTAGGTTAGCTTTCTGCAGTTCGACACTGAGGAATAAGACAACAAATAACGTCAGAGGTTTAGGATTATTTCGGGATTCAGTATGTTAATTGGTGGTGTCCCCGTCAAAAGAATCACCTCGGGTGCCTTCTATAAACGATCACGGATAATTGACTTCTTTATAAAAAAGATCAGAGCGATTTGCAATAATTTTATCAATTTTATTTACCATAAATGTATTTGTATCTATTATCTATCGTGATCGTAACAACTAAGGCGACTCTTTTTCCAGGGACCCTTGATATGTTTTTCTTTTACTTTTGTATAATAGTGATTTTTTGGGATTTAAAAATAACTTGATTATTTGCAGTAATAAAGTTTGAAAGCAAAAATATATGTAGTTTAGTAGCAAGAATTAATCGTAAATGAAACAAACAGATAGATAGATAGATAGATAGATAGATAGATAGATAGATAGAGAGAGAGAGAGAGAGAGAGAGAGAGAGAGAGAGAGAGAGAGAGAGAGAGAGAGAGAGAGAGAGAGAGAGAGAGAGAGAGAGAGAGAGAGAGAGAGAGATCGTTTAAAGAAAATTATAATTGTAAGAGTATGAATCAGTCGACCCAAAATGACAATAAATCCATTCCTTATATTTATCATTAAATTAGAAAACAGAAAAATCTTAAGTTAGGTCACATTTTTCTTGGACATTTTAGGTTGACCATACAACGAAAAGTGGAAATGAAGAAATGTACAAAATGATTTGTGAATAATTTAAGTACTTGATAAAATTGAAAAGAATGGAAGAACCGAAAAAAAGAGTAAAAAACGTAATTACAGCAATCATTATAATAAAACCGTAAATAAATATAAATTGACGTTAATGATTTTAAATAGATTCTCCCTGACAATGTCTGTGCCATGGGAAATCAATTTTTCAAAAGCAAAAACATGCAACATCATAGATCTCCAAATGCATACTATTACGAATACAATTAAGTGAATTAATTCCAATAAAATTGAAATCAAGAAGGATTCGTTATTGTAATTCTACAAAACACTACTTTTTTTAACATCTCCAAATTTCTGGTTCTATGAAAAAATAAATTAACCAAAAAACGCGATCTGCACTTTAATTTTTGGAAGTATGTGTATAGTAGTAAGAAAGATGAGAAAACATATGAAGCAATCAAAATGAAATTCTACTTATTATTATCGATGCATTATTATAATGTTATGTTATTCTGTGGGGAAGAAGTGATGGAATTGCGTTCCAGGAGGATAAAGTGCAGGTCACGTTGGATGGAGTGCAATAGGCTTATGGGGGTGGGGAGTGCCAATTAAAGATGTAATAAATAATTATGGCATATAAAGAATATTGGGGAATGATGGCGAAGTTTTGATTTTATTCGGTGGTTATATATATATATATGCAGTAGTAGGGTGAGTGACATATCTGGAATAAAATATATATCATGGATTATAATTATAATGCGGTTGAGGTATGGTTTGCTTGGTAATTCCTTAGACGTATACGTTGTCTCTCTATTGATTTTTTAAAGGATAGGTTTTTTTTTGCAATGCGCTCATCTATAGTTATTATAAGAAAAAAAAAACAAAAAAAAACGAGTCTTAAAAAGCCAAATTTTAATCATTAGTACAGACTTAATTTTCCATTTGATATTGAAAAAAATTGAGGCTGATATTGGATTGTAAGTATTGTTAAAAATAAATTAAAGAAATTCATTTTGCATTGCGACTGCATTTAATACACATACGTTCAGTGATTGGCTTATTTGTAAAACAACTTTCTTTTGTCTGTTTTAAATCAGTTGTGCAACCCGGACAAGCGCAAAAATGAAAGAAAAAAAACATAAAGCACGGACAGGAGAGACCACCGCTATTACAGCTTGTATATTATTTAATAATCATTAAATGTATTGTACTCGAGCGAACAGCTTAAACGAGCGAATAATATCATATTAAAATAAAGGGTAATAAACGGAAGCCTCTCTTGGATATGGGGATCTCGTTATATATATATATATATATATATATATATATATATATATATATATATATATATATATGAATAATATAAATAAACCATTACTCGGAGAAAAAATATCTTTTTAGTGCATGAAGAAGTTATGATCGAAAGATTGTCAGAACAGTTAGATGAAACAATTAACAGTCTCTATAAATATCTGAAATAAAAAGCATAAAGCGTTGTAGAAGATAAACTAAAAAAATCTGTAAACTCAAAGAACAAAACTAATGCGCTACGCCCGATAACAAAAAATTTATACAAGGATTTATACAAAAATTTATCTGCGTTAAAAAAATTGAACTAAAGAATTTATGTCTCCGAGTCCAGTCCAAGGAAAGGATTTGTGCGCTGCCAAGGACCGATATAGGATTCTCCGTCCACAGTGAATAATCGCTCTACGGAACCAGGGAAGAGAAATTATATGTGATTGAACGTAACGTAATTTCCTAATTATTATACTTTGAACATCTTCGCTACTTTATTTCAAGCGAACTTTCAAACAAATAAAATGATGCCAGGGCGCATTCCTCGTTAAGATAGTTATAGATGATTTTTTACTTTGTAATATCAACAAAAAACAAATCGTTCGATAATGCATTTACAAATCAGGCTATAAACATTTGTTGGAAACAAATTTTCTGTTATAGACCTATTTGTTACTGTTTTATTCTTATGAACTGCAAACGATACATTCGAACCCCACCAGTTAAGAAGGTTTAATAAACGAATGTTTGCTTAGTGATGGAATAATAGTTCAATTTCGCTTTAGTAATAGTAAAAATATGAGCGTTACGTTCAATTCACATAAATATTTATGTTTGCCACCATGAAAAAGAGGATATACGCCAGGCTCGGGGCTTGGGATAACGAAAAATTGTCAATTGTACAAATATGGAGAGTTGAGTCTGCAGGATTCTCAAGGTATTATTTGTTTGTCTGGACCTGGAAATATACAGGACCTGGAAATAAAGGGATTAAAGAAGAGTCGTTGCTCTTGCGAATCATTCTGTCTCTGCTACCGCTGCCGATGCCGTGATCACTGCCAATGAGTTTCTTCTCTTTAACCTTTGGCCATCGCTGATGCTTTACAATACTGCTAGTTGCACAGTCTTATTTGCTAGAGAGGTGCAGATAGTACAGTTTTTGTTTTACAAATTTACCGACTTATACTGGAACTTCCCTCATTAGATTTAATTCTTCTGATAACATAACAATAGATTCACTCATACAATATACTGCTATAGAATTCACGTTATCGTTTAACAACGATTATACAAGCGTTGTAAAACTGTACAAGCCACATATTCCCGCAAAGGCAAGGCGCGAATAGCCTTGGTATCACACGAATGGAAATTATAAATATATAAATATATATAAATATATATATATATATATATATATATATATATATATATATATATAAAGCACGATAAACATTAAATTACAATAGTTATTAGTAAGAAAATTGTTTGTGTTTAATATTTTCACTATAATGATTAATCACTTCAACGGGTTTATCATATCAACATAAAACTTTTGTACATTCATAAATAATATTAAAGCTTACAGTTATATACCGAAGTAGTTTTTTAACTGTAAAGATAGTAAAAGAATTAACAATCGTTCTCTCGTTGAATCATGTACAGAGATTTGTTAGCTTATCAACGCCAAATAGAAGAATCAGATTTTATGTAACTTTCATAGTTAAAAATTGTATAAAAACAGAAAATGTTTTATTGGATGACCGAACTCCTATTGTTTTACTTTTAATTATCATAAAAAATTATAAAATTTAATTTAACATTAGTATTTATAATTTAAAGAATAAACGAATTTGTATCATTTTTTACATTGCCGTTTTTTAATAGTAGTGAATGCATTTAATCTATTTTAGATCCTAGATATATTCCTCGAAATGTATATCGTAAGTGAAACTTCAATTACATAAATTTTCAAAATTATTGCAATTAATCGTGTTTAATGTCGTTACAAGTAAAATATGATCAGTACTTAGGTTTCCGTTATATGTTATAACATTTTTAGAAGATGCTGTTTATAATGAAAATGCAAATAAATTATTCGATTTTTCTTTAAAACCCTTGAATTTTCAAGAGTACTCTTTTTCTAATATAATTTATAAACATACTAGATTAGATTATGATTGAAGATTTAAATATTAATATTTTATAGTAAGAGTTTGGTTTTTTTATTAACTTTGGTAGTATTTAAAGCCTCTATTAACACTACATTTTCGAAACCGTCTGTGTTATATACAAAAAATCTAAATTTACATATCTATATTATACATTACTAGAATAAAAAAGAATTCGAATTATTACCAAGAATTTTCGAAACGTTATAAAAAATGTAGTTCTTCTATATAGCTGAATATTACCTCCCTTCGTAGTTATACTTGTGATATTGAAATCCCTACTATTGGAAAAATATTGATAAACTTATAAAAATAATTTAACTCAATGATTATCATAATTTTTTTCAATTAAAATCGGAGATGTCAGGGTATAAATAATCTAAGCTTTATGTTTATTCGTATTTGGAAATTTTTCAGGTGTCGTCATGCAAATAAAAAGTATACGTATGTATACTGTTCAATGGAAAATTTAGTGTACTTTCACATTAATTTATCAGTAGGAAATGGGCTTAAAAATCAGAATGTGTAAAAGTGGATTTAGACTATTTTCCAGATTTTATATCTAGTTACATACATATATAATATATAACCTGCATTTTTTAAAAATCGTTCATAAAGCACAATAAATCTAAATTTATTTTTTATTTCCTATCAACTTCAACTACCTAGAGATGATATAGTGTTATATAATAACCTCTATCCATTCATTCATAAAATACACAACTTCAATATTTTTCGACTTGCAACAATAATTCTTTTTACAGGAGATAATCCAAGAACTGCTAGTGGTTTGAAAACAATCACATGCCATGGCTAGGAGAAAAAAAAAGAGTAACTCGCCACCAGTGGAGCAAGATAAATATTTGGCTCAAACAGCTATGTGGAATATATTTTTATCGATGGATAAAGAGTATAAATAATGAAATAATAAAATTCATTATGTTTTGCTCCATTATTCAATACTTCAAGAGCAAGGTATAGCATAATTGAATTTCTTCTCAAATAACTCACCCTCCCTTTTAATCATACATATACCTGTTTAGAATATTTCCTACCATTGTCATAGATAATAAGTAACTTTATGTTAGGGGTAATAATTATCTTGATAGATCTTTTAACAGTTTATTTTTTTGAAGGTTTCAAGAATCTTAAAGCTTCAAAATTATTTTATTCTTGTTGCTATATATATTTATTAGATTTGAAAATAGCGAACTTACCTCATGTTGATGAGATACTGAGCAAGCGCCACGGAATCTGGGTTGCCAGTGATAGTGATTGTCCGATCCGTAAGTCCACCTTCGCGTTCTTCACAGTTGCTGATCCGGATCATAGCGCCGGAGATCTGGCGAATCTCGGCGATCTTGGTGCCTCCTTTGCCGATTATACATCCAATTAACTCGTTCGGCACTGTCATTTCTTGCGTTTGATTGTTAGCAGTAGGCTGCTGTCGATTTGTATTACTAGTGCGCAGCTGACTGCCCGCCAGGGCGGCCAATGCTAAACCGTTAAGGAGAAAATAATGTTAAAATAGTAATTCTTGTTACCCCGCCATGTGCTGATATAAATATAAACACGTATACACTTATTTTTGTGAGCATTCTTAAAATATATAAAAAACTAGTTTAGTCTTATTAAAATGAATATCTTTATAATTTTGAATTTTTTAAAAGATTTTAATACAATTATTTTAGCATTTGCACAATGTAAAATGTACTGTGCAAGAAACAATGTATGACAATATAATATTTTATTGTTTTTTTCCCTCTATTTTTTGTTTTGAGGAGTTAGTCGTTTTGGGAAATGAAGCATTAATAGAATTAAACTCGAAATTTGCTTACAATTTATGATAAAATAGTCAGATAAAAACAAAAAAAATATATCAGACATTACATCTTCTATCTGTTTTTAGGATTATCATAACGCAACAATTGTTTCCAAAAATAATACAAATATTTATTCAAACACATGAGACGTTCTAAAAGTCTACCGTTATTTTTTATTTGCCATCATGCAAATGAAATATTTGCGATAAGCTCTTATTAGAAAAGTCAAACGACGTATCGTGTACGGACATGGAAGCAAATCTTTATCATGTAATCGTACAGTTTCAAATCATATTGATCAACCTAGATCAACCATTCAAGAGCATTTGTATCCAATTGTAAATTCATTTGTTTAAGATTAATTTAAAAGCCATATTATTTTCTAGTGTACAAATGTGATGGCTCGAGAATTTGTGTACAGTATTTTGCCTTAAATTTTTTGGAATAAAATGAACCCAATGCTCCGAGTATGTAGGAAACTTACCTGCTGGGTTGAGACCTCCAGTGTTAGCGGGGGCTGCCAGCCCACCTAAACCTAAAGCAGCCAGGCCAGCCAAAGGGCTGCTGCCAAGTTTGCCCATCTGTAACAACGAGAAAATCAAAAGGGAATCAATATTGATGAAAGTTATATTTCGCTTCGAAAATTTTAGTTTCTTCCTTTTGATAATATACAGGGAACCATACTATACGTATAATAAGTAAATATAGATAAATGCACAAATATAATTATGGAAACACCAAGCAAGATAAACATACGCATTTCGTGCGAACCTTCCTTTCTCCCCTTTTCCTTATTTCGTTAAAAATTTATTGCCCTTTTTAATAATCAATTTTCAATATTAAAGTGATAAATCTATATCATAGGTGTAATATTAACCTCTAAATTTTTTTTGTTCAAAATCAAATAGTGGAAATATAAGACCAATAGTAATTTTCTTTTGAACTTTATTATCCTGG
The DNA here is from genome assembly GCA_018907035.1 of Sycobia sp. Sy_11. Taxonomy (NCBI): domain Eukaryota; kingdom Metazoa; phylum Arthropoda; class Insecta; order Hymenoptera; family Epichrysomallidae; genus Sycobia; species Sycobia sp. Sy_11. Next base: position 926,162 of record JACCIC010000141.1, read on the forward strand.
GTTAGGCTCATAATTTCTTTAAAAAAGGATGAATTATGACCTGGCTAATTTTATTTACGAATAAATATTCACATCTCATTTATTTTTAAAATAAAAATTTTCAACTGTTTTATAGTATTTATAATATTCCGTATGAAGTATTTAGTAGGTTTTAAACAAAAAAGTGCCAAACTTAAAAATTTAATCTAAAAAAAGCTTAAACTAATTTTAAAAAAATATTTAAGACCACTTAATGAAATTATTATATTCTTTAAGCTCTATAAATTTTTTATAATTAATTTCATGTATATCGCTCATTTATGGTAGTTTTAATTTTTTAATTACACTTGTCGATATCATGTAAGTTATTCAATGCAAACATTCTATTTCTTGTGCAACAGTTCGGTGGTTACTTTCCATTTTTACCAGTAAAATAAATTATTTATGTAAACTAATAATTTTTCTCAAATTTAAAGTTTTACAATTGAATTTTATATATAGATTTTTAATAAAGCATACAACAACTTTCCTTCTAAGATGAATAGTAAAGTTTATTATTGTACAAGTATAAAAGTATAAGAGAAATATTTTAATGAGAATCTAATTATTCAAGCATAATTTAAATTTTTATAAAACAAATATATTTTCTTTGTAAGAGTAACAAAGAATAATAAGGAAAAAATGTTTCGCTTAATCAAAATGACACATAATACGTGATAGGATACTTAGTCCACACTTAAGTTTATCTTATTCAGAATTTAACTATCTTTTTTTAATTTTAATATTTCTGAATAGAATTTAGTTAACATGATCAGGAATTATTGCTTACGTAGACATGTATTATTTCACTTTATTTTCTATGAAAAATTCAAAGCGATGAAGTATTTGCTTAAAGTTATTCTCTGGAATTCTATTAATTTCAAATAAAAAGTAATAAAATATTAATGGTTACTTGAAAAATGTCATATTACATCAATTTCTACTGCATAGTTACAGCTAATTTTCATTGTTTACATTAAAATAGTGATAGTAAAGTCTAGTGAGTACATTTAATTTTTTTAATTTTTTGACTAATAAATTTATAAACGATAAAAAAAACCGTTTCAGCTCAAATTTGAAAACTTCATTACATGTTTATTGAAAAAAAGCTGCTCAATATTAATTTGGTATTTTTAAGATAGCTCTTTATCGGTACATATAGAATTAATATTAAATATTGTATCTCTAAGTAGTGTTAGATATTTTTAATTTCATTAAATTGCAATGAATTAATGTCCTTTTGATATATCAGCCAGACGAGCTTTACAGTTTCACATACTCATTATAATATATATCATATATAATATCATTACTGGTATACTACCGATTTTCGAATAACACGTAAGATTGTGTAAATTTTACTGGCATTGCAACTTCTTCAGGATTACTTCGCCGCTAAACAATAATAATGATGAGAATTAATTGACGAGATTACGTAAAATAAAAATGATGTTGCAAAGGAAGAATTTCATGACATGTGCAAATTTATTTGGAAACTCTGTTTTCCATTTCCATACGAACTGAATCTCTTAATTACTTGTAATCTTTTCTCCCTCATCCCGGTCACCAAGATGCCAACTCTAGTTGCTCAGAAGTTGGGTATTGATTATTACATCCCGTCTCACAGGTTTATTGCTTATAGATGTTTACTGTACGCATTTACTATTTATAAGGGTTAGAATATTCCACCAACTAATATTGAACGTATTGCATCTATTGTCAATTTTGTATAGAAAATCAGAATTTTCGTATAAAATATTATCTGTGCATGTTCTTACCTTATAAGTAAGGTATATTAATTAGAATATATGAAGTAGCGGGAATTAAAATTTTATAAAGAACGCTATAGCATTGATAGCAATAAAATAAACGTTATATGCTATATGAATTTTTATTTCTAATTCTATATGAAATTTTGACAGTTTTTACCAGTACATGTGTACACTTTCATATAATTGAGTATTTTTTATATAAGCATTGTATAATTCAATTATTATATCTATATCCTAAATTTAATGGATAGAAAAGCAAGACTAATAAAAGATCATAATTAAATAAAAATTATTTAAATATTGCTTATAATACTTTTTAGTGACATATTATATATGAGCAAATATCTGAATAATAATTAAATTATAAAATAAATAATGTGATTCGAATGTTAATTATATTATTGTTAATATTTTGTTTACAATTAACGGTATTTTTTGTGCTGGTTTGTTCAATATTATACAAAATAATATAGTTTATTTTTAGGTCATTTATTTAATACCTTGATTTAGATATTCTTTCTTTCTTTAGATATTGTAATTTTTGTAGCTATCTAACTTGTACTTTTATCTTCAAAATCAATTCATAAACGAAAAGCTCATATGTTGTTTCAATATTTGCTATGATATATCAATTTGTAGACGCCTTCTCATTATTCTATAATCGTATTTTATTGTATTAATACAGCCACACTGTTACTATTATCAAATAACCGAGATGATCTTTTTGTATTTACGCCATTTGCTACGTGATATCGAGTCAAACAAGAATTTTATTTTCCAGTCCGTAAAAATGAAATAAAAAAAAATGAATACATCATAAATATCATTTCAGTCTCGATTTACTTCACGAAAATAAATTTAAAAAATACAAACATTGTTTAATTTTTTTTTGAGTCACTATAAAATTATTAATAATTATCACAATTTTTAATTATTATTATTATAAGTTAAAATTAATTATACGAGATCACAGAAGAAATGGCACATGATGAATAATATGGAATATCACAAACAGAATTAATTCAATGCTTTTTATCTTATGATGTAGCATTATCTCTAAATTTTTTCATCAAATGACAGCTATCACTTTATATTTTATACTTTAATCTTGTAGTAATAATATTCAACCATATCAGCGTCTTCAAACGTTAATTTCCTATCTACAAAAATTATTTTAACGTTGTGCGGTGGGAATTACGATTTTCTTTAAATAATTAACATTAATATCGCAAGAATCATCTAAAGTCTACAGCTAGTAACCTGTGCATGCATATAAAAATTATGTTCATTGAACTGAAGATTGGGCAGCATGAAATGCTATCTCCAGATGATATATAAATTACGCGTGAACAATTAATGAATGAAAAGGGGAGACATTGGAAAGGGATAAGTGAAAACGACAGTTATTTTCTTTTTTTGTCTTCATTTGGCTTTCAGAAAAACAAAAACTCGTCTGGTGTTTCTAATGTTGTAGAATAAAAATCTATCGTGTGGCACGCTTCATAGAACAAATATAAATTTAAATAAACTAAAAATGATAAGGACATAATTTGCTCTCTAAAATTTTTAAAAATTAAAATTACAACTGTAACTAAATGAATAGTAGTACAGCTATCGATTTAAAAAAATATGAAATGAATATTTATTAGACCATGGGAATAAAAATTTTAGAGAGTTGCTAATTTCATATAATGATGAGAATGCTATTGATCAGGGTAAACATGATTAAAATCAATATAAAATATATAATATGATATATAAATGATATTACTGTCGAAGGGCAGCCCACCCTCGCGCAAACTCCTCGCTACAATGTAAGTCGAATGTCATGTGCTACTCTATGAAACTATGTATGCACCTGTAAGGGGCGGGGGGATACATAAAAATTTCCATATTGGCAATGTGAGAAGCATACAAAATGATGGACATTAAATACAATAAAACGAAAGAAAGTCAGAAAATCAAACAGAAGGAAACTCGTGAATGAAAAAATTCAAACGCAAATAATGAAGGGACGGGTGAGGGGGAATAACAGAGAAAAGATGCTGGAATTGTGACAAGAAAAACATGTAAATAGTATATTTTTTGCAAACCAAAATGAAAAAAAAAGTTTTGAAAAAAATTCAAGTTAGCAGCAAAGCAGTTTATAGACTCTCAAGAACAATTATTTAAGATTTAATAATTATTTTTCATAACTGAAAATTCTTTGACATTCATTGATTAAAATGTTAAGATAATAAAATTTGATAATTATTTAAGATAATAGGTTTATTGAAATATTATTTAGTATACATTTGAATTTAATAAAGAATAAAATAAAGAATATAAAACTTTGCTACAAGATCTTAACAAAATAAAAATATAATCAGTAGAACAGATGAAGCAAATGAGAGAAGCTTTTTCCAAGATATAGTTTAAAGCGTTTTAAGCAGTTCCAAGTATTTTGTCGGGGAAGTATAGAATGAGAGCTGAGATAAAAACAGATTTCACGTGAATAGTATAAGATGAGCTTATGGAATGCGAAAACGAAGTTGAAAGGCAAATGTAAGGTCAAGTATAAAGACAGGGAGTAGAGAAAAACAAAATAAGTATGAATGAATAAGACAAAAAAAAAATTGATAAATAAGCGCATGTAGTAACCTAAAACTACCTTCTCGTGCCAGGCATGCATTTTTTACATCTTTATAGATTTTTCTTAAGGATCCTAATATAGATTCAGACAAACAATCAGAATGATTCCCACTTGCACCGTCACCATCACCACCACCACCACCACCATTATATTTATCACCATCGCCGACTTCTTTTTTTACATATATAATTAACTCCTATTTTGCGTGTAAAAATAGCTTATAAATCTGGGTTCAAAGTTGAATATAAAACAACATTAGGCCGAATTTGGTTAATTTTTTTTTTCTTTTGTTAACTATGAACGACAAAAATATACTATAAAATTGAAATCAATATAGCAAATCAGACTGTTCTGATTTGCTATAAGCATAAGCAATTGTTTCATGATAGCAAATTTTCAACTGTAAAAAGAATGTAAATTTAAAACTTACATATCTTACATTTGATTTTTTTCATACAGAAATGAAAAGAAATGCAAGATAGAACGAATAATTATAGATACCAAAGAGAAAGCATTTATTTAGTCTTGAATATGACGAATGTATCTTTGTATAACAAATCCCAAACGTGAGTAAAAGTCGTCGTAAAACAATTTAGAGGAGCACAACTGTTTTGAACAGTAATTCGTAAAAAAACTTTTTAAACAAAAGCACCAAACATAAAAAGTATTGTATTTGTTGTAGATTTTAAAAAGTTGTATATACCAGCATATACCTCTGAAATGTAAAGACAAATACTGAAAGAAATACTTTTTCAACAATATACATCTACTTAATAATTTTTACTTGAAGTCTCAAAAGTATAACCATATAATTTTATGAAACAAGGCATTGTAGTTAATGCCTCAGATTGAAATTAAAAAATAATACAAGGAAAACTGGGATTTCATTAGCATGCAGCGAAAGAAAGAATATAAGTGAAAAAAGTAATCACCAGAGAAGTTCACGTCACAAAACAGCCTCGTGTCAATGAACAGCAGTGACCAATTGTGAAGCCGTCTCAATAATTTAATCTCGTTAAAATTTTTTCAATGGAGACCGAAGTAATGCAAATAAAAGTAAAAAAGCACTGAATCCTCCATTCTAGTATTTTGGTTCCAGTATTAAAAAATAAGAATTATAAGAATATAAATAGGCGATTGGCATTAGGATATGAAAGTTAAAAAAACATATTGAATAAAATTGGTTAGCTCTCGGTAACTGTTTACACCTCTGTATGATCATTATTTAATCTGATTTTTAAACGATTTAAACATTATTTTATTATTGTTTTATTAGAAGCATTCTAAAAATAATTATTCTTAAAATAACAAACAGTTACACAGAAGTAGTTTTAGGAAGTATAGATTAGCTCCTTTAGTACAAAGTCATTGTCAATTACTAAAATTTATGAAAGCAAAGATCTTTTTGAAATGCTTTTCAAAGTATGAAAAATTTAAATTATTTATTGTTTTAACTTTGTAGCGATAGTAATTAATGATTACATCCGCATGTTTATAGTTGGCAAGACTTGAATTACTAAAAGTTTTTTACATTATTAAAATTACTATAAATTACTTAAAACCATAACACTTTTTAGGATAAATATTGTTATTAACGATCTACAAATTATATTTAATTTATTATTTACATTAAAAATTGTTTTGAATCGATAGTTCAAGAAGAAAAAGATTCGTTGAATATAAACAAATTTAAAGGAAAATATTTTAATGTAAAATTGATGTTAACTTAAAACGTTCCAAGTTCTCAAAACTTGCTTATAAAATACCTTTTATATGTTTTTTAAGCTAATTTTATACTTTTAAATATTATTATTAAATTTATTTTAATTATTTTCAAATAAAATCTACTAAATATCAATTGAATTTTGAAAAATAAAGTTCCATAAATATTATCATTAAAATTTTTTTGACGAATTATTTAAATTCTTCTTCGTCATATTAAAAAAAACTAATTAATAACAAAAATAATTGTAACCGTACTGATAAAGTTAAATTTATTGTTAATATCGATTGAGTTAAGTGAAGACGAAGTTCGATCTTGATTTAATTACGAAAATACTTGACAAATCATTATAAGAAAGTCAGTAATAAAATGAACGAAATAAAAAATATCTAAAACCATGGAAAGAAATTCCAGTAACTTATTAGAAACAAGATGATTAAATCTTACATTCAAACAATTTTTTGCCGTGTTTTCATAAAATAATAGCTGGTGCGTGTTGTTTTAGAAGCTGGTGTAAAAAGCTTATAGAAAAGAAAATTTTATTGAAAGGTTTTGTCAATAAACCATTTTATAATCACTTTTTATTGTTATAAAAAATTATATTTAATTAACTTGCATAGTATTTGAGATGACGTATCTCGTTTTTATATTAGGCCACTAAAGGTGCACCAGTAAAAATTTATGATATCATTCATGATATTCTTCTATGTGCATAGATAAACATTATAACAAATCGATTATAAAGAAAGAAAACCATGCAAAGTACAATTTATTGTCAATTAATGATTAGAACTGCTTCTATCCGATTCGTTACTATGTTATATAATTTATTTAATAAACATATTTTTTGTACATTTTATTTTAAAGATGGATGGGCATGGAATCATTTTTTTAAGCCGAAAAAGCTTGTCGTTGTCATGTTTTTTAATATAGAAAATGTTTTAGTTAATCCTTTATTGAATTTTTTGACATTTTAACGCTTTTTCTTTATTCCAATTTTAAACTTCATAACTTTACTGATTTACTGTAGTTTTGACATTTTATAAAAATTCAACCAATTGTAATTGTATTTGTATATACATAAATGTATTATTTGAATTTCTAATGTTACATGTCGGAAGATTCGCGACTAATACAAGAACAATGCTCTTTAAGCTCTTTAACCTTTGTTATTTAATAACTAAAAAATTGAATTTTTAATACATGATTTTTTTTATCTCATCTACATTTATACGTATAGTAATCGCAGAAAATAAGTGCTGCTTGAACAACGTTTTATACTTCATAGCACGTATAAGCGGCAACAAAAGTTTAAAAAGAACATATAAAGGTTACGCTACACATGCAAAAAAAAGATCCCAATTCGAATGCAAAGAATCATGCAAAAGCGAAGCAAAAGCAAAAATAAAAATTCGATATTTTGATACACTCTTTTCAATTTTGTCAAATCTGCATTATATTACATTTTAAAATAATTTCTAACTGTCTCAATTGCCAATTACGACTATCATTATTAGTCTGCACATAGGAAGTTTTGCAAGTTTTTAAACTGATCTATTTTACAATAATTATTCGGCTCTCACAGTTTTAATATTACGAAGGAAATGAACACTATAATTTGGAAGATGAATAGTCTACTTTCAAAATAATACTTGCTCGTGCTACCGTGGAATCTATCGAGAAATACAATAGCAATCAAAAGCTTCAGATATTAAAAATTATTTAGAATGTTATTTCTTTTTTTTTTCTTTACACAAGCAATTGTTAAAATACCATATGTTAAACATCTACAACTCTGGTTATAGTAAACAATTTCCGAAAGACTATACAAAGGAAAGTGCTTCAGATAAAGGTATCGCGTAGTATGTGCAGAATGGTAAAACAATCAGAAGATGTAAAACTTATTAAAGCTATACTGCGATTCACATAAATGATTCGCAACGCAGAAACTAAATTTTGATCAAAGGTTAAACCAAAGAAACATTTTAAATGGAAGGATGAGTCTGATCTCTTTCCTCTTACTGCCTCAGGACCATCGGTTCATTAATGATCACCATCAAAGTATCCATATTAATTATATTAATACATAATATACACATATTTTAGGTATGTATTATTTTAATCAATTCATTTTCAAAGATAAAAGACGTTTTATATTATAGCCGATTCTTTGGTTGGATTTAGATCAGTTAATAGATATTATACATTTGGAAGCATTGCTATCGAAATAATTCTCTCTAATAATCTCCAAAAATAGTATATACATTTCAATTATTTTATCCATTTGTGAAGAATAACTAGCCTACTAAAAAAGGTGTTAGCGAATTTTGTAAATTCAAATAAAAGATAGTCGAATTCAAAATAAAGCAGTTTAACTTTGCTTTTATGATTTTACACATATTCATTAAAACATTTATTAAAACCTGATTAAGATACAAAAAATGTTCAAAAATATATAATAATCAATAAATTATATTTTAATTAATGTAAATAATAAAACGAATTATCTTACTGTATCTTTAAATATTCTGATTCACAAATTACGTCATGCACAATAAATAAGTACGCGTTAATGTTAGAAACGGTATATAAAAGTAATAAAGGAAATGTATGTAGTGTGAAAAGTAAGTGAAAAGATATACTATACATAGAGTTAAAAAGAGACAGAAGAGCAAGAGAACAAAAGTATTAGAAAATGCAAGATTTGATTTTTAACATTAAGAAAAAGACAAGCAGACTTTTGGAAATTTGGCAGTAGATAGGAAGGATTTTGATACATTGTAGAAGGGACAAACTGGTACAGTTCAGATTCTAATTGTATACAATAAGTGAAGAAAGCGTGAACGCTATTAATGTTTATGCAAGAACAATATCCGTTAATAATGTTCACGTTTCGTAACAGCTATATATTTCCTACATAGTTAATGCTACCCCACAATCTGTCAGTCGATCTTTTTATTGAAATATTTCACACTGTTGATTAATAATATATTCTTAGATTTTTATTTTAAAATCTAATTATCCATACGTGGTTTCACTGAAAGCTGATGCCAACAATAAAGATCATTCAAACATGTACTGGTCAGATTAAAGGGTAATATAGCATTGAACGAAAGAACTATGATGAGCAACAGGCACTGTGTCACTATTTATGATTCCAACAACTACGGCTGTTTCCACAACTGTACGCCCGCGTAAAGAATTAAATATGGATGTTACGTCCAAGCTTATAAATTATTATTTACATTTTTCAAAAATGTAGCAGAAATTTATGTGCATAATTTCACGGAAATAATTTTTGCCAGACAGGTGTACAGTAGTGGATAGAGCTTTACATAGAACTGGACACATTTCTCCTCACTGGTGATGTTGCCTTATAGTTGCAATGTGGTTCTAGGGGTTTTCTAGGGGTTGGTATAGCGGTTTGTGGTAGGGGTTGGAACTTGAGGGGTCTCGTTGGAGGCACGAAAAACAAAAGACTTACGGCGTCTGCCACGAGGTGTGCGGGCGGGAGGGCTGCCTGCAAGTGTCCACTCTTCAGCAGGGGGTCGGCGAGGCCTGCCACGCTTGCGTGTAAGGAGCTCGGGTGTAAGGGATGGTGGTGGGGGTTGGCGAGGTGGGCTGGCAGTAGGGGATGATGCCCGTGAGGTGAAGCTGCGAAGGGCGAGGAGGGGTGGGCCGCGAAGGGTGAGGTCTGTAGAGTTTGGCCGTTGAGCGAGGGTGGGTGGGGGGCTGTCCCGACAGCGGGAGCGGCGGGCAAAGGCATTACTGTACTTACGTCCGAGTGGGCGGGCACCGCGTAATTACCCTGGATGGTGAATGCTTGCCCACCAGCCAGGATCACTGGCCCACCAACTTGGGGTTTGGGGCGATAAGGGATCGTGGCACCTTTAGGAGGGGACTGAAACAGAAAGCAGAACAAACGACAAAGCGTCCGGTAAGGGACGAACTTATTAACGTGTTAACAAAATAAAAAAGATTAAAATCAACTAAAATAAAAAAGAGAGAGAGATTGAGTTAAATTAGCTATACGCAGTCATAGGCATTATCTAGAGAGGGGGGAGAATGAGCTACGTTGGGTAGGCAGTATACAACGGATAGTCGTATTTGTAAAGAATAAGCAGTGTTTGTATTATTACACATGTACAAGAAATAATGCGTTAGAGGTCGGGTTGTACATTAGAAAATTTAATGAGTTTATTATATTGTGATACCTACCAGTCACGTATCCGACTACCCATTATAGTCCACTCTCTCCCTATGAAAATCTAAATGCAAAAAGTATCTTTTTAAAAATCTTATTCTTTGTACTGGGAAGGTAGAAAATTTTAGTAATCTAATAATTACGCACTATTTACGTTTTTTTTGTTGTTGTTGCAAAGTTACGTAATATTTTTATTTAGATGTTCATTACAAATTAATGTCTGTAGATTGATTTTAAAAAAATACTCGTTCAACCCATGACTGTATATACTAGAGGAATGATCATGTAAATAAATAACAATTATCTTATGCATAGTACAGATTATGTATAGTATTGAGATTTAAATTGTGATTTAAATTTTCTTCTATAATCCATAAAAATAATATTAGTAAAATTCTTACAAGAAAAATATATATTTTTCAATACATTCAAACTTTACGTTATTTTATAAAATTACATAAACGATCCTTCCCCTAGAAACAAAAAAAAATTAATAACACGTTACATTTCTGTGTAAAGTATATTAATTTTCTTAATTAATGTTAACAATTTGAGGATGTCATAATTATTCGTTGATATTAATTAAGAATTCATTTTTATAATTTGAAATAGATAAGACTGCAATACAGTAATAATAAACGTACAAAATTCAAGTAAACAGAACAATACTGTAAAATAAAATTTGATCAAATAAAGAAACTCAAATTATTATACAATCTTTCACTGGTTTTTATTATTAGTTTATTATTTATTAACAAGCTCTACTGTAATATTAATTTTGAATCTCCTTTAATGCCAATAAATTGGATTTTATTTATCAATTGAAACGATCGTTGTCGGTCAGTCCAATACGTACCTCTAACATGACGCAGCAGATATGGTATATGCACTGCGTAATGGCCTCGCTTGTACCGGAAATGGTGACCGCGCGCTCCGTCGAGTTGGGCAACATCTCCGAAGCGACCTGGATCGAAGCTCCCGTCACCTCTCTGATCTCCTTGATTTTGGAGCCACCCTTGCCGATCAGCGAGCCGCACTGGGACGCGGGCACGATCAGCCTGAGGGTGATCGGGGGCCTTGGGACCCCACCGCCGCCCGCGCCGCCGCCCTGCATGTCGTGGAATTGCGAGCACCATTCCTCGAATTTCTTGCAGATGAGGGTGAACGCCTTGAAGATCGAGTTTGTTGGACCCGTCACAGTCACTATTCGCTCCGGGCACGAGCCGTCGGAAATATTGATCTTGGCACCCGACTGCGCATTGCACGGAGAAATTTTAATTATAGAAAGATATTTTATTGTTTTCTTTGGTGAACGGCATAATAGAATCCTATAGTTCAGGAATTTTATACCAGGATACTTGTTGTGTAATAGCTGTTCATTATAGTATACAGAAAATTTAGTTTGCAAACTTTTTGCAACTTCTGACATTGCACTATAAAAATATAATATGACTATTCAATTTTATTTACTTGGAAGCATCAATAGATTATTTTTGAGTTTTCAACAGAAGAGGTCAATTTATTTATTATACAATTATAAAACATATTTATAATTTATTTTCAGAAATTCAAACAAAATGTAAAGAATTTAACCTTCAATTAAATTTTTAAAGAACTATGCAGACAGATCAATAATATATCCGTGTACTTTTCATATGCAAATGCATTGTTCGGGAAAATACGAGAATAAAAGTTGTATAATTACCTCTTCCCGGAACCTTTTGACAATTTCTCCTTTTTTGCCGATGATACTTCCGACTTCCTGTAAATAGAAATTATAGAACATTTGAATTTATTTATCATAACCGATACTTTATTATTATATAATAATGTGAAATAGGTAAAACAAATTATGTAAAAAATATATACAATAACAAAATCATTCATATATTTTGCTTTGAAATAAGCTATGCACTAGAGCTTTAAATTTATGTACTTGAAAAATTGTAAAATTTTTAATAATTTGATTTTTAATATTAAAAATTTTTTTAATCATATAAAGGAAAACATTTTTTTTTACTTTTTTACATGGAAATTAACCAAAAATTAAATAAATTGAAAATTTTGAACATCTTCCTCTGTAATATTTTTCATTCGCATGTTTTAATTTATTAATTTATCAAGTACAGCTGTGAACGATTATAGAAATATTTTCTCGTTTACAATTAAGATTACAAGAACTTTTCTTCCAACTTCCAGTGCGAATATTTGACAATGTAAAGCCATTAGGCGATTTTCATTCAACTTTTGTGTATGAAAAATTGAATTCGTTGTGCAATTGTACAACTAAACAAATCTATTAGAATCCTAGAAGATCGCATTTATTGTAATAAACTTTAATAAACTTTATTTAGTATGTTGAAAAAGAAAATCATTCGAGATTTGAGAAAGTGAAATTGTCAAATATAGAATACATCTGAAACAGGGTCGAATCAGTAACCGATATTGTTCTGGTGGTCTGTCAAAAGTATCTATCAAGTCGAACAAGGACGGGAAGTCATAAATGTTTTATTTTGCCATACGACGCCATTCAAGAATTTATGGGTAAGATATACCAAGTAATTTTCCAGCTATTAACATCGTAGAATTACTATCGTGCTGGTATTATTATAGCACTCCTAGAAAAGTGAAAATTTAATATGGCAATCCGCCTGAATCATCGGATTTTCTTAACTCGCTCCCCTTCATTAAATGCCTGCGCGTGGGCGCGTTTGCGAGATGCACAACCATGTACGTAAGTAGAAAGTTTATTCCAACTAAAAGTATCCTTAGTATAAAATTTAATAATACGATAATATTTAACATTATGTTTTTTATTATGTTCATCTCATTAGCAAATAATCATTTATGATTTAAAAAATCTAAGGTTGCATGTATGATATTATAGTTTAAGAAAGTAAATTTTATCAATTGTCTTTTTCTCTTACAACACATTTAACCAACACAGAATAAACAAATTTTGCTTCATTCTTGCAATTTCAACTGTAATATTTATTAAGTATAATCTAGAGCAATCTTATCGCTTTATATATTGGTCATATCATTATCTTCTTTTATATAACAGAGCTACAAAAATTCTAAAAGCAAATTCTGCACCACCAATGCTAGCATATTATACCTGAAAACTAAATTATACACTTTGATTTAAAACTTTGCTAATGAAATTATAGAGTCTGTAATTTTTTTTAAGAAGATAAATAATCTATATAAACTCCATTCTTAGAGTAATTTCATATAAAGGATTTATTTATTGAACGGGAAATGAAATGATTTATTTGTCTCTCTACTCTCTAACTATGGATCGGTGCAAATTACTGAAATTCCATGTAAATAAAGTTATGGATTTATAGTACATACAAACTAATAATCGAGCGGTGATTTTATTTGGACTAAATTATTATATACAGTAATTTTCATTGTTTTACACGTAGAGAGTAACTTTATAACATTGTGCATCTAAAAGTAGCCTTACCCAACAACAAGTATAGAGTATATTTTAATACTAACTCACGTCCGAACAATGTTGAATAAAAATGTAAGTGAGCCCATAACATTACCAACAAAGGAAGTCTAAAATTAAATAAAAGTGAACGGTAGGGAGGGGGCGAGCTGCGTGGAGGGGGGAGGGGTGAATCGAACGAGATGCATGGCGACTCGCGATTTTCTAATAATAGAGGCGCAATTTAACTTTGTCGCTTCGGTCCAGGTACATAACCCAGTCGCCATAGGCTATGCGCAGTACTTTTCTCTCTTTCTCTTATACGCTCCGGCTCTTCGCTGCATATACGCGCTCGCAATCGCTTGCGGCTGACCCTCCCGATAATGTCACACAGATCTAGGTGAGAGTATATAAGAGCACGAGGGACACGAAGGGAAGAGAGAAAGATAGGGTGAGAGAGAGAGAGAGAGAGAGAGAGAGAGAGAGAGAGAGAGAGAGAGAGAACGAGAGAGCGGACGGGTAAGGGGGGAGGGGGCAGCAGCACATACCCGAGCGTAGGTATGCGCGGCACTTCTAAACTTAGTCGCGAGCTCTTCTCTGGCTCCTCTGACTCTCTGTGTCTCTTCCTTCTATATAATATCTCTTGCGCGGCGGCCGGCTTTTTACGAGCGCGATCTTCGACCCCTTTACTGGCGCGGCGGGCAACGAAACTACGCTATATATATATATAAAATAGCGGATCGTACCGGGCGTCGCTGTCGCCAAGCGAGTGTGCAACTGCTCCTTTTTTTCTCTCACTTTTTTTACGCAGTAATTCGCGCCGAGTGGAGAGCGGGACCCCCGTCCGTACGTCCGCTGTCTAAGCGACTTTTTGAGAGGCCCGTTTTTATTTCTGATCGTTTTAATTAAACGAAGAAAGAGAGAAGCTGCATTGGATGTTAATTATGCTCTACCGTCACATTTATAGTTAACAGCAAGAGAATCGAAATGGGCGCATAGATTTTATTAGTTATAAACAGAAAGGCGTTTTGCGCGACAACTTATAATTCCGAAAAATTAAACCCCCTCCCATTATGTATTTACGTTCTTTCTGATAACTAAATATATTACCAAAAATAAGGCTAACAGTGCCTACTAATTAAATCTTCCCTATACGGCTGCTTTTAGAACGATAAGAAGGAAATAAAATAATTTTGTACTTAAAATTCAAACTAACTAAATTGGATTTTTTAGTTATCGATTAACTGCAAAAGAACATTTTTGCCTAACCACACTCATTATGTAACCCTTACATCCGTACAATATTAGTTGTAACGTTGTTATCGTAAATTTAAAAAAAAATTTTGTGAACTATAAGACACCATTGCTTGTTATACATGATCTCGTTGCGGTAAGGCATTTAAAAAAAAGTTATAATATAAATGTTCGCTGAGTAAGGATTTTGCAAGATAAAATAGAAAATTCTGATTATATTTTGGAAGTTCTGGATACAAGATGGTTTATACTTGCTTCGCGTGTACTCGCTATTAACTGTGAACATATTGCACTAGTGTGAACTCTCCCGCGATGTAGTAATAAGAATTAAAGTTGGAAAAGCATGTATTATGACAAGTTAGAGCGTAATTATTTTGAATTCAACAAATAAATGATAAATACATATCTCAACATTTTTAGATCAACAATCGGACAGTTTAATGATCTGCCGACTAATATATGTCCCTTACTCTTGGCCAAGTTATAAAATATCTGTTTATAAAAATTAAAAATTGCTTGTTAAAGACGAGTTATGGGATTTCTTTTTTAATGGCAATTAATTGCGGATAGGAAAACGCTTGAGCATTTTTTAAGGAGTTTTTCTTTTTCTTTTTGGCGAATAATATAAAATACAAAATGCTCATGATTTTTCGTTTATAGGATTAATTTAAGACGAACGTTTTTATATACTTTTATGATCGTTAGTTGATTATTACATAATCACTATTGTTCACCCCAAATTTTGTCCATAAAGGGATACTATTTGGACATTTTCGTGTAAATATTTTTTAGGTGTTAATCTGGTCAAGACTTCGTATTCAGTGCATTAATATCTGTTATGCTTATCGACTGTAGTATATACAGTAATTATTAACATTGTATTCCTATATAAGATAGATAATTATAATCTAAAAACTAATTTAGGCTTTATTATTGGGTTATCCCGGTAAAACAACATACTATAATCAACTCAATGAACAACTATCAATAAAATTTATGTATTCTCATAAACATACCTGCAACTATAATTCATTTTAAAATCTCATTAGTAAGTAATAGTAAAAAAATTTTAGGTCAGAATTATGCAATAGAATTGGAGTACTGCTACATTTTTATTTAATTAACACTAGATTTATTACCTCACTTAAAGGATGAAAAAAGAACTTGTGGTTGCGGTGTAAGTGATACTTATAATGACGTATTCCTAATTAGCTGTAATTATTACTGCATGCATTCTTAATTACAGTTTATAAAATAAACCTTATGCTCATTTAATTACGATCGAGATTTACACAGTGGTGATAGAAGTTGTTTCAAGAAGAACAAAATCGTTCGATCAAAGGATGGAGACAATGAAATTTATGCATCGCGACTGCGAGAACATTTTAATAGAAGCACATGTAGAGGACTTATATAATATCATACATGCGGGTATAGCGCCGATGATGTTGCCGTTCTCGGCAGTTTAAATCACTCCTACGTAGTGAGCAGGAGAAATCAACATTCTGCCTAGGCATCTTCTTCATTTTCCTCTTTCTATCGATTCTTTTTTCAGAAGAAAGTATGCAGCACAAACTAATGCAATTATAAGGGATCACTGTAATCTTCCGCCAGCGGTTATTGACATCTAACCTCATTCGTATACTTCGCGATTAGCATTCGTTCTCTCAAAGGTAATTTACAAACTTATGCTTTATTTGAATCAAGCGAACAGTCTATATGTACAGAGCAGGATAAGCATATCAACCATTTTTCTTTCAATAAATTGAGAAACTAAAATAAAGCGTTGCTAACATAATTGGAAATTCTCAATTGTGAGCGGTATAGCATTCAAGCGACCTGTTCTCCGTCGCAAATGGCCTGGAGGCTATTCATCGCAGACATAATAGTCTTGAAAGCAGAACAAACTTGCCATTTGAATAACAGCCGTGATAAAAAGAGCGATCGAGTATGATAAATAAATAGAAGATATAAAAGAATAGAATCCAAAAGAAAGAGAAAGATAAAGGATAAAATTGTTGGCATACGGCCAATAATTAGTGTACATTGGTACTTTCTGTTTAGCCAAATTCATAACGCAATATTGCAAACCAATTTATGCGGGATAAACATTGTCGTATAAACGTGCAGCACTGTTGGTCGGGTAGGAACGAGCTGGGGAGGAAATTAATAGACATACTGGCTTCGCAATATAACGGAAAGAGATGCACGCGTATATGCGCTCGCAGCATGATGATGATGATGATGATGATGATGATGATGGGAACATTGACATTGAAATAGCGGTGGAGCTACTGCTGTGACGCTTGCGAATCGAAGCGTCACAGCGTGAAATTATGAACTGTGACGTTGACTTCTGCAAGCCCTCTGTCAAATTAAAAGAAGTGTTGTGTAAGCATTTTACCCAACACAAATCACTTCTTTCTATTTAGAGCAATTAATTGCAAAAAATTCCGAGCTTATGAATAACGTACTATTAATTCCTCTCATTTGGTAAAGGTATCTGGAACATTATTCTGTGACCACTGCTATTAATATCTTCTGATTTAAAATAGTTTTCGAAAGAGTGTTATTTTAAGACATTTTATGCAGTGCCTATTAATTTCGTATTCAACGCGACTAGAAAACGATCAAAATAAATGTATCTTGAAAGAGACAAGGGGGCCGGTAGGTAAGGTGACAATAGATGGTCAAAAATGGTAGGCTCGTTGACTCAGGAATGAGCCAGAGCTGGACGGGGGCCAAAGCAAATTCGGCCAATCGGCCAGGCCGTCTCACCTGACTCGTCGACCAACGTACGCAATTTAGCCGGTTATTATTTCTATATAATGTTTCGCTCTGAAACTTCAAAAGAAAACTACACGACCGCTTGCATAGCTATTACGTTTGCACGACTTTCTTCGGGAGTGTCTGGTAAATATCGTACATCATCAGCTCGACTGGCCTCGGGTCGGTTACTTTTTCCGATTCAAAGATTCCAAAGGCACCTGGCCAAGTTTCTCTCTAAATTTTTCGATCCCTTCCTTCCGTCGCAATCTATTTGTATGTTTCAAATTCTTGCACGAATTTTTAGATACACTATAGATAGACCGAATACTTGAATTCTAGCAAAGATGTGACAAAAAATGCCATTCTAAATGTAATTCGATTGCTTTAATTGTCGAATTTTACCAACATGATATTAATCTGAAATATTTTTTGAAGAAATGGATTTGAAAAAGAGATTTTGTACAAGAATAAGACTTATTTTGAAACATATTTACTTGTTCAAACTTTGTACACATCATTCATACTCGATCCGTAATATTCACTTTTAAAGCTTTGGAAAGAAAATAGCTATTAATGCACATGGAATTTTTTTACACTTCATAATTATCATTTTAAAATTGCTCGGATTATCCGAACAGAGCACAAGTAAAATGTACATGTAGTGATATACATACATTTTAAGATCGAATTCAGTATAGTTCTAACTCAAAAAATGTTCTTAATTGATATGTTCTTTTGTCTGTTGTTAACAATAAAACTTGATTTATACTACTGCAAGTACAATGACAAATATCAAGTAGACGAAAGTTACGATTAGAGAATAATAAAACATGTGTAATGTACAGAGATAGAAGAACAAACTCAATAAGAAAAAGCACCTGCGTGCTATAAATTTTTCGATAAAAAGCAAGTAAAAGATGTAATGACTTGAGGAAACGTGACACCGTTAAAGACTTTAAAGACACAAAAGACTAAAGAGGAGACGGAGGAAGGAGTGGAAAGTATCATTCAAATGTGCAAGCACATGCAATAATTTCTTCCCAAGCGCGATACTTCATCACGACTATATTCGACCTCTTTTATGAAAAGCTTAGATTTTTCTGGGTATAAAACGGGTAAGCAAGATTTCAGTTAGTCACGACGCGTACTAAAAATTCATAGCTTCAAATCACAAAACTCAGTTATTGAATCTTGCACCTGAACAAAATTTCAGTTTGAACCAGACATATTTTATTTGATCGGCACGATATTAATTATATTCTTGAAATGTTATTCTCTTTATAAATAAGTTGAATTTGTTCGCACGTTGTCACGTTTACGTTAAAGGTTTTTTGTCAGTGTAAGATATCGTACTTTACTTGATATTAAAATATAAAAATATCCAAAGCTCGTATGCTGATTACCGAGACTTTGTAAGTCGTTGTTAGAACGCCGACTAACGGTAATATATTTACGTTTCGAAATGAATATAACATTGATATTCCTATTACCCGCATTATAACGATCAAAATAAAAGCAACTAGTTAAGAATCTTAGAACTATCAAAGTTTCTAATATTACAGCGGAATCAATTTTGCTTGTCTGAACATTTAAAACTTATTTCTGTAAGAAAATGAATACACATAATGATAATAATAAATTAAAGGATATACTTCTAAATCTTGTGACAATGGTTTTATTTTAATATTACAAGAATATTAATATACCAAAGGCTTTGATATATATTTAAATAAGTTCTTCAAAATTGTGAATCTTTTTAAGATAGAACGATAGATTTATAAAATTTGTTTTAACTGAAAAGATGAATAGAATATATCTTTCTCTACCTCTTTAATGATAAAAAAAGTTTCTAATGATTGTTCTTTATAAATACATTTTTAATTGTCAAAGTAACAACTCTATAGAACAAAAAATTTAAATACGTAGAAAAAAGTATAACTAAAATGCATTATGGTTTTTATGCATTATGAATTATGAGACAGTAAGTAAACTAGAATAAATGTAGTTATATATAAATTATCATTTAATTTATAAGAATGTATTTTAAAAAAATAATAAAAAAATATGATTATTTTTCATTAAAAGTTCATCAGGTACAAATTCTAGAGTTACAAATATACATTAAATTGAAGAAAATTTACGAGAAATAACTTTATCGTGTTTGTGGTTTGTAATTAAGTTATTTATAAATTCGCCTACAATTTCTACGTAAATTTCAAACATAATCAAATTAAAAACAACAGAAAATAAAAACTCATTATTAGATTTTCAACCTGTAACCTATTTATTATAAATTTTAGGAAAAACTTTATTCATTTATTCATTAATTAAAGCACCTCTCGTTTACCTGCTATTCAATATATATGAAAATCTATCAAAATTATATATATATATATATATATATATATATATATATATATATATATATAATTATTGTTCTAATACCTTAAAGACCAGAATATGTTAGATGAGTGCTTATCTAGTCAACCGTACAAAATTTGTTTATATGCTCAATGATAATAATACATCAGAACTTTTTTTATTACATTCACTAAAATTTATGGTTACATCTTAATTAAATGATTATATTATATTAAATAATTTAATTTAGGATTGTTAAAATAAAAAATATGTGGATGAACTGAAATTTTATTTGAAAAATATTTTCGTAAATTCTTGAATGAATTGAAAAAGATAGCGGAACAAAGAAAGAAAGCCCATTCAATCGAATCTATTAAAAGATTTTTTTCATAATATTTCTTCCTAAAATTTATGTCAAAAGAAATAAGATCGCCAACCTGCATAAAGGTTTATTTTCTTCGAATTCCAAAGAGCAAGTCAGCTCTTATGTCAAATAAAGATTGGCGCAGTAAAGACACTAAGTAGATCAGCGATGAGACAATGCATTCCATTATATTATCATGCTGCAGCTGTGGTGTGCAAAAATTTTAGAAGAAACCTGTCTTTTACTCTGTATGAACTGTATGTTACTCCCTTCTTTATTTATTTTTTTTTTTTTAAGAACACATTTCTGTGTTTGGAAAGCAGATAACAAGTAAAACTATAAGAACCTTACCGTTTCATAATTTAACTGACTCCAATTATAATAATATTTTTAACTATTAGAAATATGTGAGAATTACGATGTCCGATGTTAATAAAGATATTTTCGACTGAATTTTAATTAATATTCAAGAAGAAATAGATTTTATATTATATATCTGCCTTTACTCTTATGATCTTGCGAATTTTAAACTTGCAATCCTAAATTTATAATTTGAACCAAAAATACATCTACTACTTTAAATATATTAAGAATTTTGCTTTATTATACAAGAGCTTGCTTTTTAACTGTTCTTGTGAATTGTTTTGATTATTGTTATATATTCCAACGAATAAACATTACCTCGTGTTTGTATTATTCTTTTAAATAACTTATTCGAATTTTTTAAAATTCCTTTGATTTTATATCATTCAAGGATTCCATTCAATGTATCATTGCAAAGTATTAAATTAGTAGCTAATAAGATTTCAAATATATTTAATAACTTGTGTACTTCAAAACATTCACTCAGGCGAACATTCAGTACGAACTCGATTATTCGAAAACTCGAACCACTCAGAGCTCTAACATTTTCATTTAGTTAAATTTAATTAAATAATGCAGAGAACTCAATGTTGTGCCCAAGACTGATATCTTGATTACAGAGACTTCCCAAGTAGTTAGTACACTGCCGACGATATAAAGGAAGACATTTACATTTTGGAATCGCTGAATTCACAATATTGTCGTTACTCCTATTAGACTTCAATTGAAGTTCGAAACACACAATTTACGAATCTTGAACCCAGTAAATTGCCTAACCATTTTCAGTACTTTGCAGTATTACAACTTTGCTTATATTTAAATTTTAGAATAGAGAAAAGTGAATTTCGGAGGCGTTTTTAGCGCAATATATTATTCATACAAAAAGCATACATCATTATTAGAGCTCAGAATATTTCTTTACTCTTAACGTATACTCGCTTGATGTGTCAGACTTAAAAAGCAAATTATTGAATGCGTTTATCTCTAGTTTGATAAAGAAAGCTGCGAGTATTACAAACTAGAACATTTTATTTGATGAAATGCACCAAAAAAAGCTGCTTAAGGGTTTTTCAACTATAAAAAATTTTTATTTTATTTTAACTCAGTTTACGATAAAAATATAGAAACTATTAGTTTTAAAGTCGTTGAATTTTATTCCAAAAGTTAAGCATTTGGAATCAAAACATTCCTCTTCAAAGACAAATAAGAATACGAAATGTTTTATATTACCAATTCAGTAAGGTAAAAGAATCACACAGTTCTGACTCAGTAAGCTAAAAGCTTCCATATACTTTTAATTGCAAAAAAAATCACGTATATTCAAAACGTTAGAAGTAGAATAAAAATTCATTGTCAGTGAAGCTTATACTTTCAATCGACATTATTCCTATAATATTCTTTCACTGGTATCCTTTTCATTATAGCTAAATAAATATTTTAAATTTATTATTGCACATTGTTAGAGGACTAGGTTATGTGTGACTACCAATTTAAAAGAATTATTTTTTAAACAAGTAAGAGAGATAACTTAAAGATGATATATTCGTTACTTTACATATAAGAGTTGTAATAAATGATTTATCAAAAATATTACAACTGTTGTTTTTCCATTTTTGGATGTATTAACAGTTTGGCAACATAAGTGTTATAGAGGAATGTATTTATATACCAAAATACCAGACATAAAAGTGAACTAGAATCTATATGTAATATATATATATATTGGTTGGCCAATCATCCAGATTAACAATCATAAAGGCGTGTGCTGTATACTGTTAGAGTGAAATTATAGAACGATAAAAATACAGTTCACATTTGAACCTCTTCAAAAAATGATGAAGAAGTAACCATTTTCTTTCTTTTTTTTTAAGATAACGTATCAGAACTTCATTTCTTGATAACCAAAATAATCATGTACATTTATTACTCCTTATTTATATTTTTCGATAATAGTTTCTCAGTGAATCAAACTGCTATGTATGACCTAATTGATTTAAATATTAATTAAGTTCATTTGGAGAATACATAAACGAAAAAAAAATATTTCCTAAATAATAGTAAATTTTGACGTTTATTAACGTTTATTTAACATATAACAAGATTGATTCTTTGCTTATGTGATCATTAGGTTGTGTACCCATGAAAATGTATACATAAAAAAAATAATTGATGAAATGTTTTTTATTAAGCGTCAGTAGAAACAAATAACAAATCTATCGACGAAAAAGGATTTCAACGGTTCTAAGGAATCTCACTTGTTTCGCATAGAATTTCCGGCTTCATACTACTGTTGTCGATTTTGTAAAAACACAAACTATGCATATTAGATAATCCTTTTTTATTAATGGAGTGAACGTGTATGATTGTTAAAGAATTTATAACAATCCATCTTGGAAATTTTTGAATTAGGCGAAAAAGTATAAATACGCGTAGTTATTAAATTACTTCATCATTTCAAAAGTATACGCGCCAATTCTGTTGCAAAAAATAGTCTTAATTAATTGATTTTCGATTACATAAAGAGCTTTTACGTATATATCCGATAGATAGACAAAAATTGTAAGTCATATATATTTGTTCATATCTGTAAGTAATGGCACGCAATCACTCGAGTATTTTAATTCAAAATAATATTTTGTTAAGAATTTCGTGTTACTGTGCGTGTATAAATGAGCGAATGGCGTTTTATACTAAAGCAATATATATAAAATTAAAAAAACATAAAACTATTAAAAATATAAACATATAAATATTCAAAAAGAATTTTTTTAATAATTTATTATGTAAGAAAAATGTTGAAAAATTTTGCGATCATTCTGCAGTTATCTAATATTAGATAATAATTGAAAAATTAATAAGTTAATAAAAAATTTAAATGATCTTATATTATTTTGATTCATATTTACGTAGAAAGTTAAAATACCGGCATTTTCTAAAAAATAGAATAAATGTATGAATCATAGATGGCATTGAAATGTTCCAAGCAATATTAAATTGTAATAAATGTTGGAAATGGCTATCTCAAACGAATAACAGATAGATAGTGTCACAAAAATTATTCATTTGCCGACAGCTATTGCCGTGGTCGAAAGCCATTTTCTGGATACGCGTCTTGTAGCACAAGCTAATATACTGCCTCGGCAATCGCTATAGTATGCCGAGACAGTCGTAAAGAGACGAATAACTTTTATGAAACGCGTGCGAGTATTCTCAGGTCGAATACAAATTTTTGCACGCCTATCATTATTCCATTATGTTTTTTCTGGAATTTTCGACGTTCAATGCCAAATATTATTTTCTCGCATAAAAGAAATTTAAATAGCCCTAATACGCACCTTGCCCTGCATGATGAGGCGAATAGTCAGGGTGACCGAAGGGTCGTCATTGATCACAGGCTTGGTATCCATGCCGTCCATGGCGGCGTCCTTGAATTTGTTTACTTGACCGTTAATTTTGGAACTTGCTCTTTAAAATGGGACTGGCTGTGTCGTTGGTTCCAAGGATATAGAATACGACAAGGAAGATGATCAAGAAAGGGAAAAGATTAGATGAGTGACTTTTAGTTGAGAATCAGTTCAAGACCAATGCTCAGGCTGGTTCCTCGGCTACGGTTCTTGTTATCGACGTTCTGTCTGCAATATGAAAAAAAATTGTTTTTTTAATAACGTTATACATTTGTTTTACTTTATTATGGTTAAATTTTTTAAAAATCTGTATTGTTATTTTTTGTTTTACGACCGATTTAATTCTCATATGTTAAAAAATATACAAGGCAGATTTGGCCATAATTTTGACTAGGCTATGTGCTATTTAAAGTATTGTGTGCCATAAATCTGTCTGACCAATTTTGAGGAATTTGTTGCGTAGCTTTTACATAAGCTAAGATTAAATGGAACTCTTCCAAATAAAAAAAATGCTACAGAATCTATTCCATTCTAGCACGAGTTGCATTTTTCATTTTTGGTTATAATTTATCTCTTTGAACCTCCCAAGTTCTTGCTAAATGCTCTTTTCCCAGAACAGATTGAGGCAGATTCTCTCACATAGTTCGCTTAGTCAGGTGTATCAAGATTAACGACTGCTTTAATTATATCTCCTAATTTACAGTTAAATCAATGATTTTACTCAACTCAATTCTTTATTTGGATTTTAGGAAATTCTATCAAGTAAATCAAGTCAGAAGCTTAGGAAGATGCCTATTAAATTGACCATTATAGATTCATTGCGAAATTATATCATTTTAACCTTTTTATTTTATAATTATATGGAATAATTAATTAAAATTGTTTCAGATAAAACTATCAAAATTAATTTTTACGCTTATGATATAATAATAATTTGTTAAATAAAAATTGCACGAGAATGTACTTTTTGGTGAATCTAATCAGTTTTAATGCACACCGATTTACAAGTAAATCGCTCAGCTGTAGAACTAACTAAAGTTAAAATTAAAATATTTTTCAATTGAAAACTGATTTTGGTTTTTACTATATTATGATCTCAGCATTATCGAACTTCTCAAATTCATAAAAATATCTTGAATTGATCGAATTTTACAAATTATGATGTAGATGGAATATTAGGAAGTAAAATATCAGATTCGAGTTATAGTTCATAAAATGAATTCGTTTATACGAGTGATAAAAGTATGTCAAAAGTAACTAAACTGTTTCAAAATAAAGAGTTCTGAACCCTTAAATTACTATAGAAAATCAAATTAAAGCTCCAGGCATCTAAACAATAAACATATAAATGCTCGATCCGTAGAAGCTGACAGAAGTCTAAAAAAGAGACGAGATGCCGGCAAATAACAAACATATGTGATGTACATTATTAAAATGAGTTGAGCGGGCTCACTTTACAAACGTCTAAGAGTTTCTGGCTGTTTCTCTCTGAAGTACTTTTTGATACATTATTTAGGCAAAGCTCAAATAAATCAACAGAATTTGAATAACGTCTAACCTAAAAAGTAATTATAGGAATGTAAAGCAACAACAACATTTAATGTGAATTATTGCGTTTGTTCGGAGGTTTTGTTCTTTCTTCCTTATTTGCGGGTAGCGCGAAGCTGGTGTAAAAGGAAGACTAAAAAAAGTTAACCGTTTCTTTCTCATCCAGTTCTGTGCAGACGCGCGTGAGAAGAAAACTCACAGATGCGCCTTGGCCTGCGTCTTCTTTATTTCTTTATTTCTATATCTCGCTACCGCTATACTTTTTCGCGTCGCGACTATACACAAAAAGTGGGAACCGCGCTGTGCGCGCCATTTTCCTTTTCCGTCGTTCGCGCGCAGTTGCCGCATACCACGTGCTCTTTTTTCTCTCCTTTACCCTCGACTTCATTATTCTCTGTCTCGCCGTCTAAATTATGAAGTTTGTTATTTTGCGGCTTGGAAACTCCTTAGCTGCGAATACTTTAAATAATTAGAACATATCACGCGTATATTATAGAATGAGTCAACGTTAAGTCTTCTTCCGCGCAATCTTAGCGACCTTTGACTAATAGTTCAATATTAGCAAAGTGAATATTGAAAAACTTTACAGTGTTTAATTTTTTTTATGCATTGTAAAATTCAATATAACATAAAAAATATTCAAATTGAATCATTTGACACTGTTAAAACTCAGTTGACATCGACAGAGGAATATGAACTATAATCCTTAAATGAAATAATAAAAGCAACATATACGTGTAGAAGGTACTTAAAATTTTATAAAATATAGCATCATAAAGTTACACAAATTACTACTATTAAAGTAGAATTATTATTGCAGAGAATAAACTCTTCGCTACTTTGGAGAGATTATATATGTGTATATATATATATAGCGACGCGTTCGTTCAAGTCGTGAAAATCCTAGCACAAAATTTTATCCTGCACTTTTGAGCTTCACCGCAGAGAGAGAGAGAGAGAGAGAGAGGCAGAGAGAGGAGAGGAGAGGGAGAGAGAGAGAGAGAGAGAGAGAGAGAGAGAGAGAGAGAGAGAGAGAGATAAAAAAAGAATGACCCCCGATGTAAAAGAAGCACGTATATCTGCATCATCTATCATCTATATCTTCTATATATCTTCAGTGGACTCGTGCTTTTCTCACGCCATCCCCTTTCGCATTTTTTACGCGTCTCCGGCCGCTGCGCGCGCCACTGGAACATCTGGCGTTGGATCTTAACTACCCGCTACATCGTCGAGAAAGAAAGAAAGGAAGATAGAGAAAGAAGGAGAGAGAGGTGCGGTGACGACGTGAGGACTCGCTGATGCATTATGTACTTACGTAACCAATGAAACATTCGGCAATTTATCTCTTTCTCTCTGCCCGCGTTTCCGATTATTATGCAACCAGGGTCTTGCGACAATGTTTCCTCCTCGTTTTGAAAACAGAATATTATATTTTCAAGGTCACGGTTACAAAATTTGGATTTGAAAAATGTTTTTGATATGATAGTAAAATGAAGGATTTAATTTATTATTACCATATAATTACATAGGACAGAAAAATTTAACTAATTAACCAATCTCGAAGACAGATCAAACTTTTCTAAAGGTTTTCGATTCGCTCAGCACCAATCTGTCTCCAAATTGATTTTTCACGTCAGGCTTTTAAGATGCCCCAATCTGAAATTGCTTTAAAATAAAGTATATATATATGAGTTATATTTATAGCACCACAAATAAAAAACTACAAACAAACGATTTAAATATAACGCCCGCTCTTTCAAATGTCGTTTTGTTTCCTTTATTAATCTATTTTTTCTCGATAATTTATCGTATTTTTTTCTAGACGTATCTCTACTTAAAAATTACAGCAAAACATAGATATTGAACAGAACTCATGGGAGCAAGAATTAGATTGAAATGTTATTTTTAATAACCTCCAATGAAACTTAAAATTCTTTTCTTTCTTTTGGCTTCTTTTGCGGGCAGTGCGGTTATATCCAAAATCCGACGTGATAGATCAATTTTGAGGCCAGATTCGGGCTCAACCCATCGAAGAGATTCTTCGTAAAAGAACGGTCTGGTATCGGGATTGAATTTTCGTTGTCTTCTGCTCATAAATCGAATTAAAACTAATTAATTATTATCCTATACAAATTAATTATAATCGGTGAAATAATTGCCAGTAATCTGTTTAATACATTTTCACATGAAATGTTATGGAGATTGATTATTGTGTTTATGAAATCTTGTTGATTTCCATCACAGTGGATGTGTATTTCTGTACAGAGAAAGAACACGCTCCATTTAGCATTCGTCTAAAGTATATCTTTGCTCGTGCGCTAATTTATTGCATCGAAGCTCGCATTGTCGGAGTCGAGCGATAATTTTTGCCCCGTTCATTGTCAGAGCGGCGAATGCTTGCAAAAAGTATTGCATATTTATTTATTTAATTATAAGGCCTTTTCTCGCGTAAAAATTATGCGTACTAATTGGAAAAGGCAAAAAGGTAGGAGGCAGAAAATTGAAAATAATTTTCTGCGTATCTCGAAAACACTTTTGCATATCGTTATTTATTGTATATGGAAAACTTCGCGTCGAAGGCTAAGACTATATTTCGTTGGCGATTCAACGAATGCAAATTCTCGTGACCGAGAAATAATATAGAATGAAATTATTGACACAGAGCAGGAGCACATTGTAATCGTACTGCTCCGACACTGGTCCTTAAAAGGCGCCTGAGATGTTTTTTTTTAGTATACACAAATCAGGATTGTACAACATTACTTTAATTCTAATGGCTTAAGCGACGAAAAAGGAAACACACTCTTGAGATTTTTTATTTCCTTTTGCATTATTAATCATAGAATACCATACCGTTTGATTAAGATTTTTAGACATTAAATTAATTGTAAAAAATATTTTAATTTGTGCATATTGTATGAATATTTCATAGAACGAAACAAAAAGTCCAGAAAAACGATAAATTATTGAATTGTTATTTTTATACAAAAATATAAAAACTAAAAAAGGCTAAAAAAACAATAAAAAAATTTTTTGTTTAAAATTAAACAAAAGTTACGTTATTTTTGCAATTGCGTCCATATATATATATGTGTGTGTAATTAAACTTAAAGAGTTAAAATTAATTAAATTTCTGTTAAAGCTTCAAATGGAAATGAAGAATTATTGAGCGAATTTCCAGTTCACTGTTTTTAATTAACAAAATTTACCGGATTTTAACGTGAAAGTAACGAAATATTGCAATTACAAGAGACAAAGATAAACACACGTAATTTGCTTGCGCGCCTCTCTATAATATTCTGCACTTGAAATACTGAAGAAACCCCAGATACTTACGTATCAGAAAAAAAATCTCTCTGAAAGCGCACGGGCGAAATAATAATTATTATTTTCGCACGTGAAGTATTCGAAACATCGTGTATCCACGTATAGTTCGAAACGAAAACGAGATCGAAGTACGAGAGGACGAACACGCGCACCGAAACGCGGAGGGCACCAGTGCGTCCTATAGTCACAAAGAAATGGAGGGGGGGGAGAGGGGGGTAGGAAGTGATCTAGGCGATGATCGGAGATAACGGTGCATCGGGTTGCTTGTTTTGACGGAAAGCGCGCTCCTCGCGCTCGGTACGAATGCAGCGCGTTCCCATTTTTGCATTCCGCGCACGGACGCACACCCGCGTATGCACGCGCGGCCTACCGGTGTGTACCTTACGCGCGCGCGGCACATATGCGCGCGTGTGTGCGTCGCGCTCGCGCGCGACATACAGGCGGTACGGAGACACATACATCGGTGCGAGAGAGAGAGAGAGAGAGAGAGAGAGAGAGAGAGAGAGACACAGCTAAATGCTAATCCACTTCTTCTCGCGTCGCGCCGGTTCGAACTGCTCTATACGAGCTACACACTGCCCATATAGATATATATTCCACTAGATCCGCTGCCGTGGGGGCCCGTTATATTACCCGCGTTAGAGACCGGTTCGGCGAGGTGTGCTTTTCCCGTGTCCGCGCACGCAGTGTGCAGTGCTAGCCCCCCCCTCTCTTTCTCTCTCTCAGCCGTCGGACGCGTATCCTTCCCGTTCCATTCTCGACAGTTCGTTCGCCTGCGTGCAAATGTGTATAAATGTATACACTTCTCCATAGTCTCCGTAGTACGCCACGTGGGGTGATCAAGATATTTTTTGCACTCTCACCTCCCCCGACTTTGATGTGTATGTATTTTTGTAAAGAGGGGCGTCTCTCTCTCTCTCGCAAGATTTGTATGGCAAATCTCTCGTCGTTAACTCGGCTTCTAACCTAAAGGAACCAAAAATTTGCGCGACTTCATAGTCCGAAAGCGCTTTGTACTAAATTATAGATTCTGGATTTATAGTTTTAGCTTTGTATTACAAAGGGCTGACTTCGCTAAGTAAAACGTTTATCTTTCGAGATAATAGAGATAATAACAACAGTCGTTCGTCTATTTTTGGGTATTGCCGAGTCATTAAAATTATGGCATTAAAAAAACAACAGAATCTACTGTGTCTCACTTCCTTTCTTCACATATTTTATTTAACGATTGCAATGAAATTTATTCATTCTAGAATAATAGACCGATTAGACAGGCCAATAATGTTAGGGTAGCAATAGAAATATTCACTGAATCTTAATTTATATCCGATCTGTCCTCCAAATTTTTACATCACTTCGGATTTTCGAGATCTCGAACATAAAAGTGTATTTTGTAAAAACTCTTTTTTCGGCATATTTAAAGTTATACCAATTAAATAAATTTTTTTCATAAAACCAACTGGAATATATTCGAAAATCATTGTCTGTTCGAATAACATTGAGTTTTTTTAAATAGCTTTTTTTTTTTAAATTAAATTTTGCTATTTATATTCCAAATTTACTTTTTTATTCCAATTTGAGTCGAAAAAAATGCGAGCTATATATTTCAGAAAACTATCTGTACTATACGTGTCTCTATTTTTGCACGTTTACGTTACAATATCTCAATAATTTACTGGGATAAAGCATTTTTAAATCCAGATTTGGATTTAGTACATGAAAATTCTTCGGTAATGCCTACAAAAGTATAAGATTTTCATGAATTCTGGAGAAAGTCATTTGTAAATTGTTAACTATGAGTACAGGAGTCCTTATGAAACTCAATCTGAAATCACAATTTTTTTTAAAAATGTCTAATTCTGTTTCAAATAGCGTGGTAATAAAATCTGCACCAACAAAATCTATTTTTAAAAAAACGTTTATAAAAAAGTATATGAAGAATTTTTATTCATACTTTTTTTCGTTTTTAGTTTAGTTGTGGAAAATCAATAAAAAATTAATATTAAGCTTATTTTCTTATATTCATATTATATATTTCTTTTCTCAATAGATTGCATTTTACACCTGTTTTTACCATATTATCACATTTTTATTTTATCAAGTAATAATAATAATAAACTAATTAAATTAAGTTCGATCGATTTTAACGATGTAGAAATTGAACTTTCCACATTTGAAAAAAAACACGATCTGCTCTGCTTATCATAAAAAGAGGTTTAGTGCGAATATTCAACAAATCTATTCTTCTAATATTTAGAACAGAATTTTTGTTTCAGCTTCTTCTATATTGTATTGTATCACAGTGAAGTAATTTTAAAAATGGAAAAAATTAATTATCGCTGAGATATTTATTGAGCCAAGAGGAATAGATAACTCCTTCGTAAATGCAAAGAATATGAAATTCATAATGATGCCTCAGTCTCCGCTGGCCGACATTCGCCGCAATCATGAGCAGAGAGATAAAGCAAAGGGTGGTGGTGGAAAACATGAAATCGGAAGAGGCGTAAGAAAAGAGATTTTATTCTATTAATAAAGTGCTGTGAGAAACATAAACAAAATAAGGGTGACGAGTTTTGAGTACGGAAAGTTATAGGCAATTTAGCGAAATGAGATCAAAGAGGTATGAACCCAACACCGTCCGGCGGGCAGCAAGAGACTTTTTCTCGATACGTGAAATACTCGAGCATTTATAACATACCTATTTTTTCTCTATTCGCAACAACTCGACTATGACAATAATTTGCAAATTAAAACAGATGGGAAGACAGAGTAATCGCATCGTACGCCAGATAGGAGTGCTAGAATGCAATAGTAACGCGTTTACGGCGATGTGAAAGTGCAATTTTCTGAAACGCTCTGCTATTACTTAATGTAAAATAAAATAATTGGTCAAGCATTCGACATGGAACTTATTCTAACAGTAAACGCAGAAGGAAAATGATAATAATTGCGCGTAAGTGAAATTATTTACGTGTTTTTCTGTCCTCGAGATATCGGAAAGTCTTCTATGCTCGTATAGAATTTATATAAGTATGCAATTTATTTTATTTTATTGTAATATCCCCGAGACTTTTCTATTTTCCAAACCACTTGATGTCGTTACCGACCTTGCAGGAAACGAATTAGTGTAAAACTGCAAATGAATTCAAAATCATTCTCAGGGACGCAGACCAGTCGTAATGCAGTGGCTGCTAACTTCTAATAAAATCACATGCCGAAAAATACTATCGTTAACAAATCGATATAATACAGGTATAATTTTTATATGCATTCTCTCAGAAATTTCCAACTTATCCAAGATTTTTTGAGTGCATCCACTTTAGAAATAATTATTATGTTAAATAATAAAGGCTCTTTATTTTCTTCTATTACAGATTACCCCTTTTTTAGAAAATTGGAAAAGTTTCTTTGACTAGGTATTTTATCGATTGGTAAAATTTCTAACAGAAGCTTTCGATATCTTCACTGGCTTCGTGAGCTAACTGTAAATTTAAATGATTTTTTATATTCGAACTTTCTAAATATTATTAAAATATACTAGTTCAATCAACTACTTTTTCTTTTGTTTGCATTATCATTAAAATTATTACCACGCTTCTTATCCACCAAAGTTTTATTTAGCGTCCATAATTCAGAGACGTGTATGACACTAAGTCTTGAGTTAATTGATATATGCGTGGCAAAAATTGATTTGATAGAGAAACATAAGAGATAACACCAGATTGCTATTGGAAAGAGGATGGTCGAGACGAAAGTGCCACTCAAAACGGTACTTTTGACAGCGACTCGTTATACACTTGTGTATATATAGTAACATTGATAATTTGAGCGACGGGTCTCCTGCTGCTCTACCATCCGCCTCTCTTTTATCTTTATGCACTTGGACGCATTGCGGCGCTATTACCTTCGCATAATGCGCGCTTGCGAAATCGGCGAAGGGACAGGAAAGAGTTGATGCGAGATATTGGGCAATATGGCATGGGGCGCAGCGACCCCGGACGCGCGCGCGAGTAAATCTGAAACAATCAATATTATATCGTGCGCGCGCGCGGACGAGAACGCTGATGCCACGGCGACCCGGCTTTTTTACCGTACAGAGTACTTTTTTGGGGATGCAGCGAAAAAATGCACGACCGCCGATACATGGCTTCCCTCTCCGATCTTTTTTCATGCTCTTCGTGGATGGTTTTTTTTTTTGCTATCGTTACGAAGAGAGCCGTCTTCACGACCGACGGAGCAAATTTCAGAAATCGATTACGGATTAATGTCTTTAGAAGAGTATGATTTTTGTTAATAATACATTATTAACAAAAAACTGTGCGCACTGTCCTACACATTTACTGTTTTCCACTATTGCACAATTATTAAGTGAATTTTTCAAACATCTTCATATGGAGATCCAGCTTTGAAATGATTTTCCAAATTAAATGAATTTTTGGACAGTATATACATTAGCTTCAATTTTAAAAACATTAAATTCTTCAAATACATTACGTTTTGAACAAACTATGAAGTTAATACATAAAATTAAAATATACCTATGTTTTCTCACACAAAATCCTATTTTTCTCCATTTAACAAACTAATTTGACGTTACAATTGGCAAAAATTATTTGCTGCTGTTATTGTCATTATCATCATTATTATTATGATTATGATTATCGCGATCGTTTTTGTTGATATTGCCATTTTCTTTACATATGATTAAATTAAAAATTAACTAAAAATTGAAAATCAACTCTATATGCATACTCGTTATGTTTATTCTTATTTTACACTTGTAGACATTTGTGAACATTATTCATCATTGCAACTTTCATTTAATTGCATGGAAATAGAATTCGAAAAACTACGTTATTATGTATAACTATGTATTTATGTATGCATCTATATAAATTATAAATATATAGAAAAAAAAAAAAATATATATATATATATATATATATATCACACATGCGCGCGCGCGTACAGACAGGGAGAGACAAAATTACTCCAATTTCCATGGTCAGCTTTATGTAAACTAACGAGAGGTAAATTGTTTCAGACATCTGTGTTAAAAATTTCGACTTTGTGACCGATTTTGGGGATATTTACATAATAACATTCCAATTGATTAACCCAAACTACCAAATTTTATGGTCGATACAAAAATCTCCGCATCGTTGAAAAACAATTTGAATCGTCGCCGAAGTATGTATGCGATATGTATATGTATTTCTATAATGTATATAATATCCGTTTTACTACGACTGCTGTCCGAACAATCGTGTACGGGAGTTTGGAGGATGGAGAGAGGGGGGAGGGGGTACGCGACGCGAAACATACACGCGAGCCTCCCCTCGCGAAGCGTCGCCGCGAGGAAGAGCGTATAAATATATACGAAAACGAAGGAAGTCAGGAGCGTGTGTCGCGTCGTCGTCGCGTCCGTCGCAGGCGCGCGCTGCGCGGCGCATTTTGCTGTGAAATACATGTAATGCACCGCGCGGCGGCGGCGGCGGCGGCGGCGGTGGGGCCAAAGCCAATGAAAGGATAATTCTGGCAACACTGTAAATACCCGGTCTTACTGCACTTTATCACCGCATCAATTGTACAACTGCGTCGATGTATAAAATGTGTTCTTCGCTCTCCTATATACATGCATGATATACTACGCTCTATTATAAACCGTGTAGAACACGGTGGACAATGCTTCTCTTTCACTTTATTTCCCTCACGTCGAGAGACATTTTTAGGTTAAGAATTCGCCGACGAGGCTATGAACATCGTATATAATATAAGAGTGCACGAAGCTCGTACAATAGAAGTTGCATTGCTTGTTACATATATACATTGCATACACGACAATATATACGTATACGTATGAAAAATGCACACTATGATGGTGGCGTGAGCGTGCATTTCTCTCACTCTGACTGTCTGTTTCTCTCTCTCTTTCTCTCTCTCTCTCTCTCTTCCTCGGCGGCGTGTGTAATCGATAACCGAAACGCCACGCCGCGGCCGCTATAACGCCGCCGTCGCCTCGGTCCGCAGACGGACATGGATCCTCACTTCCTTGACTCGGCCGCACAAACACATACACACATATACAATACACATTCGTCTGCCTTCAAGTCCAACATTCCAATCAGAACAGAATGAATGCATCTCTTATAGGCTTTCATAATAATAATTGGCAGTTTATTCGAGTTTATTATTCCTTCAATGGAATGTTATGTTCGGACGGGCGAGGGGCGGAACAGAAAATATGTATATACATCCAGCAGATACACGAACAAAAGTGGTATCATAACCTTAAAAATTATCGGAGCCACGATGCGAGCAAGACCGAGGTCTCAAGAGCGAAGAGTTCGACGTTCCACACAGAGTCATCGTACGGAAAGAAAGAGAGAGAGAGAAAAATTGAATCGAAACGTCGTTGAGTCGATGTTTAGTTCAACAAAAGCAAACAAATTATCGACTGCATATTTATAAAACATTGTTTCTGTTTGAAATAAACATACTCATTACGTATAGCAGCAACAATTTCTTTAATAAGCAGCGTACGACGATCGAAAGATTGAATCGAATGTTGGCATTGAACGACGCCAACCCTTTTTTTAGAGAAAAATGAGCAGGGAACAGGAATGCGCAATAATGTCTTATGTTATCAGCAATAATCTGCACAAAACGCTGTAGTAGAGAAAATTACATGTATTACAACAAAAAACATCCATTGTAAAAAGTTAGCAGCCGAAGGCACGCTACTCTCTCTCTCTCTCTCTCTCTCTCTATCGCCCGCTCCAAAAAGCTCCCCAAATTTTTTAAGCCCTGTCTGGTAGGTCTGACTAGGAGAAATAAACGCGACTTAACCTATATACAGCTGTATTCGTCATGGTGGAAACCCCCGGCTGTCCGGGAGACTCCTTGAACTCATGGTCGCGATATGTTGCCGGCTATTATACACGACGTGAGACGTGCGCCGCTTCCGCGATGATGGCGGTGCAAAGAGCGAGAGAGCGAGAAAAATAGAGAGAGAGAGAGAGTAATGCGCTCGCTCGAGCACACGGGACATGTACATGGCAAACACTGTGCGAAGAGAGTGCCGGTGGCGTTTCACTTCTCTCTCTCTCTCTCTCTCTCCCTGACTTCTCTCTTTCTACCTGTGTATCTCGCGCGTTTATAAAATAGTAATATCGTTACCTGAGTCGATGGCGTGGATGCGGATCACAGGCTACCGTCGCTACTGCTGCTGCTATTGTCGCTGCTACTCATTTACACTGTTTCAATAAACCGATAGGATAACCGCACTCTCCTGTTGTGTATCTCTCTCTCTCTCTCTCTCTCTCCCTGTCTCCTGTTTTCCTTTGAGCACACTTCCCTCTCTGGCACTTTAAAAACTCCACGACTCTCTCTGTTTCTCTTTCTCCCCTGTGTTTTTCTTTGTCTCTCCCGCGGTACTGTGATCCTATGGTCTCCGGCCCGTGCACCCCTGCAGTCCGTGCTTCTCTCTCTTTCTCACTCCTCTCTGTATGTCCGCGGGTGTGTATATTTGTTTGTGTGCATGTGCGTGTGTGGTGTAAGAAGTCGGGGGGAGGGAGCGCGGGAGAGGAGATAACGACGGTGACGATGACGGAGGGAAAGCAAACGCACAACACACGATCACGGCGCGCACTGAGGACTCGACGAAAACGCGCGGCTCCGAGAGCTCCTCCGTGTCGTCGCTATACGCGAGCAGGGCCAAAATACAGTACGTAAGTGTGCGTTCTCTCGTTTCTCTCTTTCTCTTTCTCTTCTCTTCCGTTCCTACTCTCTCTCTCGTATACCCTACTGTTCGTTCGTTCTGCGTCGTTCGTGCGCAGAGCCGCCGATTATTCGCCGCCGCCGTCGCCGAGCCGCCGATGTGGAGTGCGGCGAACGAGGGGGGGTGGGGATATTATTATGGAGTAGTGTAGCGGCGTGCAGTGCAACGTCTGCGACTGCGCGCGCATCGTTTTCGTTGGGGGAATATAATATATTTGGGATGGGATGGTTATAGGTATAGGGACGGGAAGATGGGATTTACAGCATGCATACGCATGTACAGTATATAGCATGAGTATAGTCAGGTATAGTCGAAGGGAAAAGAAAAGGAATCTCTTATGAGCAACCTGAGGGATATGCTGCGGTGCGCGTGCGCGACGACCACCGACACACGCACAGCACACAATCCGCCCAATAATAATATATTGTATAATACTTGAATAACACAGCTGTAGATAAAAGAAATTAAACCTTAATATGATACTGTTCGCTGATCAACTATATATTATAATAAGACTTCATTGAATTGTTGAAAATATTTTTCTTGCAAATTTAAAAGAAACAATAATTAAAATAGACAAAGGGTAATAGTTAAAAAATGATAATAACTATTTAAATAAATATATAATTATATATATATATATATATATATATATATAAATTTTTAATTTATAAGCACAAAGTTAATCTATTTATTTATTCCGATTAGGTTTGGACCATTGTTTACAAAAATCTTTGCTACATAATAGCTACATAATTGCCTGCCGCATATAGCATAAAAAATAGTTAAAATTTATCTCTATATTTAAATAACTTTTTATATATTTTCTTTTTTTAAATAATAGTTGGAATAGAAAATAAAACAGGCGTGGAAGCACTACGACTATATGAATTTGATTAATGTATTATTTTAAATACCTATTACACATTGTGCGTGCATTTCACCTATTCGCTGTGAGAACGAACGTAAGGAACGTAAGTGCAGCGCCACCGTGGCGAACTAGAGAACTTTAGACATTAAAAAATAAATAAACTAACACACGCTTAAATAGGCCTTATATATTAATAATAAATATTTATTATTAATATATAAATACCCAAGATTCCAATGACACGCATAATATTTTTAAGCGAAGTGTTTAAATAATATTAGTCGAAAAAATAACTGCCCATTAAAAGCGATGTTTTATACAAACATAAATTTAAATAAAATCATAATACTTTTTCTGCATGTTTTGATAAATCAGCTGATCGAGAATGGATACAACATTGAAGGCTCGTTTTTTTTTTTTTTTTTGTTGCAGCTGTCTCTGATACAATTTCTAATATATTTATATTATAAATGATTATAAATATAATATTATACAAAGAACAAATTTGATTCATTTTTTTACTAAACATATATTTTATTAAATTAATTTGCGTATACCCGTATATTCCATACTGTACGTACATCATCAGTATATTATATGTGCATACTGATGGTGACAAATTTTTATTTACATCGCTTATCATTCTCTTAATCTATAAATATTTATATCGGCCTTACAGTTGTTTTATAAATTAAAATATTAACATTATAACGTAATATAATTAATAACGACAGTTATATTATTAATATTGTTAGTGAACGACAACGTGAATGTGGCAAATGCAAGATTTCATAAAGTAATAGAATTATAATGGCAACGAACTAACTCTAAATAGATTCATTATACATCTAACGGTATATTTATATAGAAATTTTTGAATGAATGCATAATTTATTAATGTTTTTTTAATCAAATTCGGTACTGACAATAAACTTTGTGATGCCTGAAGTTGGCGAAACTGCCACGGGTAGCGTTCGCGCGGAGATGGAGTTCGTACACAAAGCGAATAGCCTATATAAGTGAATAATTATATTAAAATAATCGTCTACAAGTAACAAATTGATTGAATTAGGCTTTTCTAAAAAAAAAAAAGATAAACAATTATAACAGCTGTTTTAATGCACAAATTTATTCTGGCTAATGATATACTTAAATATGATTTACTTTTTTTTTAAAAAAATACATATATACAGTTTGGACAAACTTTCAAAAGCAGAAAAATTTAGGATTCATTTCAATGTTTATAAAATGTATATATTTACTTATTTGTTAAATTTATTGTAATATAAAATGTGTTAAATTGTAAACGATAACATACTATAACACATTGTCTCTATTGAAATGAAAACCAACATTTTATTTGGATTCAATTAAAAGAAGATTGTAACAGAATCTGTCAATCTAGTAGCGATTTACAGAAGATACTTTATTTACGTCTTTTATAGATATTCATAAATCTATTACTTCACCTTTATCAATAGTTGCGAGTACAAAAGGTAAAATAGAATTTTTTTATTTTTATAATTATTTTGAGCAAGGAAAACGTCCATCGCGTCTAGGTAGGAGCCACTGTATCAAAGCAAATATAGCAGTAAAGTTCTTTGTATTAATGTTACACAACAGCAAAAAACACTTGCAATACCTCACAGGAACCTTTAATTATAACATTTTTTCATTTTTGATTATTCATTTTTTAAATAGATTCCGAATTCGCCGTCTATTGTTCATTATGCTGTTCATTGCCATTTGAAATTGTTAAAGAAAAAGATATATTTTAGAAAGATTTGAATTATTTACTTTATGAATGGGCTACTTTTCGTCCTACTTATGAGTTCAAACAGGTAGCGTAAGGCAAAAGGTACGTAATTGATATTATTTATTCGTTATAAATTTTATTTAATTATAAACATTTTATTTCAGATAACTGGAATACAGATAAAAATATTTTTTATTTTAGTTTACCATAGTCGACATGACTATAATTTTCAATTATAAAGTTTACCTCTTAGACTTATGATACTTCTTATTATTACTTTAAAATCATCATAATCAGTTGTGTGAAGGTTGTGTCATCATAATGTGCGGAGCTACTTATATTTGTAGCGCCCTTACTGATTGAACTTTTCGAATATTAATTATCCATAAATAATTCAGATCTTTCGAAATTAATCTTTATCAATATAAAGATTAATTTGGAAAAATCTGAATTTAACCTTTTGGATAGTTTCTTTAATTTTAAAATATTAATGGGTAATGTGACCAGTAGCATAATCATTTTTGTTACAAACATTAAAATATTTTCTTAAGGCATACTTATCCTTACAAAATTTGAATGAAACTATACAAATATAATATTTTTCTTAAATGAATATTTCTAAAAAATCGAAAAACGTAAGCTTAATCAATACGGAAATAAATAACTAATAAAATGAATAACAATCATAAATAATTAAAGTTGACATAAAGAAATAAAAAGTAAAGAAAGTTTATAACATTTATTATTTGACAGAAGTTTTTTCATAATTTTTACAACAGAATACAATTTCCATCAACGGATCGAAACATTATAAAATGGCCCATACACTTTATGACGGTGTAGTTAAATATAATTTTGTCGAGAATAGCGGCATATTAATATTTCTATATATATATATATATATATATATATATATATATATATATATATATATATATATATATAAAGAGATCTAACGCTAGCGTACTGATTTCAAAAGTCTATGACTAAACACTTTAAAATAAACGCGTTGCTCTAAGCAGATTAATTTAAGAGAATAAGCCGTCCTAATCCTAAGCTATAAGTATTATAAGATTTTATTATTATAATATATTTATATGACATATTATGAGCCATTTTGTAAGAATAAATATAATAAAAAATACCTGTTAATATCATGATCAATACCAATACATCACTTCAAATAAAATAGATAAAATATATGCCAATGTCATAACAACTGATATTATACATACTAATTTTCACTTTATGCTTTACAATTCGCTGAGCAGATTTTTTTAGGTTACCAATTGTAATAAACGCTTCCTTACGAGATATACCGATTTATGTTCTGTAAAGCTCATTTGTCTAATGTGGCCGTGGAAATTGATTATTTACCTTCGTATGACGGTTTAACGGGGTAAGTCGAACAAGATAAAAATCAATCTACGCATTAGTATTCGACCATATTTTTAGTTATAAGTTATGTTCTGGCGCAAGAACGGTGGAAAATAAATTTTACTATGTAATTCAATTATTTAAGACTTTTTTCGCAAATTGCCAGAGGAAATACCAGCCTTCCGAATATTTGAATTCTTCTTTTCCTTTTCATGATACATACGAAATTCTTTGCTGTGAAACAAAGAATAATACTGTTTACCCCTGTGTGAGGGGGGATCAAAACTTGAACTGAAAATCTGTCCATCTAGTATGCGAGCGTTTCCTTCGATGGTGAGGGTATAGCAGATATCGCTCGTCGATGGGTTTGATTTGGTCTGCTAATTTTCTAAATGG
Source organism: Sycobia sp. Sy_11 (assembly GCA_018907035.1). NCBI lineage: Eukaryota > Metazoa > Arthropoda > Insecta > Hymenoptera > Epichrysomallidae > Sycobia > Sycobia sp. Sy_11. The sequence continues at coordinate 967,520 of JACCIC010000141.1, forward strand.
ATCAAATAGTCCTTACACTATTAAGCTATCAAATAATGTGAGACGATGACGCATTACAAAATTAATTACTCGAGTAAGCTTTTCAACGATTTTATAAGAAACTAATCGATAAATATTTTAAATACTTGAAACGAGTAACAGTTATAGCAATTTTTTCCATTTTCTGGAATAGAGTTCACATTATGAACTAGGCCTGGCAACAGGTGATTTAGAAATTAATTCTCTATTATACGAATGGAAATACAATTCTATAAATTCAAGGTGGGTATAAGAAACTATTGTAATATTATATTATAAAATAGAAATTTTTTATATTGTAAAAGATGTATTAAATTTTACAAATTTGCTTATTCTGATTTTAAAAATATTGTATTAATTGTTAAACTTTGTATTTTTAAACTTTGTATTTTGTATCTAAATGTCTAATTCATATTGTTTTTCTTATCATGAGTATGAATCATTTCCGATAATAATCTTTTTCTGTGTACTTTTTCTTGATCTAAAATCTTTATGCATTCCAAAATCAAATTCATAATTTGCGTTTTAAACCTATTCGTATAAAATTGATTCTATCATTTGCAAAGTATTAGACTATAGTATATATGCTCTACACGTGCTTATGAAATTATAATTGGTTATTTATAAGAATCCCCAAACCTAATGCATATATTATATATAAACGATATAAACATATATAAAAGTTGCGCGGCAAATTCGAAATCGAGATTTCATTTCGAGCCCTGTCAAGAATGTTATACCGCCTCTCCTTCTCTCTCTGCCTTTTACGAACTCGCGATCGGGTTGATTGCCGAGCTTTTAACGGCAGTCGTGCGAATTGCGTCCGCGGCTCTATAAACCGAGGAGCTGCGTACGCGGCGATGCCGACAGGATATAACTCTATTGTATTCCTTATATATACAGACGCCATATAGTAGGTACACCGGTCTATTTTTGCGCGGCGTTCCGATATTTTGTATATTTACGAGATTTACGCCGGCAGCCATAAATTGGGGAGAGGGGGGGCTTTTACGAGGCTTTAAGTTTTTATTGATTTTTGGTTAAAGAGGCAAATCGTACGATCTGCTTAATGATATATATATATATATATATATATATATATATATATATATATATATTCGTGATAATTGATACTTTTGTAATTATAAACTAATGATTGGAAACAAATCGAAAATTAGAACCGTTTACGAATTAATTACGGATCGATTGTATAGATTTTTTAAATTTATATTCACGACTACATTTACCTGCAACAACTCGATTCTAAGAAATTGGAAATGGCTATTTCTGATCTAAAATTATCTCAACTTTCGATTTATCTAACTAAAATTTCGAAAAAATGTACATACAAAAAATCTATAATTATTTCTTTAACAAAAAACACGCAATTGTAATTAGAAAAATATTATATTTTAAGCTGGTCTTATATTGAATGCCACCATATTGGATTTAAAAAAATTTACCATTACAATTTCAAAGTAAAAACTCATGTACAATTCTTACAAATTGAAAAAAAAGCAGTTACGATTTCGATCCGAAAATTGTAAAAAAATTAATTAAAAATGTAATTAATTTTTTTTTAAATAAATGCATAGAAATTCTAATAAAGAACGTCGAAAGTAGACAATTTTATATCTGAAATGATTATTGTTAATTACTTCAAGGAGCGATTTTATGCATAACCGTTAAAATAACTCTGAAACATCTGTTCAGGCAGGACTTAATCGATAAAATAAAGACAGCGTGTCTATATCTAATGCTACATAGGAAATACTTTGACAGAATTACTGTTAAATATAATTATTTAAATATATATGCCACACGAAACAATAGGTCTTTTCAATAGTTCGTAAATAGTACAAGATTCTTTATGTAGATATACAATAACTTTTTGATTTAAACTATAAGATAAGGATAATTTTCCAAATAATTTTTTTTATTTCTGATAATTTAAATTTACAGTCGAATCTAAAAATTTAGTTTTGCTCAAATGAAGCAATTAAAACACGGTAGAGTAAACTTTTCCTCCAATTAAACTGAAGCCTTAACGTATACCCGCTAATCAGAGAAGCACGGCGCTGAGTAAGAGTTGCAATGGGGAGAGCGAGCGAGAAAGAGAGAGGAAGGGAGGGAGACGGACAGAAATTACCGGCGTTATAGCTTGATAGCGTGTTTTCTCTTTTCCTCCGTGTGCGGCAGTGCGTCTTTTCTCCCTTCCCTTGAAAACTCGATCGACGCGTTTCCAAACCCGTTTACATGCCGATACAACTTTTCACCCGCACTTGGGTCGTCTTTGCTTCGTCGATAGGCAGTGGAATGAAAATCAGCGCGATTACTTTTTGAGCGTTATTTAGAAGCAGGGAAATTTGTTAAGAGAGTTTAATAGACAAGTAGGTAATAGCAGTAGTTTCGCGTTGTTAATCGACCGGCTCTAATTTTTTTATAAATTAAATAAATAAAATTGTGTGAAATATTATCCGCTATTATATTTAATATATTTTCCAGATTATATACCGATACGTACAATTAAAATTCAATTATATAATTACTATATAGTGAAAGTGAGTTCTGAGTTTAAATCTTTTTTACTTGCCTTGATGATCATGATGCATCACAAAACAGTCGATCTGTTCCAATATAAGTATAATGAACATTCTGTCAATAAAATATCATTCTTGCGAAAAAGCACGTGGTACAAGTTATTACATCCAGATTTAGTATCTGGAGTTTTGAACCGGAACTATGTATTGCTCAGCTATGATATTTCGAGGTGTATTGACTAGTGTGTCACATAATTGTATTTTGTTCCCATGATGATGAGAATATATACATGATAATGAGAAAAGATGGTCATAAGAATTAGATTTAAATAGGCGAGCTATTATGCGGTGTTCTGGCGTCATAATAGCGTATAAAACAAATTTTAACTGTCAGAAGGATTTTTTTCTTTCACCATAAGATGTCAATTAAAAGTAAACTTGGACGAAGGTACCTCATGTCTCTATTAAACGCTGAGATAAATAATTTATGAAATGAAAACAGGACAAAGTGAATGTAACGATTATCTTTTAAATGGTTTAATTATTTTTAGAAAATGTTTAGGACTTTAGAACTAATTTCATGTTTGCTAGTAATTCTCAGTATAAGTTATTTTATTTATTGTTAATTTAAAGTATTTGGCTCTATTAGGATTGACTATAACCGAACAGCTTATAGGATAATTTTTATAAAAAACATTAGAATTTGAAAATATTTTTTATTGACTATTTAACCGATTGTATTTTTAATTGACTATATACATAATTTGTGTCTGTTTCCTTTTTCTTATTATAAATTTGCTTTCATAATAAATAACATGCTTACGTAATATATATATACGATGCATAAAAAATATCTCTGATAAGTATCCAAGTATTCACTGTTATATCACTTTCTACAATCTCTTTTTCCAATCCTGTCCACACCCCTTTCACTGAAATAAAACATTTCTTTTTTTTCCTACAATATGCCGATATTACATTCTGGAGAGCCAGTGTATCGGACAAACGATAACAACTTTAGGTCGTTTAAAAAGAAAAAAAAACCCTCTTAATATACCTAAAATCATTGGGGCGATCGGTATAGATGGCGATCCGATACGACCGTCGCCGATGGCCGAGGCGCTGGCCGATGTTCCGCGGCTTGCCCAGGAATTTAATTATCATTTTAGGCGGTGGACGCGCCCGCGCAAAGCAATTATCGGAAATTCAGTTTGCGATAGATTGCGCTGCGAACTATACCTACCTGCAGCACGCAAACATCGGTGGAGGGCTGCTGCAGATTGTCGCTTTTGTTTCTTTCTTTTTCGTATCTATACATCTTCCCTGTTATAGTTTTATGTTATGCGCCAGGCGCGCGTAACCATATATATATACCTATATACCTCGTGCGTACTGTTCGCAATAAGTATACTTGTATTTTATACAAGAAAAAAGTGAATTTTTATTATACGGGAGTTTATAAAATTCCAACGTGTGATTCCATATCAATTCAAAGTGATTTCTAATGCCTTCGTATATTAATTCTTTGGATCTTTCGATTAAATGTTTATACGATTTCATAGTGAGTGATTAGGAAGATTTTGATTAGTTTTCAAAAATGGTTTCGCCTAGCTTTCATAAATTTTCACGTTAGATATTCCATAAATTAAACCAGAATTTAAAGGACGTAGGTGTACTGCTCAAAAAGGATGGAACTTTTGTCATAAAATCTTTGTTAACGTACTTGCAACTTTATAAATGCTTTTGTTCCTCTAGAAAGTAATTCCCATCGCTTATCATGCAACGTTTTCAGTGCTTCTCAATTATTCATAGACGCCTTTGAACTCGCTCGCCGCGATGTCCCGAAGCCATAAACATTTGAGAGTTTTCTTCATTTTTCGCTACACTTTCGAAGGTATGCTTTCTTTGAATGTAGTGGACATATGTGTCATGAATTTTAAATAACGATCGGTATGCATCGTTAGTACGTATAATTTTTAACTTGTGTGCGGGAAAATATGAGGATATTATGGAACATTGTGTGAAAGAACCACAAATGGATTTTGCATCATCGCAATAATAAACAGAATCAATTAACTTTATACTTATATTGTAATATTTAGCCAATAATCGAACAGCACCGGTTCTTTATTATACTTCTAAAACCAACCAAGCATCCTCATATTACTTCGGATTTCTACTACAGGATTTCGAGACATTGCAAAAAAATATGTTCAAAAGAAGAAAGTAGTAGAAGAAACTATGGTAATATTGCCAAGCAAGCAATGGTCAGTAATCTGAAGGGATTGAATACTCAAAGTAGCTATTATATTGATAAAGTACATGAGTAAAAATTCTACAACAAAAGTACGGTCTTCTTTTGAACACTCATCGCATATATAATATATATATATATATATATATATATATATATATATATATTTATTTATATACATAATTGTATAAGCATGTCTAGATGTAATTACCTTGTCCAAAGTGATTAGCATTGTTCGTGCGACCTAAAACTGATTTCGTAAAGATTAAAGTATTTTTTGTTTTGTGTCTTTCCAATTATTTCTGGCAAGATTGTCAGACGATGTCAAACGCTTTCAACTAATTTTAAGCAATTCAGGCGGCTTCGATTGATTTCGCAGTGCTGATGTCGCAAGGGTCCGAAGATTTCTCAGATTGAATTTACCTACTCCTCGTGAAGCGTATACGCTACGATACATTTTCAAGCAACATTATTAAGAGACCTTGCAATGCAAATAATCACTCATGTAGCCGCGCTCAAATGCTCGAAGCGAAGGCGAGTGTAGATATTTCTAGGGTAGCTCTACGAACTGGGGTGTAGATAAATAATTGCTCTCCGGCGCTACCCTCGCAAGCGTACAAGTATACAATTTTATACACTTGTGGATGCGTCAAGAGCCCTTAAGCCACGGAATAATATTCTTCACTTTATTGAATTATAATATCATTTATATTTATCTCTTCTAGTCGAATAAGTTTAAGCAGCATTATTGTTATTATTGTTTTGCTTCAATGACTCTCATACCAGTGGTAAGTTTGATAATCCGAAAGCGGATATACTAATTTATCATACTCAGGGTAATTTTATTAAAAACTTGTTAGACGTTTATAGAATAATGAGTCCAGTGCGAAAAATAAAAAGTGAACTGAACCTATAAATAAATTTTTATTGCAAGGCTGACTGTTTCTAATATTGAAATAGAATTCTGTTAAAATATATTAAAAAAAAAAAAAATTTATCATCAAAATATACCGTTATGATAACGAATTTCATTACAAATATAATTTTGCTTTTATCTTCGACATTTCGTTTTCCCATATCTTCTCAAAAAGCTTTTATTGTCTTGCGCACCTATTCGTTACCGTACTACCTACTGATACATATTCAAATAGCCCGCACCTGCTCCCTTTTGTTAGAAGCGATAAATATATAATAACGCGAACGACCCGGCGGCCAATGTAAGATGGGTAAGTCAAGGTTGTCCATATATACGAGCAATAACCGCGGCGGTTATTGCTTGTAAACTCCCGACGATCGCTCGAGAGGATGAGATATGTAGAGGGAACAAAAACGAGGGATAAAAATAGAAAGTCTTTGATACTGCATAGGCGTAAATGCGCTATTCGGTATTATTGTAGGCACCGGGCGCGATCGTGAAATGCGCTTTTGATGCACTGTTGAATCTCGTCGGATATAGGAATGGACAAGTGAGAAAATACGCGTAAGGTAGATTATTTTCATAGATCAAATATATATATGTAACTTCTCTAATCGTAAGAGAATTTGGCTTCGAAAGAAAGTGCGCAGTAGGGTAAATTGTTTTTTTTATATACATTAAACATCATTCTCTATTATATACATAGTTTTAAGGATTACTTTTTTTTCGACGTGCACATTCTATTTTTCATTGCACTAAGATCTAATTAATTCATAAAATTCATGAACTTGGGTTAGCATGGGCATGAAAAAAATATCTGCTGAATATAATAAATTCAAGTAATGTTTTTAAAGTAAATTGTATACTTTAGGAAATTAAAAACAGAATATACTATATATATATATATATATATATATATATATATATATATATATATATATACACATATTAATAGATATATTAACTTATAGTGACTTCGATAAATATGGATTATTTATATATTTATTTAGCACAAATAACTTTCTCTTTAATTTTCGGGTGGAAATAATTGGGAATTAAGAAATTTAGTTTATATATAGATAATCAGAGTTATCGTGTAGAAAGTAGGCGGGGGGGGGGGGTTAGCAAACTTAATAAATTAAAAAAAATTTTGTTCTCCAGCTAAAATGTATAATCTAACAAGTAAAAGGTAGAAACATATTCTTAGTTAATACTAAGAATTTTTCATATTAATAAGTTATTTTTTTATTCAAGTAAAATTAAACGTATTGGAATGTATTAAATATTTTTAATGAAACTATTCTTTTCATAATATACATGGTCTTAGTATAATAATCCAATGTATTCTAAACAAGCCATTTTTTTTCATTTATTGAATTTCTGTATATACTACTTTTAAAACGCCTTGAAAATATATTTAGTACAATTTGTTAAAAAACTAATGTATATAAAGTTTCTTCGGTAAAAATAATAAATTCGATAATAATAATTAAAAGTGAATTAAAGATTGTACAAATATCGGTTTCAAGGATTAAAAATGAACTACAATGTTTATATACGATCGCTTATTTTCAGAAAATTGTCTGATAGTTATTACCAAAAAAAAAATTAATCTTTATATTCTTAGACTTTTTATTCTCATTTATGAATAAATACCATTTTCAAATATTTTAGCTAATTTAATAATAAATAAAATAATTTCAAATTTATTGATGAAATTTAAAAATAATTTTAAATTGTTTTCATTCAAAATTGCACTTAACCGATTATACCCGTAAATCCGTCTCGCTTATATTTTATTAGGTGAATTTCAAATTCTATTCTGCACTGTCACTTGTTTTGTTTTTTGTTTCTTTGTGTTTCGTTGTTTGCTTTTTTTTTTGTTAAGAAAGTTCAGATACAGCGTTGAGAAAAAGTTTCGCGCGGCAGTGTTTTCGTTTTATGCGAAATCTCGCGCCGCGTAGGTGCCAAGTGATACGTGACGCGAAATTCACAGCAACGTTTTCAAACTCGTCAACTTTTTTGCCCCTCGAATAATACACAGCCGCTGGTCAACGGCGAAAGAACGAGCGTCGGAATTTTCGAGCAGACATTTTTTGCCCGGATAACTTTTCACGTGAAATATTTTTCGAAGGGAGTTCATATATGTATAAAAAGACCGACCGACACTTGTACCGAGCTCGATTCCGAATCGAGTTAGGAATAATCCATTGAGATCGCGCGAGTCAATATCGTAGAAACCGCTATTTTCGCTTGGATAATTAATTATTTTTTACGGCTGAAGTAATTTAACGGCGGAGTATATGAATTTTTTATAGTAATAGCCGTGTGGATGTTTCTAATACGTTATTGTTATTTTCACCGAGAAGTATGTAGTTTTATATAAAAACTATTTATTTACTCCAGCGATTGTACACATTAAACGACAATACATTTTCGTACAATTTATCTTTCACTCCTACACCTTTTAGTACTTGACACGTATGGCTCGTTCAATGGACAATAATATGAATTTTTTTATCAAAATTCCTCACATACGCTTTGTCAAAATTAATTTCTCAAATTTGTCAATCATAATTAATCATTTTGAAAACTTTTAAACAACTTGATCATTCCCTTTTTGATTATATCTATAAATTTATAGCATCTTCTATACAATTATATATCTCACGAAAAAAAAGTTAATTGGACTAGTTAAAAGCAAATGGAATAGTTAACGAGTTCGGTTCTGCGAATAATTCAAATAGTTGAGGAACGGAATTCTGTAACTTATTCGCCCGTATTGAAGAACTTCTTCCAGTAGATAAACCAATATCGTATTTTTATATATAGCCCAGAGTAGCTCAGCACTGTCTAGGCGAAAGAAGCATCAGCGGTAAAGAAAAAAAAAAAAGAAAAGAAAGGCAGGGAGAAAAAATTACTTTACGCCCCGAAGTACTTTGAAGTGAAATTTACCGTAAAATGGCACTAGTTCTTAATGAATCTGTTCTATTCAATTTTCCTTATTAGTAGATATATATATATATACTATTGATAGTTATATGCAAAATTAACCTTACGATTACCAGCGATTTTGTACGCGTGTATTTGCAATATTCATTCTCCCTCTAACGTTCGTTCAACCCAACTGTGTGGTCTACATGGAATTTAAATTAAAAATGTGTTGATATGTATATATATATATATATATATATATATATATATATATATACATACATACATACATACATACATACATACATACATACATACATACATACATACATACACATACATACATACACATACATACACATATGTACCAGGCCTTTTTCCAGTATACTGCGTCTTCATTTACACATATATACTGCAGGTATACATTATTTCTTTTTTGCTACTATTTTCTTTATACAGCTCGCTCTGGTTTTATTTTAGTCGGCTTTTTCGCGACGGCGTGGTAACGCGTTGGTTGGAAAATTTATGCAATTTACTCTGATATTCGCGCGGATGTAAATATTTTACTTGTGTTATATCACTCAATATCGTATAAGTAACTTGATTTTTAACGATTAGACTGAAAATATCGAGTAGATTGTTTTTCTATTTGATCGTATATATTCTGTAGTTAGGCTAAAAAGCCATGGAATTGTTAAACAGAATCTAACGTCGGGATAACTCATGTTCGAGGATAATTATTAAAGAAGCGAATTTGAAGACTGCAGTCGTCTGTTCAAACTAGACGGATTTAGAAATATTCAGAATAAAAAGTAATATATATATATATATATATATATATATATATATATATATAAGTTTTTTCAAATATCGTATATTATAAAAGAATAAAATTCTATAAATTTTAGTAGAAATAGGGATGTAGTAATTATTATCATTTAGTCTCTGAAATTGCTAATTTTATATAACAATTTGGGTGAAACATTTGCACTAAACAGCATATGCAAGGAATAATGTACGCAATCAAATGCGACGAGGATATCGTTAAATTTGTGAATATGGTGAAATTTGTGAGAGTCCAAATGGATTATCATTACAGAATTGACACGTGCTACAATTAATAAAAAAATTTGGAAAATTTCTTGTTTTGAATTTAGGACATAGCTTTTCTGTGTGAGAATATCAATGAGAGATAGTATTGTCATTACACGGATGGCTAGATGAAAAATAAATAAATATCTACAAACTAGATCAATGGGTATATTCATAATTTCGATTCCTTATAAAACAATTTTTTGTTATTTAAATTTAAGTTATAGTACTGCTAATTATGCTAATTGTATTTGCGTAATTGAAGAAATACGATTGAAATGTTCGCATTATAAAACACATGTGTCATCGATAACAAACGTTTACTGATAAAGTCCAAATACACAATACTTTTCAGTATTCATTATCATTTTCAGTTTTTGTCATTTTCATTCGCTACATTAAGTTGAAAATTATCGAATTGCAAAATAAAAAATGACGGTACAAGCATTTAATTACCGATGTGGATTAGAAAAATTGATGTACAGACTTTTTTGCACATTGTTCTTTCCTGTATATATAATTTTTTCAATAGATGGAATTTTCTAAATGTAGAATGTAAAATTATTATAAAAGTCCGGCAAATCCATACGATTTATAAACGCAAATCCAATTTTTTCTTAGGCATCTTTCCATAATCCGCTGTGCATTATTCATTTGTATTTCTCGTAAATCTAGTGAACTTAATTATTATTTTGACATACATATCTATAAAATAAATTTAAATCTATTCTGTAGAATTATTCCATAAGTTTGAATTCATCATTTAAAAAATGCTATTATTTTCAAATGTATATTATTCAGATGAATTATTTTACATTTTTCTCATTAGCTGGTCTTATAATTTCTCGTACTATGAGAAAATATACATAAAAATCTTTTAAATACATTCGTTTACAAATTGCATTTACGTTATAACTAAATCAATGTTAAGCTTCATTTTATATAAGTCCTTGTGTTAAATTCGTAGTGCGCTTTGCTCTTAGAACTGCAATTCATCTTTAAACTATACAAATAAATGTAAGAGAACTGACGGAATGAAAATAAGTCAAGACAAAAAATACATCCCTTCAATTTCTGCGCTCCAAAAATAGAAAGGAATCAGAAAAACCCAGCGAATTTTCTTATTTTGCCCTTAAACTAGAGGAACAGAAAAAGAAGGAAGCGTCCGAGTGCACAAAGGGATAAAGTAACACAAGTGCAAGAAAAGAAAAGAAAAGGGGTGGATGAAAGAATAAACGCGTGTGCGCTCTTGCATAAAATGGAAGAAAAATGTCCGCTGTAGAAAAGAAAACACAAATTTTGAGAAACGAAGTACGAAAAAAAGATAGGTAAAAGAATAGAAAGAGAGAGAGAGAGAGAGAGAGAGAGAGAGAGAGAGAGAGAGAGAGAGAGAGAGAGAGAGAGAGAGAGAGAGAGAGAGAGAATCATCTATACAGGACCAAAAGACTCGAGTGTATAACACATTGTATATCTTAAATGCTATACTTTTATGCCATCAAACTGAAGAAATAAAATCATTTGGAAGATTCAAATTTAAATTGAATGTATTTTTTTACTTTCTTTATTATTTATGTTTCGAATCTTTGGTATAGAATTAATTCTTTTCATGAATGCCTTATGTAGATATAAATAGTGCGAATACAAATAGCTGCTATTGACGTCGTGTGAATTCTTCGGCAATCAAGTATTACCTGGTAAAACTAAGATTTCTTGTAATTTTATGCACAGATTATTAAAAAAAAAAACAACAATTTTTTATAAAGGTAGTTAGCAACGATTTAACAACAAATTTGTTTACTTCAATTAAGTACAATAAATTTAAGTAATTTTTATCATTGACTTTCCACCACCTCATTTCTATTTCATAGAATTTCGACAAATACAATAATGTCTATCATTTGTCTCATTACAATTTTAATTAATAGATTACTAGCGGTAGCTGTTCGATCGATTATTTAGGACCACAATTATACTATTCGAATATCTCATTTCTAATGTCACAGTATTCTTCATTACCATTATAATTTCGATTGCAAGCCTATATTTTCATATACGCTCTTCCTCACTCAACAATTGAATGCTTTTATGTTCTTGAAATTTTAATGAACTTACTCAGTTTTCATTTTTCATATCTAAAATAAATAAAAATTGAGAAATACTTTAAATTTATCTAGATAAATCTATTTATATTATTACATATTTACATATTTTTTAGTATTATCTTTAATTATTATCCTTAATTTATTTTAATTGATTAGCAAAAGCCGAATTTTCGAAATTATTTACTTTCGAAATGAAATGCTTATTATTTAATAACGACAAGTGTATAGTATTTTTGATTTTAATAATGAAAATAATGTGAAATAATAAAATCATTTGGGAGACAAAATATCGATAAACTTCAATTTTACCTGAGTTATAAGATTCATAAGTCTATATGTAGTGAATCAAATGGTATAAACCAAAACAGCAGAAAATAGTTTTATTGAACGACAAACTACGAAAAGTATTAAATCATTAACTATAAAGTAAGCACTTTGATTCACAAATGAATTAGTTACCATCAACAATGTAACGATCCAGTAATACTACTAAAAGGGGAAAACATACAAGTATATAAGTCGGTCAGTAAATCTCTTGTAGCACGAACTAGTAAACAAACTTACTATGCTTTTTATACTGGATGTCCGTTAAATAGATGTCCGTTAAATAGATTATTGAAAATAAGGTACAAATTCATAGTGTATCGAAACTTATTATATTTTACTACATCGAATTAAATCAGAAAACAGAGATTATGCTGTGCAAATTTTAGACAAAGAATCTTTAGCTCAAGAGAGATACATACCCGTAATCGATCTGTTAAAATGGAGCGGGCTGTTTTCCAGTTTGAATTCATTATTTTAATAATATTTTTTAGTATTATGCAGTGTAAGGATTCAGAATGGTAACTTTTAGTAAGCGTAAGTTTTTTTCAGGAGCTTAGACATACAATTTGCACATCTACTATGATCTTTTATTAAGACACTACTCATGTGTTTCCTTGTTAGCACAGATACCAGTTCGTATCTTTTATAGGCCATATTATTTTAGTCTATATATCAGTCCTTACATGATCTTAGACTTTCACGTCTATATTTCATTTGCTCCCAGTTTGACATACACTTTAAATATTCGCAATCAGTGATCCACTGATCTTAGCTTTTATTACAAAGCTGATACATGAGGTAGCTTGCTTAATCTGCCAAGTCCATCATCATTATATAATTTAAGCTTTTCCAAATATAGGGATACTTAGAAAAGTACTTATACCCATAACGTAGAATTCTAGCTCGTAGTGCCTCTTTTTCATTCAGAATTGTGGACACTTGAATTTACGTAAACGATCTTTGTCGTTTCTTTCATTGTAGCACCTTTTCATCAGATGACCGAGCTCTTCTTAATGCAAAAAAATTACAAAAAACTTTTAAATATATTGTGTAGTTACAAGGAAGCTTATGTTATAAAAAAACACATGGAACTTGGGCTAAAAGTCAGAACACTTTTTTGTAGTCATTTTCAATAAGAGTTCAGCACCGTACCTACGATATATGTTATTTTTTATTTCGCCAGGCTGAGCTTCGTTTCGCTTTGGCATAAATAATTTTATCACGTAGATAAATAATTAATTTTCACGCTTGTGTTGAAATATACTTTTATGTCAATATCAATAGTATATCAATCTGTCTAAAGTAGCATAAACTAAAATTATAACAGGGTAGCAACTTGTTCGGGCCTTCATAAAGCTCATGTCAGATATTGAATGGTGGAACGCCAAAATGGGTATACAATATATCGATTCTCTTTCTTAAAATAATATACGAAAGTTATTTTTCCAATATCAGGATGAACAATTGTGATAGGTTTGGATAACCAATTTTAATGATAGGCACTTAAATCAATCTAATAAGAACTAATCGAGCGTTATTGAAAGCTTGTTAAGCGCAAGACATGGAGCTTTCTTAAATTTTGATACGTTAGATGTTTAAAAGCATAATGCCTGTGTGAAATGGACTACAATTTCAGAAATGTTACAATCGCTAAATAAAAAATCTTAAAATAGTGTTATAAATTTCAAAGTATTTCTTTTCAATGGAATTTTTAGCTTGAAGCAAGTGTAGTAGACTCATTTTACAGTAAGTTTGTTTTCTAATATGTTGGATACACGCTTATCATCATATATAAAAGCTAAACAGGTATGGAAGCTAGAATAAAATTATTTTTCTTTATTTAAAATTCTTTTCTGTATTCAAGTTATCTTCACATCTAACTAAATAGTTCTTTTAATTTCGTATTTTCTTACAACATATACAACTTCAATTTATTCAGAAAATCACTGATATATGACGCACGTAGATGAAATCTGTTAGTTTAATGATACGATTGTCTCTTGATTGTAATCATAATGATTGAACCATGTATTGTATTCCAAATTCAATCATTAATTTCGATATTTTATTGACACTTTTCTAGATATATAACTTTTAAACATTAAATAAAATTGTATTCAATTCGAAAACTTTCTACACATTGACAACAACTATTTTATGTTTTATATAATAAATTAATATTGTACTTAATTCTTTCACCATTAAGAATAATGCTTATGAAATATGTATAATGTCTGTAAGTGATTCTTATACTCAAGATGCTTCAATTTCAAAATTAAAGAAATTATAATTAACAGGAAATAAATAAAATAAATCATAAATTATGAAATAAATCATAATAAATCATAATACATAATTTTGTAATAAGCATAAAAATTTAGACAGTTAATTTTTTTTTAATATGAGTTAGTATGCAGTACCATATAATTGATATTAATATTATAATTCTAGATCTATATTATTACCAATCAAAACTAGAATGCCTATTTCTAAAGATTCTTTGTAATATTTGTTCTTAATAACAAGATTCATTTCAATTGAATCTATTGGACATTTCATTAATATGCAATGTCAATTTTCCATGTAACATAATATTTTTTTTATGTTGCATCAAATTTTGAAATTAAATGTAAAGATTTTTTTTTTTCAATTTATTTTACAATAATAAAACTCATTTGTATTCAATGTTTTTTATTGGTATCGCTTTAAAAATCCGAAAGATTACTATGTCATAAAATATAGCGTATCGTATATTTTATATCACCCGAATCCATAAATGATTTTATAGTTTTCAATCGTTTTTTTATAAACCGTGCATGTATATAGAGAGTAGAGGAAGTTTCAAAAGAATCAAATTGAAAAATGCCAACTGAAATTTTCACGTACAAGATAATGATTTAAACGTGACGAAAATATTAATTGTAGGGTGTAAAGACAATAATAAATAATGATATTTTTATGAAATTAGTAAATATCATATTAACAACATAAGAAAATAGAATATTAATCAAAACGAAGCCAAATACGAGTTTGTTTTCCTGTCTGCCACTATTCAATTAAAAGTATTTGTTTGACTTCCCATCAAATTTATCAGAATCCAATCCATATCAAGTGACAGTACTATTTTATTTAATATATTATTGAATATGTCGATGTGCTTGACCTATATTTCGCGTGAACATGCTAAAAAATTTTCCACCTACTTCATTGAAAATAGAAAATAATCACATCAGTGTTCTTGTCATTACATAATGCAGAATTTATTAAATTAACTTATTGGATTTCGTCTATATCAGCATTAATATAATTTTTTGTTGTTATGATAAATAGATAAAATTTTTATACAGAAATAGAAAAAAATACATATAATTATTTAAAAACAAATAATAATATCTTATTTAAACGCAAAGGTATATTGATAATTTTTGTATTAAACATATTTTTAAAATTTAATCTTTTTTAAACCAATAAACTAATAAATAAATTATTATATTTTATTAATTATTAATAATTGAAACCATAGATATATCGATCATTGCAAACTACAAATTATAAAGACAATATTATTGATAAACATATTGTATAGGACTTAGTAAAGTAGTGTGCACGAATATTATCTTAACAAAAATACCAATTATTATTTGTAGGTGCATTTATAGGCCGAACAAAGTTATACAAAATTAGATTTTGCTTTTTATTTTATGACATTTCGAATGTTTGAAATAACATATAAAAGTATTTAAGTCTTAAGAAATTCTGATTGATATTAATTATCTAAATAGTAATGTATACATAATATCCAATTTTAAAAAAATTGGTTTGCAATAGATTTTACCTAATCGATCAAAGAAGAATGTGCACGTAATTAGAGGTATCAAAATAAGTACACGTTATGATAATACAAATGAACGAGAAATTGACTATAAATATTTGGTTATTGAGGATGTGAATTTTTTGCGAATAATAATTCATAGTTTTGGATAAATTACAGTTCCAGCACGAAAGTACAGAGGGTAAAATATATAAGACTAATACGAATGAATCATTTCTCGATAGAATACCGCCTTGGGAATTGTCGGAATTCGTAGGGCTGAAGTTGCGCGTACTAGAATGCGCTTTTAATAATGAAAATCTAGGTTGAAACAACGGAGTTTTCGTATTTAATGAATAAATATTGTCCTATGGAACATCAGAAATTTCAAAATAACGCTATTAATATACATAAGTATTAAAAAAAACGTTTGACCAAATAGCTTGATTTAATATTGACTTAAACTTTTATTATAAAGATTGTACACTTTGAGCAGAGATGATCGGCGAACTTTAAAATATCTTGTAACTTACTCGCTATGTTACGTATTAATGCATGACAAAGTCTGAGTGAAGTTCTCATTTAAGTTATAGTTTTCATTTATGAAACACATGTAAAAAATCTGACAAATTTTTTTACTTTTAATTACAAAGTTTTAGTTTACCAATCATTTGTGTTTCAAATATACTATCTTCATAAAAAACCATGGGAGAAAATTTTGCTTTCATATGCGTGTTACTATAGATAACTAATTATCTTCTAAGCTTAAGTTCCAATTCTACTACTCGATAAGATTATGATTGTCAGACATATATTAAAAAAATAATTATAAAGGACTGAATTATTATATTTTAATAAAAATTTTAATAACATACAATAAACATCAAACTATTTGTAATTCTATGGATTTTAGTTGAAACTACAAAAGATACGAAGCTACGACTTCATTCGAAATTTACGAGAATCAGAGATCAGAGTTATATGATTCAAGTAAATATTATTGGCGTTTAATGAATAGCACTTTGCAATGCCTCTATATTTGTGTTTTCTACGCAATTTGTAAATAATACTGTATCTGTATGCAAACAATGATTTCATTGTATCCTTTGTTTTACTCGATGTTTGAGAGAATAATGTATGCTTTGGCTTTTCGAATCAAGATATATGGAATTTTTCAAAGCTTTATTTAGAGACGATTCTATATAGCATTTGCAGAAAAATGACAATGAGAATAAAAAGTTTTCAAAATTGTCCAAGCTTCAAAAAGGTAGATTTAATGAAAATTTTATACGTGCAGTCCTAGAGTTTCTTTTTTAATCATAAAATGAGGGATTAAAATTATATTAGCTTCCAGATTTTTTTCAACTCTATTTTACTTTGTTGAATTGCGCATATATTTTGTAAATATTATCTTTTTTTTTTAATTCATGCGTACTGAATTGTTTCAGTTGACATTCACTTTAGTTTCTTCATTTTCACACGAGTTTTCAATTAAGGAATACACCATATATGATAAAAAATATTTGCAAAACTTATACTTTAAATAAATTCTGTAGGTTTTAGTCTTTTTTGCACTCGTTCTTCTTCTAGCAATTGAATTATAAAAAGAAAAAAATAGATCTCATCAAATTCAGGAAAAGATGCAAAAAGTTAAATAATGTATAATTAATCAATTTAATTATTTAATTATGATAGTGTATAAATAGTGAATATTTCATGCATCAATTGATTTCCACTTTAAATTAACTAACGTCAGTTATATTTCACATATTCAGATAATTAATAATAATAATTTGACTCGAGCAGCTATAAAATTAATACACTCATCATTTTAACGAATTGATTACGGCTTTACCAATTCATTCCTACGTTGTTGATGATATAATTCATAAAAATAGTAATGTTTTATTTGGGCCTACTTTTGTATAATTAAGATATAATAATAAGATTATTTTTCTGAACATATTTTAGACGATCTTGAATACGAAACTGACATTTTTACATGCAAACACGGCCTTAATGATGAATTCGCTATAGCATTTTTACCTGAGCTTTGCGAGTTTGAATTCAAAATTGTTGTTATTCATGTTATCAATGTTATCAATATTTTTATTCACTTTAAAATCTCAAGATTCTCTAGTTATACTTAAACTTATACTTTCTAATCTAGAAATATTTAAAAAGTTTATCAATATTAGTAAGAGATCATGCAAGTTCTTTTACCTTATTATCTTTAAGACTTGTTTTTACACATTATATGCACGTACCTTTTCTACTTTTAAATAAAGGTCACTGTAGATGAAGAATTTGGTTCAAGTTGAGCGAGAAAACTCTAATTATATCGAAAAAAGTCTTATAAAGTATTATGAACTAATGGTCTGCTATTGTGAATATATATAAAGTATATGCTTATAATTACATTTAGTACAAAGTATACAATTATAGTATTTCTCTACCAACTGAATCTTAGTCCACATATTAGTTAGTCAAGCAATCACCCAATAACGCTTGCGTAAGTTCGACGTAGCTGCAATTGACAGTAGTTTAGAAACTACGAATTTCGGAACATATGGGTGGACCTATATGCTTATTGGCACTTTTTTTGTTTAAAATGTCGCTCTACCTTCGTTTCTGGATGAAACTTGTGGGTTTTCATAAAGTCATTTCTCTAATTTTTTTAATTATAGAGAAGTAATAGTCGGATTTTAATAATGCATATTTAAAGGTATAAGATAAATTCACTGAACAATGAACAATTTCAATAATTTCAAAGGTAAATTATATTAAAATTATATTTCCAGATATATGACTACATATAATTAAAAATAAAAAGATATGTAAGAAAAAAAATTTTAGTCGGTTGTACCAGTATCTAAGGTTTGTTTCAATTGTTCTACAGTTTATACAATTTTAAGTATTAATCAAAATTTTTTACTTTACTTAAATGGTTTCATTAAATTAATAAACTTAAATTATTATACAGTATATATATATATAATACAATAATATATTTCTGATAATGTGCATCTTTCTGATTTTATAGATCAGTTGATGATTGTGTTTTAAGCTGCACTACGCGTTAAAAGTGTAATATAAAAATCATAGCACATTTTGTAGTTGACGCGTAAGTTTATTAAGTTGATTGCGGGACATTTTAAATAAGCTAGACAGGAACGCTTTAGTTAATCATCGAGCTGAAAATTTCAATGCATCGTTGTCTACGCCGATACTTAAAGTCATCAAATCCTATCGCCTCTGAACATCGTTGACTGATTAACGCGGCCTTGCCGAGTCCTTTGTGTGGCGCCTGTTGTGCTCGACAGGACGTCAAACTTAATCTGCCCGAAGTCTGGCCGCGTCCTTTTGCTGGAACCAGCATCCACCTGCTCTTGTTTACCACTGCGCCACATTTACATGGCGTGTAATGACAGTGAAAATCAATTTACTGAGGAAACTCAATTTCTATACCCTACTAAGCTGTTCTACAGCTGCGGCTCAACGATCCATTGCAATAAAGTCTTGGAAAGTTATCCGGGCTACGCTAAACACTTGATACTGAAAGAAAGCGCGACATCTATATTTATTTGCCCAAGGCATTGCAAGATTTTATCAGAACCAAATTCAAAATTGGATAGAGATGATTAAAATATTTACTTGGCTGTTTTTAACTATTGAAGTACGCATGGAATGTGCTGATAATGTATATATTCTTCTACACGTTCACATTAATAAATTCACACGAACATAAACATTTAGCAGCAGAATTGTACATAGGTCATGAAGGAACATTAAAGAAAAAAGTTTATAACAGCGAATTTTTATTATATTCCATTCTTCATTTTATTGCAACGCATGTTTCAGTTTTTTAGAATACCACAAATGCTAATACGCGTCTATTACCAATGATATATATTATTTACTTTTGTTGTGTAAGCTGTATCAAATTATAATCCATTAACTACATTATGGTAGCTACAGTTAACTACATTGTGTAAGCTGTATCAAATTATAATCCATTAGTTACATTAACCAATTATTATTAACTAAATATACATTTATATTGAATCTAAAGTTTATTGATTCCGATCAGTATCTTGAAATAGAAATGTTTAATTCATTTAATCGTAGTAATTGATATTTTTTCAGAAGTTAACTTTAAATTTCTGCTTTACTACAGATTTATTTTCAGAATTGAGTAATCTCTTTAAATCAAACAACTAGTTGAGCTTTTAAGAGCTGACATTATCGCTGCACGGTTAGAATAGCACTTATTTCCCGAGAATTCGAGAGGTCGTACGACTATACACTGACAGTCCTATATATAAATAACTTTAAGTGAGCTGTGCGCCTGATAAATCGTATTAATATTTATAGATTGGATGATATCTAATTCGACGAGTGCAAATTGCCCGCGGGGCAAGACTGGCATAGAAGAACAATAACTAGAGCCCCAAATTACGTACACCAGAGTCGAAAGCCTTCCATAAATCAGCCCAACTGCGTGGCTCCTCATTCCTCTCTTTCTCTCTTCTCTTATGCTTATTCTGTTCGCACTAAATATGTACGCAACTAGTAGATACTGCCTCTTCTTCCCTTTCCAGCCTCAATTAGACACGGCTCGACCAATTTCTGGGGAATAGATCTGGATTTGCCACGTAATTTTCTGGCAATGGGTTATGTTTTGTGACCAACTGTTTTCACAGTTTTTCTCAGCGAAAAGATTATTTTTTAAAATATAATTATTAAAAATTTACCAAAGCGTAGTCTTCAAATATATTAAATAATTTTTTAAACTTGTAGTCTGCTAATTAATAAATCCTTTTTTCATAACAAATGAAATCTACACAAAAGTATATGATAGGAGTAAAATTTAATTTTACGTATGATATCAATAGTTGTTATGGTTACTATTTATTGGTTAGTTTGACTAAGAAAAATTAAATAAATATAAAAATAATTGATTTTCATTAATAGTGACTATAAAATTGATCTTGATTTTAAACTTAAAAACGATTAGAATATTAACTTTATAATGTTAAATAGAATCTCTTACTATCAAACTCTTATATATGTCTATATATATATGTGTATATATATAGCTTTAAAAGAGAAGCAAATTCTACAGCATCATTTTTCCTTTTGTAAGACTCTGTTACTTTTGTAACTACCTATTCCCTGCTCTATACATATTATTTCTACGGTTCTCAAGTTAATTTGCAATATATAATATAATACCGTAACAGTGTCATTTTATTGTTCAAGTAAATGGTTCCTTTGGCGCATATATCTGTTTGAATTCCTTTGTCCTCATTCGTTCTACTCGTTTCATGATCATCTTAACTTCTGTCTGAAATTCCAACAGTACACTATTTCTTGTTCGTATTTTTATTAATTTCTGTAACGCACCGTATCTACCAGATTGTATTATGTATTCCATAGTTACTTTCTTCATTTCAACACATAATTCACATCCAATTCGGTATTATACCTTATACACGAAATATCTACTTCCACCTACCTCCAAAATCTTAAGCATGTATTAAACACACTGGCTGTGATAACCATATTCAGTTATGGGTGATCCAAAAGTATCCCTAATAGAGATTGACTTTTTTCTCCTACAATTATCATCTGAATCTTACCTACACAGTGCTTAATTGTGGACCTTTAATCCATTGCGTTCCAATAAGCGTATTTGATTACGAAAGTTAAATTAACTTTGAAAATTCCAAAATTGATGTAATGAACAGTAAGAATTACAAGAATATGAATTATAGTAAACTTTATGAAGTAGTAAGTGAGATTTTACTAAAATATTTTCTTATGAATATTGAATCAGTTTCAATGTATACAGATATATAATTGTAAGCAAGTGGATTTTTAACACTATATGTTAAACGATAAATTATATCGAATGTAATTTATCTAATTTAACGAAAATTAATCGAATTCAAAACCTGAATATTTTTCATCACACATAATGCTGATATGTAAGAACGCTCTTAATTTGAATAAAGTGAAATCCTATGTCATTGCGCCGCATCAGAGTGAATTTAATAAACAGAAGCACAGAAGCTTGTTGTCAACCTGCATCTGACGTTTCGTGAAACTACCAAACAAACAAACTATGGTATCGGACAATTTGAGTTAAAAGTTGCCGCATAACTTCATTCGCTCTGCCAGGCCACTCAGATGTCGCCACTTCTTGAACATCTATGTGCTGCTGCATCGTGTATGAAATAGTTCTATTACGTTGAAAGCCCATTCAAGATCATTCTTGTCATAGGACAATTCAAACGGTAATATCCAAATCAAAGGACGATAAACATTGGTCGGCCAATAATCAGATAAGATAGAAATTGTCAATTCAAATATAATCCAATTATTGCCAAGATTAAAATTAACATTTAATGTATTTTTCAGTCAACATCATGAATCAGTTTTCTAGTATAAATTTTACGATAAATTCGTTTTTTATTAAAAATAGACTAATCTCAGCCCTAAAATATTTGCCAAGTAGGCTCTACTACCAAAAAATCCTTGATTTTCATTTCGAAAAATTATAATATGTAATGTAAATACTATTAGTTCATTATAAAAATTGACAAATAAGCGGAAATGGTATTGAAAACAAATAATACATTCACAGAATTATACAGATCGACGGTTAATCACAATATATTATTACTCTTATGATTGTAATGTATAATCATGTATTTACATATCAACTATGAAGCTAAATTGATTTCAATAAAATTTGTGGCCAACACTAGAGTTTGAAATGTCGCACCAACGACCTTAAACCTTAATTTAAATATATATCAAGTTTTGTCAAAATACAATCGCACTTTTTACTTTCTTAGTAACTTCGTTAAATCCATGTTTTGCTCGTTTCTGTAATGATAACAGCAAAATTAATCTATTATTCTTTGAACTGAGTTCAGCATGTTGTAATATTCATTTTTTTACCACGGTTTAAATGAATATCTAGTTTTTTCTATTTTATTTAATTTTCCTTATTGATTTTTTTTCTATAAAGAACTTGTAAATCAATACATAAATATTTAGCTGCGTACAGCGTTCTATAAAACTTTTAGCATCCATAATCGTAGGGAAATCTGTTAGGTACGATTGCAAAGTGGTTCAAACGAAGATAAAAAAAATGCATAACTTCTGTCAGTTGGAACCAATGGCACGGATAAGACTTCTATATATATATATATATATATATATATATATATATATATAAAACTCATTTCGATAGACACTTTTTACACACACGGCAGACGTATCTAAACACGGGCAGTGTATATAAACTCCGGCGAGCGCATCGAGCATCGACTCAACGAAGCGTGAAAAAACATCCATTTGATCGCGGATAGACGACCATTCGATGACGCACCGAACGGGAAACATATTGCCTTGCGCAACTTATTACTCGAGGTGGAGCGGGAGCGAGGGAGGAGGGCGCGCTAGCGCATGTGTACGTGAACACGATCCCTGTGCGAACTAGTAGCTCTATGTTTATGTGTGTGTGTGCACGCGCTATATATATATATATATGAACGCCTCTCTTTCGCGATCGCGATTGCCGAATTTTCCATTTCCGGCTGTCGGGAGCTCTATATAAAAGGGGGCCGCGGCACGGTGGAATGGGCGAGGAGGTCGTACCTATGTGTGTGTCTGTAGAAGCCGGGCGCGGCTGCAAACCAACTGAAATTCTGCGAAAGACGTTGGCACTGAAGAGCGGGGGAGGGGGAGGTTTGGAGGGTGGATAAAACTGCGAGAACATCTGGGGCTGTACAACCCTCGAGGCGCGTTCCTTGATCAGAGCCTGTCTCATATTTTTGGGATGATCTATACGCGTTACGTCTGCGCGCTCCTTTACGTCGGGGGCATCTAGCTTGCACGGCGTGTTTCATTTCTCAAAGATATATATAGGAAGAGATGTTAAATGCATAGTTGATAATCATGATACATTTATAGAGAGGCCGGCCCGATTTTTATGCCAGGCCGATAAACGGGAAACATTGATATAAGAGGAATTTTTATTGCCTTTGTCGAGCGTTATCTTCTCTTTTATGTAAGCCTAATAGCCGTGACAATTTCATTTTTAATTATTGCACATACAGGTATAGAGCTCGGGGCAGTTACCGAATAGTTTTAGTTTGCTTTTTATTTCGGGTGTAAAGTAACAATTTGATAGACGTATCGTTCGCTAGAGTATAGGCGTTTCGAATATTATTGCGCCATGTAGTAAAAATTTTTATTTAATTGATAGTATAAAATTATCATCATGCTGAACGGACTTTTACTATTTTTATGGATGCAGTT
This sequence comes from Sycobia sp. Sy_11, assembly GCA_018907035.1. NCBI lineage: Eukaryota > Metazoa > Arthropoda > Insecta > Hymenoptera > Epichrysomallidae > Sycobia > Sycobia sp. Sy_11. The sequence goes on from JACCIC010000141.1 coordinate 991,848, forward strand.
TAGGTGTTGCTATACACAACGATGCGACTAACGTATTCGCATATAAATGCACTCATTTTGGCTATATTATTGCACAAAAATGTTATTATTACGAGAACAACAACTCAAGTTAGCAAGTTTGGGTCACAGGATTTAATGAAATTTATTTACCTTCATTCTTTTAAATAGGTATAAATAGGTATAAATAGATTAGATACACTGTACTTAGTCTTAGTACTTAAAATTCTTGTACATATGGGTATCTTGCTCTTGTCGCATGTATAGATTTTCCACAGGATGTAACTACATTGATCCATTTTTCATTATCTTGAAATAGTTTTTTCTCGCATTGTACTAGTACTCAATACTTATAATCAATTGAATAAAATAGAAATTAGTGTGATATTTATATATAAAATATAAATTCAAAATATAATTTAAGGTACAATTACGAAAAAATAGCATTAATCCTGGACGAGTCTTAACTGAATCAGTTATGTTATAGAACATTTATTTGAATTAAATATGATAAGTTATAATTTTTCGTTTCGTATAATAAGCTACCGAAGATGGGGATCATTTGTTAATGAAGGAGGCAGTGAGATTGTCCTTGACTAGCCAAATTGATTATGAATTTAATCTTTAGGTTTTGTAATTTGTATTCTTGGGGGGAGGGTGTATATAAACAAAATATTTTTGACAGTCATCATAATAGTATGAGTTCATAAGGAAGATTGTAACATGGTTAAAAATATTTCTTAGTTTGCTTTATGTCAGTCGATCTAAGTAGAATTTCAGAAGTTTCAAATACTAGCTACATATAATTAATACATACCACATCTAACTATATATTATGAGAATAAAAATGCGTAACTCAGTAACTTTATTGTTTAATATATAAGGACATGGCTTCTTTTTTATTCTCTTTTGTCTATTACAATGCCACCTGCATTTCTTAATTCGCAAAAAAATTTTTAAAAATGACAAATAATTGTATAACAGTTTATCTTTTAAAAACAATACAATAAAAGTATCAAATCAAAGATTTATATTGAGGTGTAGATATAAAATGAAAGTGCAATGCAATAAGGAAATATGGAAAAAAAGACGTGCCGAAAAAGTCAGTTCATACATGTGAGTCGACACTGGTGCTATTGTTGTACCTAATAGTCCAAAGATCCCCGTTGTATCGAAGCCTTCTTATCCTCATTGTATTGTGTACACTGTGAAAAATAGATGACTGAAATTGCATGAAAATGCAAGTATTTCTTAATTTATATCACTGAAATTTATTTCAGTGAATCATTGAGAATTCAAACAAGTTTTAACATGAGTTTGTGAGTTAAATTTCTTTTTTTTTTTAATATGAAAATAAATTTTATAAAAAACAACATTGCACTATTGATTTTATAAATAAATAAGATAGGATCTATCAATTACCCATAATTGAAACAATTATAAGATAACGAGGATAGTAAATTATATCTTACGTATATTCTTAAAAACGTTATTAATTTTAATTATCAGGTCATATTCATAGATTTGAATAAAAAAAAAATTGAAAAGCCATATTTAGTCACTTTTATGACCGAAAAATGACTGAAGTTTCGGATATTTTTTGTAACAACGTAACAGTGACGCCAATAGCCCGTCTCGGGACTTCTCCCAATCACGCTTTCTTCTCGGCTCTCTTTCTCTCTGCCCCGCGGCCCGTCTCCTCGGCTCGTTTTTTAGGACAGAGAAGTAGGGGTGGAGGGAGGCGGGAGGAGAGAAGGGAGGGCCAGAGAACGGAAGAGAGAAGGTATCAGATCCTTCCGCGGCTCTTAGCTCGCTGAAAGCCACGCACAGACAAGAAGAGAATGGAGTGGCTTTAAACTAGTGCTCCCAACCGCCCTCCCATTCTCCCTCTCCCATCCATTGATTTTCCCTGCTGGCCTTTGGAGTTTCACATGATCTGTGGTAGCGGAGCTTCACCGCCGGTCTTTCATTCCTTTAGGCGTGCTACGATATTTTTCCTCTTCGGCCCTTTCTCCCTCGTTCGCATTTTTCTCAAAAAATTCTGAACTTCGAATCGATCGGATAGTGAATGCAAATAATTGTTATTAGCCTATTCGACCTCATTATTACGATTTTCTATTTTTATTGCAAATATAATTTTTTTTATTAAACATTTTATTTTATTTTCCACATATTCTTTTGTCCTCTTGGCGACGATACTGCAAATTCTAGACTTTATAATAGCAGGCACTTCAAGGCAGGTTATTTCAACCACAGGGACGAGCTGATGAAAAAATTGTAATCCAAAAAAAAGGTATGCATTCGATTGTTGCTGCATCTCTAAAAATCTGCAGAAAAGAATATTTTTTTATAGGAAATAATATTTCATTCGTTCTAAAAGTCCCAAATATTGATCCAAAATGGTATCAAAAATGTTGAAATAAACTTCAAAATTAGCCCCTCGAAAGGAATTTGGAGGAAACAGTAAGGATTCCTATATAAAAAAATTTATGGTTCATAAGATCCAAAACGGTCTCCAAAGTTGGCCTCCAAAGCGGAGACTCTCTGAAATAGCTTTCCAAATCATAATCTTCCCTCCCATTTAGTCTTTACGACGGAAATACTTTTCCGACTATTTGCATCATATTCATATGTATATATGTATGTATATACAGCCTGTCCAATTAATAAATACATGCTTTTTTCATAATATCCCAATGACTAGAGGACAATCAAAGATTATATTCTATTTCACCGTGTCACAATACGCGACATTACCATCATTTGATCTACGTAGTTTAAAACTTCGTTTCCTGGGACTGCATGCTATTAAACTATTCTTTGTATTTCTGTTTCCTTTTGATTTTATTTTTAATAAGCTTCGAAAATGAAAGGGATAGACTATCATATTAGTCAATTTTTTAACTCAGAAAATTGCCAACTGAATTGAGCCAGGTGATTGAAAATGGCAGAGGAAAAAATATAAATATCCTCAGAAAACTTTAGCTTTTTCCTTATACTTAATGATGACGAAGTCGATAGCTGGGGAACAATGACAATATATAGATTTGGTTAACCAGCGCCAAGGGGAAAAAGTAAAAGAAGGAAAATGGAGCTTTGTGCGCCACGGCTCGGCGAAAAGGAGCAATTGCAGAAAAGAACTTGGGGGGACTGGGTGGGGAGCATTGTTTTTTGCCGTCTCGAACTTCATAATGACGCGAGGCGTTGCGGCGTCGGAGCTCGGTCAAAAAAAGTTTCAAAAGGAATATCAGCTCTTCTTACCCCGCGTGGTAGGGCTTATGAGGCCGCGCGGAGAGCCCGTCTGTATGGGACGACGGGCCGAGATATGCTCGGGGCTCTCGGCTCCGTTGGAAAAGGAAGGATGTGGAGGCTGACGGAGAGGGGGTGGTAAGGAGGCGTCGATGGAAATTGCTGGAAAAAGAAGAGGTGCGATAAAATATGCGCGAGATCGGAAGGGAGCGAAGATATTAATGGACAACCATGATCGGCGCGCTGTTTTGTAAACGGATTAAATACGTAACTTTGAAAAAAACGCAGAAGTGTCTATGGGGACAGATGCCCTGACTTGTAACTCGTTGTACCTACATAACAATTTGTTATATTATAACAAGACATTATAAAGCACGCTGATGTACTTTCTTTGTTCTATTCAGTAATGAAGATTTTATTGTCGACTCTGTTAAAAAACCTAGTAAATTTAACGTACATGAAAGCTAATTTCGTCGGTTAATAACAATGTTATTCGTACAATTTTTGAATATACTTTATTCATAAATTTACTCTATTTCAATACAAAATTAAATGTTTTATAACACCTATATTATTTAACGGGAGTACTTTATTAGTTATATTGGAATTATTTTCAGCTACCTGTCTCAGACACGAAAATCGAGCGTTCTTATGTCGACTGATAGTGAAACCTTATATGCAGGGAGTAGAAACATTAATCTTTTAGTAATTATAAATCCATATCATTTATATTCATGAAGTAAACATAATGAACTGTAATTTATCATTAAGCATATAAATTATATTATTAATTTTATCGAATATATTCTACGAATATAGATGAGTAATATGTTGGCAATTAAATTTTCTCTATTTGAATTATATAAAATATTGTAAGATTTAATTAATTTGAACTTAATTGTTTCTGTAGATCAAATTTGGATTTTGAAAATCTAGAAAAATATTGACTTTTTAACGAGATTCGTAAATTTAATGTCCCTATTCAACGGCATAGGCCAATGCCATTATTTTCACTTCGCCAAGTATTATATTAAAGTACAATGCAGAATTGTTGTAATAGGAGAGCTAATTACTGAGCGACTGCTAATTATTTATTAGCCAAAAAGCTACCGCCTCATTAGCGGATAGAAGCTTTTGTTATGCTCAAAGGATCGCCCTGATACTTTTGAACTCCCGGCCGAAGCTAAAAAAAAACATTGATTGGTCACGTTGGAAAAGAAAAGAGGTATTAAATTACGAGTTATAGAATAACAAACGATTTCTTATCGAATATGGTATGAGAGTCCTTCAGTTGACTGATACTTATGGAAAATTGCACTAATGGCATCTACTTTAAAAGAGATACTCTTCGAAGGTCTTTGTATATAGTATATTAAAGATATGTGTTTTATTCCCTATTCATCTACTTCCTTTTCTGAAAAATAATATTATTATAAAAATTAATTAATGTATTTTATCAAAAATTTTCAAGCCGAAGGACTCCTTAAAACTCATAAAAATCTATGTATACTACCACACAATTCATAAACTAATTCAACTAATTTGTTTCTTCAGTATAAATCAAAGGATGGAATGTTTGACTAAAATTTATAATTTTTTTTTATAATTTAATTTAATTTTTATATATTTTATACTTCTTATTCACGAATATTCCATTTTAATTTTAAATAAAAATTTTCAATAGAAAAAAAATTATATATATATATATATATATATATATATATATATATATATAAATATTAAAAAGTAGGGTGAAATTAATTTATAATAAAATTAATTCATATTCAATAAAATTATCTCGATGTCTTAAAATAAAAAAAAAATTTATGTATTTTGAAAGTTTTCCGTTACAAAAGACTATACTGAGAAGTACTCTAATAAAAAATTTAATAAATTATTATTCGTTTTATACTACGTACTACATTTCGCTTTTTTAATAACGTAATTACAGCAAGTATAATTATAATGAAGAATACTTAATATTACTATAGACCATTATTATTTTATTAGTGTTGTATGTTTATGAATTTTTTACTTAATATAAATTAACAAATATTTTCATCGGCCTTACAGTCATATAAAATAATATATTTTTAATTAAATAATTAAATAATGACAATCAGACTTTCATTCTTTAAAATTACCTCCATAGAATCTGAAATATAAATGAAAATTAGTCTAAATACTACTGTTACTAAAAGACAATCTGACTGTCCCCACCACCATTACCGAGTCAATGTATATAAACAATGGGAACGTCTATAAACAAGAACAGTCTGACTGTGATTATTTAATTAGTTAATTATAAATATATGATTTTATGCGACAGTAAGACCGACGAGAATATTTGTTAGTTTAGTTTACGATAGTCGACATAAGAATGCAATTCTCAATTTTACTTATTATAGTTAAATTATCTATGTTGCTCTTTTTTAAAAACAAATGAAAAAAACTAAACAAAAAAAAATTTTAAGTCGTAGATATATAAAATATAATTTTTTGCAACACTTAATTGTCTTACAAAATTCCGATTATATATTTGTGCACACTATTTTGGCAACTTTTCTACAAATAAATTTCTATTCCGTAGCAACTTCCAAGACAAGTTTTTATATATTATATATAATGTATGAAATAAAAACATTAGAATAACTCTTTTATTGCTTGTATATAGGATAAATAACAAGAATCGAAAAAAATTATATGTATTTAGTATATGTATTCTTTAAAATGCTAATTTTTACAATGCATCAGATACTTCATTAAAATTGAAGGAATGGAAAGAATATATATATACATACGCACATAAAGACAAATATACATCAATTTGAAAAAAGATTTGGCGCGATATTGAAATTTGACATTCAACGAATCGCAAAAGGAACTGTCAAAAGAGCTTGGTCACCGCCAAAATCGATCGGGCCGGGGGAAAAAAAGAGTGTAAATAAGAAAAGACCACGGCGTCGAGGCAGGTCGGCGCGGAATTCGCGCGCTGAACACAGGGCTTTAAAATGAAAGTCTGCCCGCGAGGGATGAAGGACGCGAAAATGAGAAAACGGAGAGAGTGAGAGATAGAATGAGTGAGGGTGTGGGGGTGAGGAGGGCGCCACGTCGGGGATGGGAAAAGCTCGCGTTGCCATCAACGCCGCTCTGGGCTGCGCGTCGCAAAGATAAATGACAGCCGATGCTCCCGGCGATAAAGAGGACTTAAAAGAGCGGCCTTTTTTTTACCTTCTCTAGTTTCTCTCGTCTCCTTCTCTCTGTCTCTCTATCTCTCTCTCTGCCCCCTCCTCTCTCTCTCTCGGGGAGAGGAGGAGGACGCTCGGGTTGGTTCTTGTTCGACGTATATAATGGGAGGCCAGTACATAAACACCTCCCACCCCCCTACCTACGCACCAAGTCGGTTTTTGTTCGCGGTCGCGCCGAGAATTCGCGCAATCGCTCGACGGGGACGCTCGTGCCCCGCCTTCTCTGCGAAAGGGCTGCCCGAGCTTATTTCGCTAATAAGAACGTTGGCGAGTGCCGTACTCCCGCGTCTAAAGTATTTTGGCAAGCGAGTTGGAATGTACAGACCGAGAGACGGGGATATCTTAGTTGTCTTTGATATGGCGTTTTGTTAACTGAAAAATATTCGGATAATTGTAAAACTAATGCTGTAGATTCTAATGATATATCGAAATTAGCGTAAAATTTACCGTTTTCCATTACCAACAACTAGTTGTCAGTTCTGAAGAGGGGCTTAAAAAATAGAAAGCCTTGACTAATACAACAATTTGTTTTTCTTTTTGAGTTATACTATTATATTATATATTATTATCTATTAAGTACATCATTTAGAGCACTGTTTTATGCTTTAATATTGAATAACTTTACGAAAGCCTTTCAGTTGCGCGTGTGTTCGAAAAAATATATTATTTAATTGTTAATTATTATTAAATTAAATAAAATTTTAATATGGATCTTTTGACTACGATTTCAAGCGTAATTTACATAAGGCGCTGAAAAAATTGTCAATTCCGATCAATGTCCGAATTGAAAAAGTATGAATAGAAATTCCATAATTCCTATCAAAATTATCGTCTTCTCGAAAGCAAATACGGATTCTATCAAAAACATTAATCACTACTTTTCTCGCCTTTCTTACTTTTAATAATTAATTAAAGATGTGCAGTCGGTCGGCAAGCTGAAATGGGGTCGATCATTGATAGGCAAAGAAAAAGAATTATTATATTCTAATAAGTGTATTTCTTGAATAAAATTATCGCTAAAAATCGAAAACAAATATTTTTTTGCAAATGTTCTTTTTTACAATATATAACTATTTTCAAAATCAACATCTTTGGTTATTAGAAAGTAAAAACTGTTCTTTAAAAATCTTTTAGTTCGATTTATATTAAAGTTCGCAAATTAATGTTTCATAAATATTTAATAGACACAAAAATACTATTTTTAAATTTATATATTACTAAATATTTTGCGAACTCGGATCAATAATTTTTTGAATTTAACACACAGAAAGAATTGTATTTAATTATATTAAACTGCATTTTGTAAAATGCTTTAATAAAATGAACTAAATTTTTGTAAGTTTTTTTACCTTTTTCGGTATATGAATATTGACATAAGATAATGATAAAAATTGTGCTGTATATATAAATTTGACTTATTTTGTTTAGGAAAATTTTTAAATCTGGCTTTTACTATAATGAAAACGTGATAAGAGATTAATAATACATTCATTCAATGCTCTTGCCCAGCGCACATATATGTAAATAAAGAGAGGAATACAAAGTACGAAGTGCAGATGCTTGGTGATCCCTCTTGCGTTTCTCTCTCTTTCTCTCTCTTATTCCAATTTTGCCTGTGTGTTCATGTGTGTGTGTGTGTGTGTGTGTGTGCGCGCGCGCGCGTGCGCACGTTTGTGTATTTGGCAATGTATGCGCAAGCGAGCACACAGAACCGCGTTCTCTTTGCGCGAGGCAAATCTTTGCGCGCGAGCTCGAGATTTTCACTCATCTACGGCCAAATTGGGGATTCAGAGTTGCCTCTCATCCCGAGACGAGTCTCGAGCGTTGATTTTCTTCGCCTGATACTTTTTTCCCGTCTCTTTGCCTTCGAGAGCGAAACAAAAAGATTCGATTTTTCTACCTCGACTGTAAAGATTGGTCGAGAAAGATGGCGCGGTGAAGCAAAGTATGTGGGAAGCAAAAAAAAGCCGGGGTTCCGTTTTGATGAATATTTCATCGTAAAATCGGACGCGTTGAAAATGTTTAAAGGATTGCAATACTTACTTTTTAATAAAACCGTCTAGTCAGTTATGGTATTATACTATTCATTTAAAATAGCAGCATTACGAGCAGAAATCTATAAATCTGGATTGCGAAATTTACGGAAACAGAAATTAATCGGACATTATAAGGTTATTTGGAAAAACCGCAATCAGCGATTACACGAGCGAATAGTAAACGGCGCAAAATCCCGAGGCATATTGTTCAATTTGCAATGTAAATTTAATGCATAGTATAATACGCGCAGATGTACAGAGCTCCCTCCCTCTCTCTCTCTCTCTCTCTCTCTCTCTCTCTCTCTCTCTCTCACTCTGTCTCACCCTGCCTCAGGTGCAGGTACCGCACAGACTCGCGAGCACAGGCAAAGCTGTATACACACCTATGAGGCTTATTCATCGTCGGCGCCACTCTTGACATGGGCTCTTCATACGGCTCTCCGTTTTCTCTTGCAAGGCTTTTAACCTAATTTGCCGTCGGAGAGAGAGGGCGATAGAGAGAGAGAGAGAGAGAGAGAGAGAGAGAGAGAGAGAGAGAGAGAGAGAGAGAGATGGAGAGAAATGGAGAGGGAGAGCCCAAGAATAAAGGGTGGCAAAACAGTCCTTTGACCCTTTCGAAAGTAACACGAATGAAAACTAACGTCCGTTGCCATATTGTTAATTAATGGATTGCTCAATTCATTGTTTATAATTCTCATTTTCATCTCTTTGTCCAGTATATTGCTTATCAAAGAATTGTTAACGAGCTCTTTGTTACATTTCGACAATTGCCTAAAAGAAAATACGAATGATCGAAACTGTCGTTACTTATTTGGCGTATGGGCATGTACGTGATACATTAAAGTGTTAAAATATAAAATTTTCCCTGCAACGACTTGGATGTTCCCAATATATGCGATCAAAGAAACTAAAGTTTTCTTTTTTCTTTAATATCAACTATATATTCTAGTGAACAAGTAACTAATGGAAAAACAAACTTTCTCTTTAGATTTAGCGGATCAAAGAGAGCGTAGAAACAAATTTCATCGCTAGTACTGCATGGCCAGCGGTTAGTCGTCCGATGAGCTTTTTGAATGCTGTGGTTTTCCGCCATATACGCTTTTGTAATAATATTGCGATTAAATTTTGTCATAAACAACCGAGTCGCAGGATCTCCGCGCAGATGTTGCATTGGAATGCAAAGGTTTTCTATTGGGGAGAAAAGTGACTTTCTTGGCTAAGTGGAATGGGCTGTAACAGGAAGTATCGCGGTAGAATAATGGGATTCGCTTAGTCATCGACGTGTAGGCTCGTTAGCTTCGTTTTGAAGAATCGATTTTGCACGCGCCTTAATCAGAGCGTACTGATTGTATTCGGATAAAATGCCTTTAATTAAAAATTATTTATCAGGATTGAAAATTCATGGGATGCATCTTTATTATTTAACATGATTTGCCTTTGCCAGCAACGAGCAATATTTTATTGTTTGTATATTTATTGTACCGTTTAATGAACAGATTTTACATCATAATTTATTTATATTATATACTGCAATGTTAAAAAAACAGCGTGACCATAATGTTAGCACATGTTTTCAAATATTCCCTAAGAAATTTTCTTATATTTTCAATATAATAACTGTCTTACTGAAAATTCTAAAAGTATGCGAGTATATAATCTAACGAGCAAATATTTATGCAATATTGATAAATTATGAAAACAAGGATAAATTTATAATATAAATATATTTTAGTACTCTATATCGTGTATAATGAGTAAAAATAAATATTAAAATAAACAACTATATTTAAAAAATTAAACATACTAATAATTCTATAATCAAAGAATGCTCAATTATCAAATCTTTATGGACCTCGGCACATATTAGCAAAAATATATACCACTAAAGGAGCAGCTCCAATTTTTAATGTACAGTTCAGCGATTTTTACCATAACTTAAAAAACAAACTCTTTTATAAATACAAATCAATTTTTCATATCCAGTTCAATAAGCAATACAGGAAAAAGAAAAAAATATTCTGTATGATACTATAAATCTTCATCGAAACCATGGTTTGACAAAGGTAATCAGTCCTGAAAAGTTATTGTAAAAATAAATGATGCGGAACTAACCATTACAATCTGGCGGGTTCCCTCGCAAGAATTAACATTGTAAGCACATAAATTAAGAAATATTTTTATCGATCTTGCCGTTTTTATACTATGATATATTATACTAACATAATGACAGTCATACTGTCCTTGTTTATAATTATCCCCGAAGAATCTGAAATAAATGACTACTAAAAATAAAACTAAATTATATTAAAAATTAAAAATACTAAAAATAATAAAAATAAACTCTATTCTCTGTTAGCAAATGACAACATGACTAGACCCATCACCTTAAATTTAAATTTGATGCCCGGCGTTTCAAACCGCTACGGTTCATATTTAAGGACTAAACTAAAATGAAAACCCAGCATCCTACTATATGTACACTATCCTCACCCTAAATTAATTTATATAATATTTAATCAACCCCCACCCCTCTTGATCTTAAATGTAAAATATAACTTTATTTTATATCAATAAAGAATGATAAGTGTTGTGTACCACTTACTTGACTCCAACATTAAATTTACATTATTGCGATTTTTCAAAATGTGAATAATTTTAAGAGTGTCTTTTTTACATCTACTTTTAATACCTTGTTCTTAAAATATTTAAATTTTCAAAATCGAAAGAATGTAACAAATCTAAACTATGTTCGTTATCCTGGCTTATTATTTATTTTTAATTTTTAATTGTAGCCATATATAACGAATATGATGAGGATGTGAACCTGGTCGTATGGCACTGTCCTTTTCATAATGATCAACAACAATCTTATTAAAGAAATTTGTTAATAAAAAGTTCTGTTATCGCATCATGTAGATAATATCTTATACTATCCAAACTCGTAACTATGTAATTATATTTTAGGCTTTCTTGACTCCATAAACTTATTAGTGTCAATAAAGAACTAAATGAAGTGAATAAAGTGAAACAAAGGAGCAAAAAAGGGAAGCAAAAAATGTAAAAATTGATAATGTTAAACTGATATTAATGTTTGGCTGATCTAAGGCTCGAGGAGAGTCTTCAAAAGAATGAACAGAAAAAAGTTAACCACGTTTATAAGTTTAAAGGCTAATTTTTTACCCAACACAGCAGCTTAGGCCATTTTATTGATTATGCTTTACCAATTTACCAGTTAACAAACGATGCGGTTGTTATCGAAAAAAGTTTTTCCCCTCGTCAACTATTACCGCCCACGTATTTAGACAGAATTATTCGGCACAGTTCTCGACTACAATGCAATTTCCACAAAATAACACGTTACTTCAATGGCATGTCAAAACATTGGAATGGAATACAACGACGTACGCGATGCTAATTAAGCTAATCGCTTATTTAAATTGAAAGTACCGGCGTTAAACCACGAACTAGGATAGACCTTCGCATTCGGTCGCATAGGCAGAGATCTACGTGTATATATATATATATATATATATATATATATATATATATATATATATATATAATATGCATTCGACGACATACTTTAGTCATACGCAAATGAGCGCAATCTGCGCGGCATAAATGCAATATTCAAGTCCGGCCCTGTACACGTTGATGCGTACTGTCCGCGTCTGCGTAGTTACGCTCATTAAAATCGACGAATTTACGAAATAAACGACGTTTACGAGCTATTATTTATTTGGCCAAAGCGTAATATTCATACATAATTTATAACTAATCGTTAACCAATTTATATTTATCGAACATTTTTTATATCCTTTCTTTCTTCTTTTTTTTTTTTTTTAAACTAGGTAATAAATAATTTTCGGGATCTGCGAGATATTATTTATTTATAGGAGCATATAATCATTTGTTTTAATTGGTCATTATTCTGAAAATTTCTTGCGTACGTGGAGCTTTTTAGATCGTTGAATATTTTCGAGAGCTAATCGGCGTGTATATCTTTATTGTAACTTCATTTTAATAAGTCTTTGTTATAACTCTTTAATAATCACGATAATTATAAATATCTTGAGAAACAAAATATCAGTTGGATCATGTGAGATCTCATCGTCTTTAAATGAATAGAATTTCGAATTTATTATGATTGTATAAAATGCACTAGTTAGTGAGAATATATATATATATATATATATATATATATATATATTTATTTATTTATTTGGTATTCCTAGAGACGACAAGCTGGAGTGCGAAGCGGCGAAGCCGGACATGATAATTACACGAGACGTGCAGCAAGTAGTAACGCTATCCGTCGGGTCAGCCCGTTGTGAATACCTGTGAAATATATATACCTTTTTTTTTTAGAAAATTGACGAGTGCTTAAAATCTTGAAAGTTATTTAATACTTATTATTTAAACAGAATTTTCTTAGTTATCGCTATTCATGAAAGGTTTTGCTCGTTTAAAGTAACTAATGACCCTACTTTATTCTCAGATTTTTCTACTATACTTCATTATGAATTTTATTTTTATAAAATTTAATCTACTCTCATATGCATAAATTTATGATAATTTATGATATTTAGAAGTCAGTTTTAGAAAACTTGTAAAAGAAATCCTCATAAAAATTTTAGGTTTCTTTTCAAAAGTATTATCGAAATTGGTCTTTGATAAATTTACTGTATTTTGATTAAATATTCTAATATTATTAAATAAATTTATTCAAATCAAAGCACAAGGCAAAGAATATAGAAATATAATTATATGTAATAAAGATATGATCAGAGTACTGGTGTCAGAGCACGAGTTATTGCATTGTCAAAAAATCGAAATTTAGAAATAATTCATTTTTCTTTCTCACTCTTCTTTTATTTAAGCTGTAAAATATTAATAAATCTTAAGATATCGCAACCGTCCCTAAGTAATATGACCAAAGTCACTAGCAAAATGGCGATCTTATTACGTCTGCGTTGGAATCCTTTATTAGGAAAGTATCACAAATGTTGCCTTATTGCCTGTGTCTATTGTCTTATTTTAAGTATTAATTGTTTAGATAAATAAACAGTACCTAATTTATTAAATTTGAGATACGTTTTTTATCGCTCACATATTTATTTATTTATGTAATATTGAATTACAACTAATATGTAGAAAAAGAATTAATCTTGTAATAATAATTTTTATTTAATAAATAAGCGGCGCATCATTTCTATTAAAATATAGTATACGCAATTTGTGTGAACGCGATTTAAAAATTCGCGTTTCCCTCACACTAGTTGCATCATTTATCATTATGGGGCTCACAGTCTTTATAAAATAATATAATGATTATGACAGTCAGACTATTCTTCCTTATGATCACTCTTTTAGAGTCAGAAATACAAGTACTAATACTATAAACTGATAGGGATAACAATAATAATTATACTATTGTTAGCACGGAATAATCTGACTGCCCCTCCACCCATTATGGAAGTAGCCTACGTATCTGCTTCGTCCTGCGGTAAATCCGGTAAATTTGTTAATGGGTCATCGTGAAAAAGGACAGTGTACCTGCTATGATAATTATATTATTTGATAAAAATTTGAAAAATGACAAAACCTTTTTTAGACCATTTTAATAAGTATGTTATTTAATTCAGACTATTTTATTTTAATTTTTATTCAGAATAAACAATGTTTTGAGACAATCCCAAGTGTAACTAGTAGAGATTAAATAAGTACTTGAAAATGGCATGTTCAAGTGTTTGGCGCGAGAAGAAACTTGAAAGACGATTTGCATTCTGATTAATCTACAGGAATTTAAATCTCATCAAAAGTCAATGGTAGTTAATTTTATTTATTATTCGCAGGCATCGTCGAAAAGCACCTGCTCGCTAAAAAATTTCCTCAAAGCCTCGCATGACTAAAACAAACTTGATGAAAACAGGTTTGAACTTTCAGCTGCACCAAAATTGCGCAACTTCGTATAAATTAGCAGAAATATCGAAGTACCGAGGCGACAACGCGGGGCGCGAGTAGATCTCGTAACGCGCCGTCGGCACTACCGCGGCTTCATTGGGCGTCCGGCAGATTTCGCAGTCCGAACGTAGGGGGGTGATGTGTCGAGACGGGGAGGGGATGACTGGACTGTTGGTCAGACAAACCCGAATACTGCGGACTGGGGGAGGGATAGAGCGTAGGTGGTGAGCGCGTGTCGCGCGCATCAATCAAGTCGACCGGGAATACTGCGGGAGGTGGCCAGACCGGGGTCCATTTCCGAGGGCCAACGAATTTTCCCCGCCGCGCCACGACCGACCCAGTGATGTTCGTCCCTCCAGTACCCCCGCCCCGACCAACTCAATTGCGATGCATATCAGGGGCTGGGAGCGTTGTGGCTCGCTATCTTGGAGATTGAATGTGCTGTATGGGTGGTCTGAGATCGTGGACCACAATGACGAAGTTAAATTCACTTACATAACACGGTTGGTTTTTATTTTATATATTATACATATCATAGATTCGCTTCAGCTTGAACCTTTAACGAATCAACATTTGGGATGCATGTGAGAATGTACTGTTAGAATATTGGCAGGGTTGCTAAAGGATTCGTATATTCACTTTCTTTCTCAGCACGTATTCTGTTATTCAATTAGTATTGTTTTGCTGAAAGCGTTTTGCAGACAAATAAGTCAACGCATTCATTTCTGTCGAATTTTCTGTTTGAAAAAATTTTCGTACCTTTTCCGAAAACTTTAAACGAAAAGATTTTGAAAGAGTATTTAAACCTTTGTGGATTACATTTGTTAAAAGACTTCTTAAAGCATTCTGGAATTCCGCTGATGAAACTAGAATGGATTTTTGATTCCAAGAATTCTTTCTAACAGTATCCTTTGAATAAGATTCTTGTACATGTTTGAGAAAGCTGTCAGCGAAAATATTCTGAATCAATAAAATATTAGAATTCTTTCTGATAGAAAGGAACTCGTTTACAGTCTCTAAATAGAATGCGTAAGTATATCGGTAATTGTTACTAATCATGATTTCTTCATACTTCACTAGTCAACTTTAATTGATGCTTAAGTTCTAAATAAAACTGTAACTTTCTAGCATTTTGATCAAGCATACTGAATTTACTATATGAGCCATAAAAATTTCAGATCTTTGCAGAAACCATTATGCTACTATGTATTGGTATTCGTATTAATGATTTTTCCACAATAAATTCATACAGCACTAAAAAATTATATTATCAAACTTTGACCTTCGTTAGACAAACAACAATTACGAATCGCAGAAAGATTGTGAATTCTACGATGAAGTTCAGAATGAACTCTCCAGTGGGAAAACTGGAAAGTGCGGCCAAACAATGCGGCGTAAGTGGAGGGGGAGGGGATGTGGCAATAGACGACTACCCAGACTCTGCACTGGCAGCGATCTCCCATTCCTATCCACCCAACTTCCGTAATAACCGAGCCTCCAGCAACCTCAGCACCCGCATCCAATCGTTAAATTTCACTCAGCGACGCCTGGAGGCCAGCCACCGGAACGAGCATCCTCCCGTCCATCCCCACCCCCACTCACCTCTCTTTCTCGTTCTCCCAACTCTCCAGGATATCATTGTTACCCGCTATTGTGATCGTGCTCTGTACGTTCTCCATCTGGATGCTACCCAAAACACCGGACGCAGGGAATACCGTACGGCTCGCCATTGTTGCTCGTATTGAGCAAACTACCCCCCCCTCCCCCCAATC
The DNA here is from genome assembly GCA_018907035.1 of Sycobia sp. Sy_11. Classification (NCBI taxonomy): domain Eukaryota; kingdom Metazoa; phylum Arthropoda; class Insecta; order Hymenoptera; family Epichrysomallidae; genus Sycobia; species Sycobia sp. Sy_11. The sequence continues at coordinate 1,008,114 of JACCIC010000141.1, forward strand.
CTCGATCGCGGGTTTCCCACAGCGAACAGTATTCGATTCGCGACCTCCTCTACACCCCTCTGCGTTTCACCGGTAAGCCAATCGAATATAATAGGGCAAGTTTACAGTCCGAGCCGCGCGGAGGATAGAGATCTGGTTTAAATTTCTGCTTCCCTCCTGGCGATGCTTGGCTTATGCCGTAATATTATTATTGGCATTTTCATTCTGTAATCATTGACTAGAAATATTTGTAACCGAGATTCAAATGTATAGTGTGACTATACTAGCTCCGCTTAATTACTTTTTGTCAACTGTATTCGAAATTAATAATGCGATTAATATACAACAAAATTGGTAAAATACAAATACATCAGTCATGATCCAAATGAAGCGCACTATATGTTAAAGGTTATTTTCATTCCGTTCCATAGTATTCGTTGCACAATTTCTTTATTTGGATACTTATTGGAATTATTTAAACCTTGTCTAAATAATGCGGTAACAACTACTCGAGATAGAAGCTGACGGCCTACATGTGATAACCTGCGTTTCTGTTAGGTTCGGTATGTTTTGTGTGACAATATTTTATGATGCTTCAAATATCTGGATATTTCTTATAGATTTTGTAGTTTAATACAGAGCGCTCAAAGCTGTCATTTTTTAACACAAGTTCTTTTCTTCTGTTATAATAAATACAATGTTAGAGTAAATTTTTCGTGTGTATTATTATATGATATCATACAGATACCAACACTTTCTATTGATACAGTTCATTAATTCTTATAAAATAACTATTGTTAATAATACTATTACAAACTCTAGTGAAAACAACAGCCCAAGACTTCTATATATTAGATATTTAAAAATAAACGTACACAGTGTGATTCATGTGTATAATAGAATATCTGTATATATGGTAAATGCAATCAATATAATGAGAGATATAGAAGCCGTTGTGTTGGGATCTGTTTCAGCGGACAGCTTAAGACAAACTAAACTAAACAAACTGGGGGCTTGGTAGAGTATATATGCTTTAACACAGCGCTTTACTACGGAATGCCGAGTGTCGAGGGAAAATATAGTATTTTGGAAGTAGTGGTTTCCGATAAAGTCAAGTTTACCTTAACACCATGTAAGGTTATAATTATGATCATATCAAATAACTGAAATATTATTATACGTATTTTAAAGAAAATACATGTTCCGACTTGTTGTTTGAACCTTATTTTTCATGAGCTGCAGCAACATAACGATAATACTTATAGCCTGAATTGTTTATCGATCGCGTTTATTTGACAGATTTTGTTTGCTTTGTTGCCATCAGATACACACAGTATAATCCAGGAATATTCGGCTTTGGTTATTAATTTGAAGCTCGATGTCAATGATTGGCCATCAGACATACCCTAGTAGTTTATTTTTTAGAATTATCGTGGCATATCTATTTTTCATCTCGAGTTACAATTCAATGTATAAATCCTTCTTTTGTTTTACCATCCAATCAAATGATCGATGGAAAAAATCTCCTTTTAATGCATTTCAATATCAATTTATGAAGAATTCCGTTGCCATATTTTTGAATCATTTCTATGAATTTCAACCTTATAGATGTTGCATTTCGATCGGATCTACTGCAAGTAATGCCTTTAGTTCTTTATCTAACATTTTTATTGTTAATAGTATGGTTAAAAGAATGAATCGTACATATATTTTTTCAATTTAAAACTTAGCTTATACGAATAATTTATTTACGTTCTTTTAACCATCCAACTATTGCCGTATTTATCTCGTAAATACCTGAAAGATATAAACTGTCATTTTAAAACGACCTTTCAAAAGTTTTTAAAATGTTTAGAGGAAAAAGCAGGGATAACCCGGTTTATGGAAGCATTTAAAACAAAAAAAAAAAAAAAAAAAAAAAAAGAATCGAGGGCACGAAAATAAAAAAGCAGCTATATAGAGAGAATCTTAAAAATTCCGAAGCACGAATAACGGGGGTCCATCAAGTTTTTAAATCCTCCAAGAACAGCGTCAACATTGATTTTATTAAAGCTTTTCGTGCCTCGGCGTACATTCAGTTCCACCTCGTCGAAGCCTAGCCGAGGTAAAAGTGGAAGAGCCGAGGGATAAGGGACGATAAGAAGAATGCTCAGATGCACTTTCGAAAGGGCGATCGCATTTTTCCGCGGGGGCTAGAGCGAAGGAGAGAGAGAGAGAGAGAGAGAGAGAGAGAGAGATACAGAGTTTTGTGGCCTTTTTCTTGTAACATTAAAAACAGTCTGTCCATTACGATGTTAGAGCAAGGCCGAGAATAAGGTGTATAGGTGAAGGGAACTTTTAACGGAGTTTTAATGCTCTTTTCTCCCTGCAGGCACAGGCAAAGATGCAAATCTCTAAAGGATTTGTAACTCTTTTTAAAGATAAATTCGCCCCCGGCTCGTGTTTTCATGCACGACAATTTCATTTTTTCCCCCATTTTTCCCCATCTTTTATGCGTAACAACTATTTCATATGTTTTTTGTTTCTGGCCATGCTTAACAAGTTTTTCAGATCTTCACACTCATTCCGCAGTTGTATTATAAAAAAATTAATAACCTTTTAAGCGGGTATATAATATTAATTCGTCCGCAATGAATTTATACGTAGGTACGAAAATTTTTCAATTTTTCAATTTCAATTGTCCTACGAAAATATTTTCCACAAAGGGTCCATGGTTCGCATTTTTAAAAACACTCCGTTCAATTCCCACCCACTCCCCGTTACGCCAGAAATTCCATTTAGAAACGAAAGTAGCGGGCGGCAACCGTAAAAATGCCATCGACCCCTCTCCTTTATCCTACGGCATCGAGTCGACTCGGGAAGCGCAGGGGCGTGGAGGGAGGGAGCGGTGGGAGGGGTGGAGAAGGAGGAAGCGAATATAGCAGACTAGACATCTTCAATTTTGCTCGTCCGTCTTCCTGTCTAATCTTCGCGTCGTAAACGGAGCCTCTGCATAATTCAGATTGGCAATTACGAGGCATCGCCGTCGTCGTCTTACCGATCGCTGGGTGGCACCTTAGACAATCTCTTCCTGAGTTGGAGCAAGTACACCGCTCAGAAGAGAAAGATAGAGGGAGACAGAGGAAGAGAGGGGGGAGGGGGAAGCGAGTGAGAAGAAGGTGGGGGAGGGTGAGAAATACACAGACGCTAAGGTAAAGATCGTCCTACGGAGATAAGTGCCAGGGATTTTGGGAATGAACGGCGAACCATCCGATTCAATAATATATACCGTAAGCTATATGGCTAGAGGGAACAAAGATACTGGAATTATACCTAAAATCTGTTATTTAGCGCGCGCATAGTTATTCCTGGCAAATTTTGCTTGATTCTGAATAAAACAAGCAGTCTGGTACTTAGATCAAATGCGAATTACAATTATGATGATATTACGGATTATGGATGTTCTTATGTTTGTACTCGAGGCAATTTTCATGATTTTTATTAAAATCCTTTTTGCATCTTATGTTATGAGATTTTTATTAATTTAAAGAACTCTAAATCTAGAAAAAATTAACAGTCTATAAAATATGTAAAGGAATTAAATTTAATATTACTAGGTGTTACTGGGTATCTGTCTGTCCAAATCCCGGGGAGGTCGATATTTTTAGAAATGTGATTGAATGTAAAATTTATCATTGTATTTCAAACTTTCGAATGCATATACTAATGTGTTATATCAATTACTAAATATGTTCTGGATTGCTTGTTTACTTTTATGGTGTAAAAAATGAAATAAAGCTTATAAAATTGAGTTCCAGTTTTATCCTTGCATACGTCTAATATACAATATCTCATACATCGCCCATATGAACATAGTAGTATATATATAGCGACATTAACTATACACATTGAGGCGGTATCGCGTACCTTCTTCGTGTAAATGGAACCATGACACTAAATATTGGTATCCATTAGCTTCTATACCATGCTTCTAATATTAAAAGTATATATCAGTAAGTAAGTCACTGAAATATTTCTTCATTTAAATGAGACAATATAAGGAAATAAAATTAGATTATGAATCTTAACGTTATAACTACTTTTTATAGTGCTCTTGACATTCTTGTAGGTAATTTCACTTAAGACCCTTCATATAAATTATCATACAGGGCAGTTTTAACGGTTGTTATTTATATCATTTATTATGTAATCCATATTATTTTTCGAATTTGCTGAAAAAAATGTTATTCATTAGATAAATTAAAAATAGCACGTGGAAAAACGCTATTTTTTTATCAAAATTTGTGGCGGCGTTGTAACGAGTAAAAATAAAAGTAAGGACTTGCGAACATTATTGATATTAAGTTAAAATGTTTTTTAAAAATAATTTTTATTACTATGTAGCCAGTCATGAAGTATGTTGTAAGAAAGTATTTATGTATACGTAGTATTGTATATTTATACACTAACTGCTGAAGTACGCTATGCATGTGAAAATAATTCATCTGTAAATTCTAGACAGCTTCATATTATTCTTATGTATAAGACATTTATCAATATTTTACTAAATTTTAATGTCAATAATCTGCGGTGACTTGAACGGTGCGGATTAAAATGCATTTCCATTGAGAAAATTCCTTCGTTGAAAATTGCTCGCGCTCCTTTTACCCCTTCGTGGAGTGGTTGTGCGAGATGGGAATGCGATATCTCATGAATCGCATACCTGTGAAAGTATGAACTAGATAAACAGTGGGAAGTTTCTTTTACCAAATGCCTATCGCATCTTAAACTGTCCAGTCTCACTTTAAGCGAAGCTTGATTATCATTATTTTATATATTACAATGCAAATCTAACATTTCTCTAACATAGTATCATGAAATAAAGACAAATCCATAATATCGATAATAAATACAAACTGTGCTGACTATGAATGAAAATTCTTATGAAATTATTACGAGACCCAATCATTATTTTTGAATGAATTAGAATTATAATTTTTTAACATTTCACTGAGAAAACTATGTAATATTTACAGAAGAACTTTTAGCCATTCCGAAAGTCAAGGGCTTGGCCAAAGGAGGACAGTTGATGGAGCAAATATAGCGTTGGAGCATGTCAACACAGAGAAGGAGAGCGCGAGGGAGAAATAGCGGGAGAAATGCGGAGTAGCCAAAAATGCTTTAGGAAACAAGAAGAGGAGATGAAAGACTGGCAGTCCATAAATGTCTGTCCGAAAAACTAAGTATTTTATTCTGTAAAGAACTGTGTCTTACGTCAGTGAATAATTCGCCGATTTCGCTTATCGAAAAGCATAAAATTCTTTCATTTCTTTGAAAATTCATTATGTAATTTTTATCAAATGATGAAGCATTTGTCGTTATTACTTCTTTAACGTAGCGCTTTGACTTTTACAATATTTTTCCCAAATCTTTAAGAAACAATACTGTATACTCGGGAAACGTTCATTGCGAACCGGAATATTCGGATTCTGTATAGAGGCTAACACTTTCTTTCAAAACTTTCTCCAGCTTATACATTTTTATTTTATTTCAGTTAAAGCTTTTGAGTACTATCAGACGTTATTAAATGAAAATATCAAAGACGTGGATCTAGAAAAATCTTTAAAAGTATCAGCAAGGAAGTGAAAAGAAGCAAAATGACAGAATAGATTTAAAAGCAAAGAGAAATACTATCCTAATTAGTGAAATAATTTCATAACTATAATTAGGATAATTCCTGCAAATGTCATGGACTAAAGAATTCAAAGCCAATACATAGAACAGTTAAAAGTGCATCAAACGCACAAAATCTCTTTTCATGCTAAACTATATATATTCAATAAAAATAATGAAACAGAATTTGCTCTCATTTTAAAAAAGGGAATAAAAATAGAAATGTGAATTACGAAGAAAATTATTAAATAAATAGTAAGATCTATGTTAGAAGATATATAATATTTTTATTCGTTCGGTCAAAATACTATAAAGACGATTAAGTTAATTTTGTAATATTGCAACATTTGACCGTTTAGGGCATTGACTCAATCGATCTAGAAAGTTAAGTGCTAACAATTACACATCTGTTAGATTTAGCTCAAATTTACGAGTAGTGGGAAGAAAATAGAATCGTGTATTTTGAGACTTTGATTAGGGTACTTGCATTTAATGCACGTTCTATAATGTTTTCATCCTGAATCAAGCGAACATTTTTCGCGAAATTAAAAATATGATTCTAAAATTGAACGATGCATTAAATCACATTCAAGATAATGTTCTAAGGTAAAAATGTTTGGTTTAAAAACATTAAGGTCTAAAAACATTGTCAGATTAATATTCTTTTGTTTATTTTTTTTTTTATATTTTGCAAGGTAAATTTCTTCGTAAACGTTAATCTTGACTTTACGCAGTTTCGATTAATTTTAAATGATTTTGAACAATTTTTTCTGATAACATCTACAATGATTTAAAAATTCTTGCCTACTAAGGGTCCAATGATTGCTGAATGTAAACATCGCGGTGGTTTCTGGTCCTCGCGCGTCTCTTTACGGCCGCCTTATAGCCGGTCAGTCGCCTATACTCCAGGTGCTTAAACTTGCAAGAGCAGTATATATATATATATATATATATATATATATATATATATATATATATATATAAATATAAAGAAAACTGAAAAGAGGCAAAGAGAAATAATGCTTGCCGGGCGAAGAAGGGGGTGGGGCGCGGCCGGAGGCGGGAAAGTAAAAGAACGACTCTCCTGTACCAAGTTTCGGCATTGTTTGTCGTGAACCCGGGCTATTCGTGCATCGAGGTTAATTAGTCCACGCTCCAGTTAGCGAAAATTGAATTCAAACTGCCGACTATACGAATCTCGCTCCCCCGTCCCCTCCATCTCTCTTCCTTCCGAATACCTCCCGTCCGGTTCGCGGGGCGTGGAGGGGGGGGCGGGGGTTGCTATATATTTACAGCCCGCTATGGGACCGACCTTTGCGGGCGGCCGATCTCCCTTTCGTCACCCCGCCCCCCAGCTTCGTTTATCGGGAATTTTACCGCGTCATTCAGTTTCCCGCTAATGTTTTCACGTCAAATCCGCCGACGGACGGCTCGGATAAGACGCGGCCGAGGAGCTTTTTTTAAAGCCTCGGCGGATAATGCAAGCGCGCTAAATGTGGTCGGCGATTTTCCGAATTTTCCGGCGCCAAAGCCCAGTCGGTGCAAGTGGTTTGTATACGTGCGTAAACGCCGCCGAATTTTCCTTTGAGCCCGGATTTTTTTAGTTATTTGGTTTCGCATTGACGACGAAAATATCCAGCGTCTTTTCTCGATGTCAATCTGTGGGTACTTTCCTTCATTTATTTTGCTTCATAATGAAATAATGCGGGAAAAAATAATTCGATGAAAGTGAACAAATTTATAAAAGTTTATATGAAAAATTGGAAAGTTTAGTTTAGATTTACCCTGTATTCAGAATAAGTTACGTTACAGAATAATTTACGTTGTCAGAATAATCCGAAATTTATGAGTCATGAAAAAACTTCCAAGATAAAGGGCTTACGATTCATCATTGGCTATAGGATGATTATAACGGATTTAATCTTAACTACAAATCTTTAGGACTTTTAAAGCTCCAACTAATTGATAATGAAAATTCATATTCTTAATAATCGAAATCGATAGACCGAATAATTTGACGTCAAAATATATCTTCAATATTTAAGAAATATAAATTTTGATGGTCATGATCAAAGTCAAATAGTACTGATACAATGTGTAAAAGATTGAAGAAAAGTTTTTAACCTGAGAATAACAAATCTTATAAGGGAATAGTGGAATTCAAATGAAATTGAAGTGAAATGAAGATAACACTGATGAATCCTTTGGGATTTTCGTGAAACCTAAATATGAATTTCTAAATGCCATATGTCTACCATTACGGAATGCAACGAATTAGCTAACTTTAAATTTAACTTAAATTAGCCTAAATTAAGCTCTTACATTTATATTTTAGTTATACAGATGTAACAAACTGGTACATAGTATATCTATACTTGTATTAATGGTCAATTTTCGAACTATATTCTACTTTAATATTAAGCTATTTGTTTTAGTATTATATATTTACAATATTTTTAGTATTTCGAAAAGATTAGTACTTTAAATGTGCTCTGAATTGTTATCCGCGAGTAGAATAAACAAATACTGATGGGAAATAATTAAAATAACAAAACAGATAAACATTGTTTGTCTTAACCAAATTTTTAACTTTTGGTTAGTAAACATTTAAAAAAATACCATAGTGACTAAAATTAAAACATAAATTGTGCTAAAGATAATACTACAAAAGAAGAATCATGGAACTCTTTTCAAACCATTGAACATATAATGCATATGACAAATTACATTATTGTTTCAGTAGGTTTTTATTTCTTTTTCTTTCGATTGGATTCGTGCATTAATAATAAAGTAATAATTACAATGTACTAAACTTATATTCCCTAACATATTTAATAATAATTTAAATATATTCAGGAAGGATTTATGTATGAAATCTAATAAAAAATGGCTAAGAGTCATTGAAATAGAATTTTTTCAGCTTTATGGTCGATATAAAATTGATGGCCACCATGATTTTCCATAGTTTAGTTATTAAAAAGTTATTCGAAACTCATCGAAGTTTTATGCTTGCGCAGACGGGCACTCAGTGTGTAACTAGATAGTTAATCCGATATGGCACAATGAAAATCTTACATGGGATGTAGAAATTTACAACTCCGTGATAACGAGTATATCCCTCGTCTAATCCCCGAGCCTGAGTATCGGGGCTTCGCCGTCCTTGGTAACGCGAAAGCAAGCCAAATTATCGACAGTTTGACACTGTGATTATCAATTTGTTCCTGTCCATTCAATTCTCTACAGAATTCCAAATACTTTATTACCAATATTCCAGATCATCGTAATGAGTCGTTAAAAATTTGAAACAATACACCGACCGAATATTTCCAGCGAATGTCATTTTCTACGACAGAATTTTATCGCAACTAGTCGCTCTATTCGGATGTACGCTTTATATATATATTGTTATTTGCATCCGGAAAAAGAACGGGTTGGAAAAAATACTCTACAACGCCTTTGTCACATTCGCCGCGCGCTGATGGTTACAGGCCTTCATCGAAACTCGATAGCTCAATATTTTTTATTTTTTTTTGTTTGTTTTCTTTTTTTTTTTTTTATAAACGAGGTGGGCACTCGTGGAGCCCACACTTTCTATATTGATGATTCCCAACCTTTTTGCTGTGTTTTAATTTTTATTTTGATTGTTTTAGTCTAACTGTCCAATAAAACCATCTACGGATTAAAGTTTGCTGATATTTTCAATATTTTTCTTAAGATTATTAATTTTCATGCTTTGTTCGTTGAAGTTTACTAATGAAGTTTCCCTCTTTTTTAAAAATTCATTACATAATTTAGTACAGACATATTTCGGAAGCTCGCTTTAATGAAGGCTAATATAAGGGAATAAAAAAAAATAAATTTCGAATATTTTTGACAATTAAATTATAAAAGTTCACGTTTAAACAATAATAAAATTTGATAAATGTGCACGTATTTGGATGATGTAAAATTTCATAAATTACAAGAAAGTTTTCGAGTGAATTTATCTGGGCTTAATTAACGTTATCCAGAATTTCTAAAGAATTTCATTTGAAACAAAAGTATTTCAAAAATTCCATTTAAATTTCATTTTTTTTTTATCTAAACTTAATTTACTCTGGGCGTGTTCAATCTGCATTGAAACAGTTTTAAACAGCTCGGAAATTTTCCGGTACTTCAATGATTACAAATGTTGAGGATCATCCTTAATTCCTCCTCTTTGCTTTCGCTAAACCATTCTCTTTAACTCTTTTATCATTCTCTCTCTCTCTCTCTCTCTCTCTCTCTCTCTCTATTTTTTTTTTCAGAAAGTTACGTCGCCGACGGCATTGTGTATATCGGCATAGTCGGACAATAACAAAAGCAGTATGTATAGGCGAGGCGGCGCAGTTTCAACTCCTGAATTGCCGAGGGAATAAATTGAAATCCATTTCAATTTTCGGCCGGAACCGAAAGACCACTGCGGTATATTTTACTTCATGGGATATCTTTTCATTCGATTCGTAACTATTCAACCTGCAATATGACACTGGAAAGGCTATACGCGTCTTAAAAATTCTCGACCTATTTTATTGATCTTTGAGAGGTGCGCAAGTTGATAACAGCTTTTTTAAAACTGTAGTAAAAAAATGAAATGTAGGATACAATTCTCGAAGAAATTCAGACTTTTTAGCGCAAATAAGAAAAAATATTAAGATTTAACTTCAGAAATAATTTTATGTAATGCTCCGGTCTTATTGTGCATATAATTTTATTTTGGAAGTTATAAGTTTAAAAGCACACACTATACGCAGTATACATATATATTCCTTCAGAAAGTATTTTAAAGTACTATAAATAAAAGTGTATCTTGGAAACATTTTTTTTGCACTGCTAAACGCATTCATTATTCATTCGAAGATGATGAATAATATAAAATATCTCGCCTGTTAATATTTCAGAATAACGTACTTAAATAAGTTAAATTCTAATCGGAATTCTTAATATCCCCAATTTGAATGAAGCATACAATAATCGGAATAAGGATCTTTATTCAATCGAGGATCACTAACGTTACAATCAATAACAGACACTCGAAAGATAAATCATTCTGATTTTAGATTATTAATACACGATGTTCATAATTTTTATACAGAATTACATAAAGGAAGAATATACACAATATATAAAAATATGTATTATTCTTAATAATATTAATTTTTGATAAAAACTATTCTCCCTAAAGTAATTAGGTACTGTGTTGTTACACATTCTCAGTCCAACAATGAGTATTTATTTTCATTTCCGTACGTCTAGGTATTGATCACCTGCTCCCTCGATGCCGACGATGCCCAGCAGGCGATCACGGGCGACACGTGCATTTCCGTTGTATAATTAACTTACAGTTACTTTTACATCTAGTCGGTTCGCAAAAGTCCAGAGCCGCGCGAGTATCGCGACACGGCCTGCAAGCGCCCAGCGTAATAGAGGGCGACTCGACTGATACGCGCAGGCTCGTTGTATCGTAACGGCGGTGGAGCGCGCGGCAAGTGTGGTATGAAGCGCTCGCTGAAATTTGTCATTGTCAGCGTCGCGAAAGATCGTCCGGTAAATTCATCGGGCGATATGAAATATCGCGCGCCGCAGCAGCAGCGGCGGCGGCGGCGGCGACGCGCAAAGCTCACTGCTGGAAAAAGAAGCGCGGACGAGGGCCAAGAAATTGCCATTCGCGATAAAGGTTTCATCAATTACCAGGCGGGGCGCGCGGGCGCTCGCCATGGCCCGTCCCATCATAAGTTTCCAGGTCGAATTCGCGCGCCCGCTCCGTGGGGGGGGGGGAGAAGGGGGCCGTCGTGAAAGATGCAGCGGAATCGAACCGGGACCCCTTGAATTGTGCATCGCTCCTGCTGCCGGTGAGCGAGCGCACAATGTGTTTCTCTGTTCTCGCATCGCTTCTCTCTTTCTCTCCCTCCCTCCCTCTCTACCTCCTAGCTCCTCCCGCTCTCGTCATTTATTTTCTCAGCGGCGGTTGATTTGACACGTGAAAAGCGGTCGTGCAGTCGTTTCTCTCCAGCCGCCCTCCGCGCCCACCCACCCCCATTCGCCCGCCGCCGCGCCGAGCTCCAGCGTCTACGTGTCCAATCTCGTTATAAGCGCTGCAGCCAGCGCCCGAGCGAGTCAAATGAGAAGAGATGGCGCTACGTTGCCTCCCTCTCCTGGGATTCTCCGAGTTTGAACCTACTCTCTGTCTCTGCCTCTCTCTCTCTCTCTCTCTCTCTCTCTCTCTCTCTCTCTCTCTTTCCCTCTGCCTCCTTTCTCCTCCCACCAATACTCACTCGTACATGAGGAGAGTGATATTGATTGTAAAAGTGGGAGAGCAGATATATGTATAGGTATATATATATATATATATATCTACAAGATTCGCGAGAAGTGTCGTTTTGTTCCAGGAGACTCGGGATTTCGATGAAAATTGCAGGGGTAGTTTCAATCTTATAGCACCAGCTTTGGATCATTATATATGGGTTTCTCTCCGGATTTTTCATCGCACTTTCAACTTCTCTACAGTTATTTATAAACCTTTTTCACGTCCAGTGCGACTAAAATAATTTTAACACATAATAAAAATCCTCTTAAGAGATGAAAACCTTTTTGCTCGTTATATATTTAAGTACGGGAGTTGGCAGTATTTTTTCCTTTTTTTTTCCGCGAAAAGAGATGTAAAATGTCCATTGTAACATCATTTTAATTATTTCGTTAGATCATTATATATTTTTACAAAATATATAAAATAAATTAATGGAATTTTAACGGATCTTTATTTCTTATAAAAATTATATAATAAATTTATGATTTACGTAAAATTCTTTTCTTTCTTGTTGAGTATGACTAAAAACTGTACAAAAGTAGAAAAAAACGTAAAAAAGGATTACTTCTACAAACTCAATATAATTCACATGTACTTGAAATATGTATGTAGTCGGAGTTTTTACAAATATGATAAATGTATGGATAAGACAAAATACCAATTTACGATAGCATTCGAGTAAGCAACAAAGTTTTTCTAAAATAATGATTCATTACTTTGAGGCAACCATACTCTTGTGACATATTAGTCAGTTGAGAAGAACAAAAGTAGATTCTATAGCAATTCTCTCACCATTTATAGACGGTAGAAAGGGATTACGAGAACAAAAAGTGTCAAATTTGAAGCACTATAGTCATTGATCGAATTTAATTGAAGAGAATGATTCGTATCTGGTTCTGTTGAAAAATGAGATAGTATTCCAGGTGATAGTTCGAAAAACTTTAGCGTATTTAGTGATAAGAAGGAGGAAGAATGGAATTATTGATCCATATGAGCTTTGCGAGTCAGTTAATCCTTTTGATGCGTACGGAACTAAAGCGCATTAACGAATATACAAACCGTGCGGCCTCAACTAAAACTAACTTTAAACTAAACTGATAATTGCCTAGTTACGCGTGTAAAAGTGAAATGGTTGAAATTAATTTAATAGTAAAACTAATTTCTTTGAAGGTGATTATAATTACGGTTTAATTTGACAATGGTGTCCATAATTAATGGACTGAAACTTCTTCAGAGTTTTCTATCTTATTTTTAGATTATAGAAACTATGATACATCAAATACATTCACAAATAAATTTCAAAATTTGACGGTCTTACAATATGTTTCAGGATATACATAGGAAGAAGTTGGGTTATAAGATAATAACAATTTTTAATCACCGTTTAAATATCAAATATTCTAAAAACTCATCTAGCAAAAAATAGTCCAAAGGAGACTTTAAGAATTAATGGAAGATCGAAATATTAAAATTGGCTGTCGGAATAAATAACTGTTTGATAGTTTGATGTAGGATGAATGGCTTTTCTCTATACTATGTATCGAAGGTTCATGCATTCAATTTATAACACTAAGCAGATAAGAAATACTTTTAAAAGCACTGTCTTTAATTAGCGTCAGTCTTTCCATTAATTGTATTGATAAAAAGAAAATAACAATGTCAATTCTGTCGAGGAACTTAAATAGAAGGTATTTTTTACTTATCTTCTACATTTAGTATAAGATCTTAACAGAGGCACCACTTAAGCAAATTAGCTCAAACTGGGCGTACACCAGCTCTTTGTGAAGTATTTTTGAAGCTAATGCAGCGCTTTTTTAAAAGAGTCCTCGACCAGTTCACGTTTGTAAGGTAATATAATTAAATTAAAAAATAATCATCGTATCTTTAGTTTATAAAATGTAACCTACTGAACACGAATTAGTTCATTCTGTCAAACTTTCTTATCTTTCGACCTGATCCTACAGGATAATCTTAAAATAACGCGAAATTTGTAAAGTTTACACGATTTTGCCATTAATGCCAGGTAACGCGTAATGCAATTTTAACTGATCTGGTTTTATTTCTGATAAATTTATACTGAAACATCTAATTTTGAAATATATTTTTAACAAATTAGGGCAAAGATTATACATAAATATTATATAATAACACTGATTAACAAATATATGGCACAAATGTATCATTTATTAAAACTAATTTTTAAAATAAATGTTGTTCCAGAAACTCATATTTACAAGCTAATAAATAGAGAATTATGCATACAAAATTGATTCTTCGATCTTTTTGTAACGCACGCATTACACATAAACGTACAGACGGAGGCTTCTGATGGCCGATCGCTATAGCGAAGGACTAGTAATTCGAGACATCTGTGCAGTTTACATGTACTTTATTATAATGTTATTTGGCAGGATAAATAGAACGACGTTAAATAACAGAGCAAAATCTATAGAAATGGTTACATTATATATATTAACAAAGTTGAATAAGATTTGCGTGTATCGGATTTTGTCCTAGCGATCGAGATAAAGGGAAGGACCTATATTTTTTCCAGCGATTTTCTGCAATAGAACAAAAAATCCATCTTATTCTTACGAAAGACGGAGTACTTCTTCTACTTCGTGACGAAATCGAAAATTCAGAGGCTCCTCGAGAGAACTTTGAAATTTACGGTATAAGATTCGTAAATACAAATCCTACGATTTATGTGTACGTCTTCCTTGGATAAAATAGATACGACGTCGAGTCTCACTTGTAAATGCAGCGAAGCGGACTAAGGTTTGAATCGTATCATTTGACGATATAACAATTTGAAAAACATAGAAAAGAACTCTTGTTAACCCTTATTCCAGCGAATATACAATTTCTCATAAATAATACAAAGTCTCATAAAACTTAATACGGATTTTTTAAAATTAACGTTTAGATTCTTTATTGCAGTCATTATTCTATGCGAATAAATGTTAGATTTCAAAGCATAATTTAAAAAAATAGAGATAATAATTTTGTATAAAAATATATACTGTTAATTTTAATCCATCTCTAAAATACTGTACATCGAGATTGGTCGATAAATAAAAACATTTATGTAACTGATAATTGCTTGATTAAAATAGCTACATAATTTTAAAGTAATTTTTCAAATACATTGTTCTTCAAATTTTTTCAATGCACATAATGAAAACGCATAAAGTTATAAAAAAAAAGAAGTAAGTGAATGCACATATGAATATTGTGCAAATATAGCCGTCAAATCTCTTTCATCTCTTTGTGTTTGACTTTAAAATTAAAATTCGATGGCTCAATCCCGAAAAAGAACCTTTGAAACTATTGCAACATGAAAAACAATGAATGTAGCCGTAGCGTTGATGATTAATGCATATACATTTGCAAACTCTTTTTGTTTGACACTTATTTAAACTAGTTCATACTAAAGTTTAAGGGTAAAATATAACTTTAAGTATTCTCTTGGTGCAAATGAATTTTCTGCTCAGTAAAGCGGACCTGAAAATGTTAAAATTTGTTAAAAAATATTAAAATGTTTGAATTCAATTAATAATTGAAAAAACGAATAGTTTTATAAATTTTTCTAATTCGCTTAAGATCCTGCGTTATTCGGTCATGTCGTGCTGCAAAGTCACTAGTGGAAGTATCCATGTGCAAAAAGAAATAGAGCAAGGTACATAGAAATGCAATCATCGATCTCTCCTCCCCATAGGGGGCATTAATCGTTTTAATGGATTTATACATTCGACCGAGCGCTTAAATGGATGCAACGAAGCCCATATTGAACGACGGACATAGCTCCCGAGAAAAGTTCTATCTCTCGTTCTCCATAAAGAGTATGGTGGAATAGTTGGGCAGCAGCAGCAGCAGCAGTGGTAGCAGAATGGCCGTTCTCTCCTTTTCTTCTCAATAGCTCGCATGTAAAAGGGAGTAAGAGACAGGACAACTCGTTGTATTCCTCTCTCACTCGTATTCAGGCTTCAACTCTGTTCTCTTCTGAGCACGCGGTCTGATGGTAATATTTTTTTCTATGATCGTTTTTTCCATTATATTTTTTTCCTTTAATCGCTCATTTTCCATTATATTTGACACATTCCAGTATCTTTCCATCTTTGACACATTACATGTCTTTCCATTATATTTGACACATTCCAGTGTCTTTCCACAGCGTCCAATATAGCCTACGTTTCTTCTGCGTAGACGCAAAAGCCTTACAAATGAAATCACGGTCGATTGAGGCATGTTAAGCGAGGCATCGTAATCTATGTTTCAACGTTCAGGTAACAAGAATGGATTCTCGAGTGTCACTCATCCTCGTTACCGCGTATGCCGTTGTTCTCTTTCGTCCGATTTGAGGATGTTCCATACATCAAATGCACATCATCGATTCCAAAGCTTATTACGTTACGAACATCCATTATCTATGTTGATTTCGTAGAATTCTTTTATGAATTAATATCGTAAGCGGAATTGTATAGTTTGAAGGTATTTTCCTCGTGTACATGGTTTTCGAGTTACGTTCATGTGGTCAAATGATATATGAATTTTCTGTGTATACGTTATCTCTTATTGTAGGAATAATTCTGGCAATGGTTCCCAGTGGATGCAAGATTTTGCCCATTAAGTTCAATCAAGGGAGGAAAGTCGTGCAAACTTTTTTCTATCCATTAAAAAAAAAAACTTAGTAAATTAATTATCGAGTTAATTTTGAGCTAATATTTAAATTTTCTGCAACGATTAAAGGAACTTTCTATAATCTCGATATAAATTGATTTACAGTCAAGTTTATCTCCACGAGATATATTTTAAGTTAAGCCCCAGAAAATGGAAATCACTATCTACCTCGCATTAATTTACCCGAGATGCTCGACGAAGACTTTTCCCTTCGCAAGGACAACAAATGAGTTTTTAACTTTCTCTTTCTTACGCAACTTTTTTAAATATACCAATAATTGAAAATCTTCGCTTGCATTAAGATCTTGACTGTTTTATAAATACTTCTTATTGAAGGGGATTGAAATATGTGAATATTTTAAACTTATTAATTTTTTATTTTTATAATAATAATAATTAGATAATTAAAATTGGTCACTCATTTTTTTTAAAGCACGTAAGAGTTTTTCTGCTACACTTGCATTTTATATGGTAATATAGTTTTTTATTAAACACCTTAAATCTAGCTCGTAGTTTACGCAAGGCTTCAAAAATTTACAGTTACAAATAATAAAATTTTTTTACAAAAACATTATATTTTTTCTACGTGAAATTATAGACCGTTAAAAAAGTAACGCTGAATTTTAGTTTTTATAAATTTGTAATTTATTTTGAATGGAGAGTTCAAATACACAGTTCACATTAATTTAAAACAAAATAATAAAAAAATTACAGACGCAAAGACCGGGTTTCACGATAATCATTTCCATATTTTAGGAAAAGATTATTGTGCATCCTTATTAAAATGTTTACCTGCTTGGTATTATATTAATCTTGGAATTACGATTCGTTATAATATTTTTATATATACTAAATTATAATGCTCCTTCGGATTCTCTGGATGGTAGCTTAAAACCTAATGGTATAATTTTTTTTCTCGAAAACACGACTTTCGGTTGGATAAATAAAAATATTTCTATTCGCTAATTTCAGCAATTCAAAGAATTTAGAGAAGTATGAAAGTAGTATCTTAAATTTACGCATGTGTTATTTTACTGCGTCTTTCGTTGAAATGCCTGCTTCTTTGTGTTTTATAATTTTTGCATGCTAAGGAAACTAGAATAATTTAAGAAAACGATTTGAATTTAACTTACATATTCGTCATTATTATTTTTCTGTCCAATATATCATTCTCCTCGTTTTTATACGAATTTTGAAAGATCGTAATGCGTGCAAAGAGGCATTGAAAATCTGAAACAAATTCAGAATTTTTCGATTTCGATTTTTTAATGCATGATTTGGATCTGTCCTGATGCCCATTAATTTTATATATATATATATATATATATATATATATATATATATATATATTCAGTTTCGGATGTCTACAGACTACTCTGACCGGCTGAGAATTTAAACTCTTACTTATTATTATCCATATAAAATTTTTTTCATCAATTATTTTCAGGCAGTTATTGGCTGCCTCTCCTACTATTTCTCCCACCACCAGATAATTAGATATATACCCTATATTAAAATCTCGATACTGTTTTAAATTAGCTCGATAATACGTCGATTATAATATTATAATTATACCCGTATAACGAACTTCCGTAAAAGTTGCGCGAGCTGCACTTCAACGGCTGTAAAACGAGGATGCAGAACTCTCAGGTACACCTTTCGAACTCGCCATCACCTCGCTCCTCGATACTCTTCCAAGTTTTTTATTTATCGGGAAAGCGTCACAACCCATCCTTATTACGGGCTCGGCGTAGTCGGTTACCCGAGAGAGTTTCCGGTTGCCGTTCTTCTCGTGCTGTTCGCCTCCGATACGCGGGACTCCCTCATAAAATCCAGGGCCTTCAGGGAGAAAGCGGTTTGTTTGTTTTTTTTTTCGCAAACTACGCTTTAACCCGTTTTTTTGTTGATAAATCTCCTTTATATCCCAAATCGAAATTTAATAATAGCTAACATGCATGGCTATATATATATATAGCTACTGTATGGAAAGGAAATTTATTTTAGATCGATATCTCCACGAACAGAAGCAGACATGGAAAAAAGGTCGTAAGGCAAATCTTCGTCAATTAATAAGCGCGGGGATGTTCTAATATACGGAAATATATATAAAGCGTAATGCGTCAATCGTGATTTTCGCATCGAATAAAGAGTTGCTTCAGACGATATCGCTCGATATCCCGTGTACGTTACGAGCGCGCGACCCGCGAATAATTTCCCGTTCTTTTAAAAAAATAATAATCTTTTAACGGAAGGGTCAGCCGATAAGGGCGCCGCGCGCGAGCGCGCGTACACACACACACACACACGCACACGTGTATATGCATGCAGGTGGTGTATGTCGCCAACGGAGTATATTGAGCGGCAGCAGCGGCTGCTCGTCCGGCACGCCGTTGGCTTCCTATTATTGGATGAGGCCGTATCGCTGCCCGCGTTAATGGGGTAAATCCCCTTAATGCTTCGACCCGCCAGCCCCCCCCCTCCGTCCTGCTTCCCTTTCCGTCCCTTTCTCTCTATCTCTACTCCTACACCTGGAGCTCTATCGCCTCTCTTGCTCGGCTGTCAGTGATTTCCAAAACGTTGTGTCTGCCTCGTTATTCCTACATTCTCGCTCTCCTTCGCTGTATCCGAGACGTACATCGACGCTACACAGAGTCGCGCGTACTTTTAGAAGTTTCGTTATTCTCTTACCTTGTATTTTCTATCTTAGGGTCGAGTTCAAGAAATCTCGTGTGGCACTGACTATTTTTACGAATCTACGTAACGAGAATAAGATCAGCTTTAAACTAAGATCAAGTTAATGATTATAAATGAATTCAAATATTGATAAACAGGCTTTTCACTATTTCGTGTAATTCAATTCTTTACTTTATGCACGAAAACATAACTGAATGTCAATTGTAAGAAATTAAAAATTATCCCAATTGGAAATGTATTTTTGTACAGATACAGACTAGGCGCTTACTAATAGTTTTTGACAGTAAACGAATAGATACTAATATTTTTGTATATAATTCAAAAGTCTAGAAATTTTAGAAATTTTAATTCTAAAAATTTTAGAATATTGGAAATTTTTTTTTCTAAAATCTTTTTTAATCTCAATATCGTCTCTGACGTGATGCCTTTCACTAATGATTTTTTTACTTTTGATTTTATCGGTAATTTGGCACAACTCTCCGTGGCTCCTTTATTCAATCAATCTTCTTTTTTTATATTTTATATTTACCTTCTCTGTCTGTCTATTTCTGATGTGAAAATATTTTGTTGATTTAAATTTTCAACTAATAAATATCTTTTATAGATCTTACAATCTTTTTAACAAACTAATATAATTATAATGACCAACTGGCGAGAAAAGCAGCCGAAACTGCTAGAAACGTTTAGACAATTTATGGTGAAGGGGATAGCGAGATTATCCTTTGCTCACAAAATTAATTTTTGATTTGAATATTGCAGGCTTTCTATTTTAGATTTTTGGAGGTAATTGCAAAAAAGAGCAGTCTGATATCAATTATGTTAGTTTGTTTTATCAGGTCTAGGGTAGTCTTAGGCTAGATGACTTTAGGAGTTAGATGATCTTTCATTAACTGTGTTTTAAGATTTATATGTCGCGATGACTGTACGGATTTTTAACAACGTATTCTCTATTTTAATCCATATTACCGGCTACTGTTGAGATCATCCTTTTAATTTATGATACTATAGGAAATCTCAAACAAAAGAAAGTTTCCAACTCATATTTTTTTTTAAAATCAGTTAACAGAAGGTTTGAAGAATTTTTTTTTTAAAATTGTAATTTTCAATATAAAATACACAACAGGTACGCATGAACACAGCGGTGTCGTTTCAATCTATATAGAACACTATGTCATTACAATTTTTTTTTTGTCGAATCTAAGGGTTAAAAGCCACTCTCAAAAATAGTACTTGGATAATAACCAGGGTTAAATCGATCTACGCATTTGCGTATAAGAGGAAAAAAAATTGAAAATTGAAAAAAAAAGAGGCGGTACCGAGTTCACAGTTTGCCGGCCGTCTAATTTTAAAACGGAAGAAAGTGGTATATAGAACGTAAGAGCGAAGAGCGACCGCAGGTGTAATTGCAAGACGATAATCGAATTGGAAGAGACGCACGGGCCAATGGCTGCGCACCAGCGTTGCCAGCAATGCACGCGCTATATCACTGCCGGACGCTCTGCGATCTTACTTTATCTCTTTCTCTCTCGCTCCTCGCTCGCTCTTTTAAACTAGCTCAATATTCTCCCCCCCCCTCCCGCCTCTGTCGGGCAGCAGAGTCGGCTATATCACTTTTGCAATTAGATTGCCCGAGGC
The DNA here is from genome assembly GCA_018907035.1 of Sycobia sp. Sy_11. Lineage (NCBI taxonomy): Eukaryota > Metazoa > Arthropoda > Insecta > Hymenoptera > Epichrysomallidae > Sycobia > Sycobia sp. Sy_11. The sequence continues at coordinate 1,029,079 of JACCIC010000141.1, forward strand.
TTATTCGATTATTATTCGCTCTTCACTCTTTGGCGCTCGGCTATGCCGTTATATATATATATATATATATATATATATATATATATATATATATATATATATGTATATTTATATATCGAATGGACGAATCATGACCGCTGCAGCAACGTCGCAACGATTCACTGAAAGTCGTTTATGGCGAATGTGAAATATAAAATTGATGAAAAGCTAAAACGCGATCGCGAAGTGGTCGCAAAAGAGGAACTTTAAGAGGGATAGAAGAGAGAGAGAGAGAGAGAGAGAGAGAGCGCTGAAGATTGAATTGCATTGAAGGCTGGTGAAGATTGTTCAGGGCTATTCAAATAAGACTCTAAGAATTATTATAAGAGATTTAGATTTTGAAATGTCCCTGGCTACTGAATTATTTGGAATAATTATGAATATATCAGAGTATCGACGTACTTTATACAATTATATTTCTCCTTTACGCATACATTACAAACTAATCGGATATATTATAACTAATGTATATACAAGTTTGATTAAATTGACGAACGTAATTTTATCGTTACAAAATAGCGAACTTTGCGTAAATATAATTTATCAATTGTTTTTTTCAACACGCGATATATTTGCAGGCTTCCGGCTATAATTAATATTTCATATTTGGAAAAATCAGCCAAGATACGAATCTGCATATGTAATTACATGATTCCTATACGCAATAAACTAGTATGTAATATTTTCGAATAATCTCATTGTTTAATAAATTTGATTTCAAGAAATAGAAAAATACTTTATCTTTATGCCGATATGTAAAGACACAATATTATTCTCAGATCAAACTGCTACAGTTAATTCAAATTATTTTTCAAATGAACAGAATATCAATAGCAATAAGTTTACATCGTCTGCGCAAGTAGTGACAGGCTTCTTAAGTCAGATTATCTGTATCTGAAGACTTGTAAGAATAGAGCGTATATATATAAAGAGTATGGATTTATAATTCAATTCTAGCCAACATTTTTAATAGAAATGAACATTAAATCGGACATGTTTATTTTTTTGTTTTTAATTTATTTCTATATCGTACTGTCGAGTTCAACCATTCATTCAGCTCTGTATATGAAATTTTTTTGAAATCGATCGTTTTGAATTTAAACGTTTCTGATCCAATATCTGTATATTGCTTATTAAGATCTACCGTGTCCTTACTCGTTTCAACACGCATACGTACCATAAGGTAGACGCTGATTTTTATATTTTTTATTGTCCATACGCGTCCTTTGAACTTTTTATTAGTCTTGTCAACGTTTGTCGAACTTATATGTATTTCTATGGAATTGGCATTGTGTATCATTTAAAATATCAATTTTATAATTGATTGCTATAGTTTCTCTCAGTAAGATACAGGATAATAAAGAGATCAATTCATCGAGGCGAAGGAACCATTATAAATTATCTAAAAAAGTACAGTGCAATTTAATTAAAATCGAAAATGAATTTTTCGCAATAGCATTGAGTATTATGGATAAAGATTAAAAACGTATGGTTTTTATTATACACTGATCAAGAATTATACGCGTATTTAATGTAAGTGACTAATTTCTTATCGTGCACGCTTATAATTCGATTTTTTTTTTTGATATCACACAAGACAACCTCCTTCAATTTGATTTGCTAAATCTTTTAGTAGAGTATTTCGATTTTAATGGAAGCTTGTACGGAAAAGCGACATTAAGCTAAGTAAGAATAATGAAATTAAGTAAATCCAAATTGTATTATATTTATTCGAATAAAATATAATAAAATCAATCTATTCTCCACTAGAGCTCTCAATGTTAAAAACTCTCGCGTAGAATGATTAAATTTTATCCGAGTAATCAGAACTCGTAATGGGAGCTCGTAATGCGCTTATGCGGAATTAGATTTGGTATATGCTTTAAAGTAGAATTATTTCACTGTGATCTGTTCAGTATTAGATTTGTATAATGAAAAAATTATATATAACTTGTCGATCTTCTCATAATTGTTATAATTTACGTTCAAACTCCATGAAAATTTAATGAGCTAGACTGCTTGAGTCGTCAGGAGAGAAATACTATTACAATAATGATATTGTATAATATATAAATTCATTACCTTTTTCATTATCAAAAATGCAGAAAAAATTATTTTATACAAAATTTCTTTTCCATTCTCTTTGAAAGGTGAAATATATATAGATATATATATAGTTTTTATGATCTAGATCTTTTTAATTATTCTCAATTCTGATTTAAAGCGTATTATTAAGTAAAAAGTGTAGACTATACAGCTGACTAATACACCAAATGCACTCCCAAATGAAGTTCTTTGCGATAAAATATATAAAGTTATTTAAAGTATTTATTACTCAGGACAAATGAAAAAAACACAAGTAACATAAAACATGTGTAATTATCATTTCTCAAACTAGATATTATAACATTGATAACGCCGAGAAAACGACATTTCGACAAGAGCCGAATATTTTATCCCGCTCGACGCCCCAAACGCATCAAGCCTCAAGTGTCAGTGGATCTGTCCGCGAGTGAGTGGCACTTTAGCTCTGTTTCGCGCGTCACGACTCGAAACGGACGTGCCGTGATTATTATTGAATTATTATAATCGCGGACGATTCGCACGGTTTTACCACGAAACCGATGATTGCGGCCGAAGGCTGTGCGGGAGGATACTTTCTGAAAATTTTCTGTATGATTCTTATGCTTTAATGGGTTGAGCCTAATTATACAATACTTTACAAGTTTATTTTGAGTAATTTTATGAAGATAGCGCACGGAGCTATTAAAGAATTATATAAATTTATTTTCATAGAACGTTAATTTTTTTCAAGCTTAAAATGTGCTAAGGTAAGGGACATATTCGAATTATTTTTGTAATGTTGGAGAAATTAATCTGTCAAAAGTTTTTATGATGAAATTTAAAATTTTTTTAATTTTTCATTTAAAGCAGTATTATCTAAAAGCGGCTTGCTGATTCCACAAAGAGAATTTTGCTGTATTCATATAAATTTTTCAACGTACTTCTATAGCTTATCTTTTTGAATATACACTCGTTCTTTGATCTATCAATGCGGTATTTCCCATTACTGCATATTTTATAGTACTTAAAAAATTAAAAAAATCCTTATGTCGACTATTTTTGAACAGATTATCAAATATTTTCCTGGACCGACTTTTATTCGAGTCACTCTAAGATCGATAAAAGTATTATGTTATATTTATTTGCTACATTTTCTAAAAAAAAATAATTTTAGTTCAAGTGCTATAAATTAATAAATAGTCAGATAAGTATAACGTAATGTAGTTTTAACGACTATTCTACAGTATTAACGGAAAATTCTGCTTCTTCTACTTGTTTCCCATATTTTTATTATAAATCTAATTTTAATTGAAAATCCTGCATATTGTTATAGAAATGTCTATTCGCTTCAGAATTTCGACTTTTATTCATACGTATGATGAAGAATTTTTGCAATCGAAACTAAGTTTTTTACAAGCATATATATTAAAAAGAATATTAACTTTATTGAAAATATAAAAATTAAAATTCTTAGATATTTTAAATTCATAGTAAAAAAAAAGAAAATTACATTTCTTTTGCATATATTCTCAGTCATTGTGCTGTTAGATAAGCTTGTAGAAATTTTTGTATTTTTTTTTAACGTTTTAAAACTTTATCAGCAAGACAGAGGAATAAAAAAGTTTTAACTTCTTGATTTTTTTACGAACCTCTTAATTTTTTAACGACTTTGGTCCACTGAACTAATTTGATATATTAATAAAAAAAGTTTTATAAGACCAATATTCAAATATACTGTTTCAGAATGTTGAGTGACTTTATAAGATAATGCGTAAGCTCTTTGTCTCGGCCCAACTCGAATGGTATGAATTCTGGGTAAGGTCAGCTTGAAAATAGAAACTCCGGTCTATTTAAAGAGGTGAAAATCCTCGCCTTTAAGTAACGGGCATAATGCTCGACTTCGATTTCTCCGCTGGCCGTACGTAATTCTTCTTCCACTGTCCCCCAAAGTCTTCTGGTGGTAATCCATCTTCTTCTTTCGTTTCGGTTTCGTTGTTTTTCTTTCTGACCGGGCCTATCGACTGCATTGACGAGCCTATTAGTTTAATTATATTTTTCAACCTCCCCGGTACAAATCTGACAAGGGGAGTCGTCCCAACTTGGGGTCGAAGACTGTAATAAGAGAAATTTATCTTCATCCTTATGATACGAATAGACGATATGCGCAGTAGCTGGTTCTAACGCTAAACATTTCCGCATTTAATAGAGTATAATATAATGATATAATATTATTATTAATAACAATACTATATTTCATTCTAATAGACGTGTAGTAAAATGTCATATTTTCCATATTCATATAGGTTTAAGTTCACGCTCTAATATCTGTTTTGCACTATATTGATGCAAATACATATAATAAATGAATTAATTTATAAATAAGTGCAATATTAACATATAAAATACGAATTAAAAATATATTTTGAAAATTAATGTTAACATTCCTTATACTGTTAACGCTAGTTGAGTTAGTACTAGACCGGAGATAATTAATGTTCATTCTCCAATTGAATCTTCAATTATATTTTAAATGTGTATCTTCTACATCAATATTCTATACATTCATCTTTCTTCAATATTATGAATATGACATGCAATCAAATAATTATAAGGTTACCGACCAGCTATTTATCAATAGATAAAAATTATTTAAATGGTCAGGCCTTTTTCTATCCATCTTTAATGATCAATAGCTGGTATTTTTGTTATTATCGCAAAGAAATAACAAAGAATATTTTATTTAGGTAGCAAAGATGGTGCTATCAGGTATTTCTATCAGGGAAACTCTTTTCGAATTTTGCTTTCTTAAGTCAGCTTTTTCCCGGATGGATCAATCGTAATATCGTAATTTAGACGGATTTCATCTTGATTTATGTAAAATGACAATCTTATGCGATTATGTAATTTTTTTGCGACTCTATATAATTTTTTAGCAATCGTAATTATTAGGTGAAGTATTCTCAGGTGTGAAATAGGCAACATAAAATCTGAATGCTATAATACAGATTTTATGTAAAATATTATACTCTGATTATTATAATAAAAGACCTTTTATCTTTTCATTTTCATTCCTTAATTTATAATATAACATAATTAAAAATCAAAGTATAAAAAATTTTCTGATCGAATATAGACACTGCGCTAATGATAACACCGTTCTTCGAATTATTTTCCGAAAAACAATACTATGAATCGATGATGGGTAAAATAGGAATCAACGATGGAACAATAGAATTGTTTTTGTATACAACCGCGTATAAAATGAAATTCTTCCTATCTATTTCGCAAAATTACGCGAAAAACGCAAGAGCCACAATTGGTTCGATGAAGCCAAAAATGCATCAGCGCGTAAAATTGAGTTGAATTTTCGGCTGAACAGAGACTTCAATTGTATTACTTTACGTATGAAATCCGACCACCCCGTCCGATTAACCGCTGATTAAAAATTCTGAAAGTAGCGCCGACTTTACGTTTGTTTGAAATTCCTTTTGAATTGAATAATTTAGCAAATTGCTAATAAATAACGATCGGCGACTCTATATTAGTTAGATTACATGGTTGCATTATAATAAATAAATATATAGATTCTCTATAATGTAAAAATGCATCTGTAAATTATCAACGAGCGTGTCCGAATGTCCGAAATTCCACCCTGTACAGAAATAAATTATACAATGGATTGCAACGATGAAAATAGAACAAGCTAAAAATAAAAATTATATAGATATATTTAATTTTATACTGTATTTACGACTCATTCTATTGTAATTCATTTCGTATTAACTGTAATCGAGGTATTTATAACTTTGAAAATAAGTCATATATTTATGATTAAAAGTGCAGATACCAACAGCGAAATATAGCAGTTCTGATCGGTACCAAAGTCGCGCTGTGATATAATCCAAGCATTTTACCAATATCGTGACTGTAGGCAATTCCGAAGGATCTAATTCTATATTAAATATTTATCATTTCCGGCAATTTTCAACCTTTAATTCAGCATCAGCTTCTTTAGTCTGCCTCGAGCGTCGGCTAAATTTATTTAAATGAGGGAACCTACTTTGAAACTCCGATTTCGGAAGTGCTCAAAATTTTGCATTCAAATACCTGATTATTTTAAGTGCTAAAGTGATTCTTGAAATTTGAATTTTTTTGAATTAAGAAAAATTCTATTTTATAGCTATGCCATAAACGAATTAACTAATTCTAATGTGTCGTTTACTAAGGCACAAGCTAATAACGTTTTGATTTTCAAGGATTGTGAAATACGGTTTCATCTATTTTGGAAATTCGAATCTCTGATAATGCGACATTAAGGGAAAATTGACTAATTTTCAAATGTATATAACAGATATATATTATTTAAGAATAATTCCATATAAATTATTGTTCGCAATATTAAATCCAATCGAGTGAATACTTGTGCGAATCTACGAAGGCATTTCTAGTTTTCAAGTGAATCAATAGTTATAGATTTCCGACAATAGACAAAATAATTAGATGCATGAGAGCAAGTTGCTATAAAATAGTGCATTCACTCTACCAAAATCATTTTAGTGCTCAAAATTTTATCGCTTGACTTCGAAAATATTCCATCTTATTTTTCCAAAGAGGCATCGATTTATGAATAATGAATGACCTACTTATTCAATGAGAGCTATTGATCGGGCAAATATCGAAACTTATTGGCAGTTTTTTCATCAATCCTTTATCTACTCCCATTTTATCTATGCGTCATTTTCATTCAAATAATGCAAATGCATCAAAAATATTTTTAAAAAACTGAGTGCGTGATCAATATATAAAAGTCATATATTAATCAATGTAAAATTGGTTGAAAACTTTCATACTAATACATTTTTTACTAAAAATAGGTAGATATTAAGCGTCCAATACGAAATAATGAGAAATATTTCCACACCATTCTACTAATTTTATCTGGAACTTGATTCAATTTATTTCGATGTTCATTCATTTATAATAATTTTTTGCTGTCGACTACAGTGATTTTTTTATTTATGTTCGTAATTTCCTTTTGCTCGTCTTGTCTTTAACGAATCTCTTTACTTCATAATTTCACCGACTTTGACAGATAAGGAGCTTGTTTTGTACCTTCTTTACTTAGCAGCCACAAAGTTTCTTCGTTTCGATTTTCGCTTTGATTTTCTTTTCATTTCAGGTTGTATTTCCGTGTTTTTGACAAACATTTATTCTCTATCCAAATGTACAATTCATGAATTTCAACTCACACTTGCTAGAATATAAATTTACTACTAGAGATTCAGACTTATCTACACACGCTTTTTGTTGCTTGCCAACAGTCATTAACTACATATCATTTAAACTTATTGTCAATATATATATATATATATATATATATATATATATATATATATATACAGTTCTATAATGTATAATACAGTTTATTCCAGAGTATATATTAGAAAACAGGATTATAGTTCTGTAGTTTTGTTATACAAATTGTTATACAGATTTTGTACAAATAATATTGAAAATATCGCTAAAATATATTTTTCAATCACGCACGTTTCAAAATTAACAATAAAGATATTATATAATAATAAATCGTTATTCATATAATGTGTTTACCATTCTGACAATTACAGTTGAAGTGAATGTAATTGATAACTTTATATAACCATAAAAGCAAAATTATTCTGAATAGCAGTGTAGTTAAAAATTAATATAACTATAGAATGAAACCTTTTTTCTCTACAATAAAAATCTTTTATTAATTATTGAACTTTCCTCAAGCATACTATATAGATTAAAATAAATAGTAATTGAATAAAATCAACGTTTATGGAAATAATAGCAAATAAATACTATTTAAATCAGAAGAAAATCTGTTTGACATGCACTTAGTTTACTCAAGCGACTTCAAGATTTATTTAGAAGAAATATATAATTCGTCCACTAGTTTAAATAAATATTTATTTGATTCTGCTAACTCTACATTTTATTCGGTCCGCAATCTCAAGTGGAAGATCGAAATTCCCCGGATAAGCTATTTTATCCCGACTTGCCTATCGAATTCCACTCCTAATCTATCGATTAGTTGCTCATAATTCGAATTCAACCTTATACGTCACTCTTTGGCCGCCTGCTAAGCCATCTGATCCCCCGCAACGTTCCCCCACCCCCTTCCACCCACCCCTTTCGTGGCCTTCATTAACTCGGGCCACATTCATAATTACTCTCGCGTACACTTCAACCCTTTTAAGCGGCTTTCGCCATCAAAACCACTGCCTAGCGACGGGGAAAAATACGGTACCCACTCCCCACCCTCCCTCTTCCGCCCGTTCGACCCGCGTGAAAAATTCACCAGCTCGCGGGTCTGCTTCTGCTCTGTGCGTCACTCGCCGATCTTCGGTGCTTTTGATATATATATATATATATATATATATATATATATATATATATATATATACATTATAGAAAACAAGTCGAGCGGAACGGAGGAGAGACAGCAGGAGAGGTCAGGGGCAGAGAGGAGAAGGAATCTAGGGATGCAAACCAACTTTGAACTCGGTCCGTCTGGTCTGACACACCCCCGTGCTACACTACTGATGCGTATAACGTATGGAGGGGGCGTGATTATGTTATGAGGCACGCTCGAATGAAGCTGTGCAATAAGAACGAGAAGTCAGATGCTGCGTATTGACATGCGATATATGTTAAAAATATAATTATGAACGTTTCACTACGAAAGCTTTCTTCAGTGGACGAGCCCTCGGTTTTTCAAAGTGTCACGACGCCCCCAAAGGCAAAAACTATTGATTATTTCAGACGGTGTCAAAGAGTACTAGAATATTTCTTATTGAAAGCATGACAGATTACCCAGAAGACTAATGTCATACGAAAATACATCTTTTTCAGTTTATGATTTATGTAGTTAGATTGCAATTTTTCTTCTCACCTATTTTAAAGTTCCATTGATGCAGCGCCAGATTTTTTTAAAATTCCAGTGTTAAAATGGGGGCGAAATACGCACGATTTTAATAGATAACAATCGGAGACATAAGTGATATTGTTGACACATTGAATGAAAAGTAGAGATAGTTAAGTCAAATGAATCATTAATTCAATAAAGAATAACAGTGAGTGAAAAAAATGCGTGAAACGCACAAATGAAATAACAGTCCTATTGAAATATTTTAGCGTGCCCAGAAGTAAACATAAAATTAAAAGATGATGCGATTCATTACTGTTATAAAAACCTCTTTTTAATGTAAACACTAAACGTATTGAATAATAAATTTTCAACTGCGAATCTAAATTAACTCATGCTTAACCTAAGAAATTGTAAAGCCCGCGCGTCAATTCAGGGAAAATTATTAACGTTAAATTTGTTTATGAATGTATTTGAATGCAACCGAGACACATGATATGATACATTAGAAAAACGCACAAATATGCTTTCACCATTAAAAGCTAAAGCCTCTAAATTTAATGCTACGTTAAATGTTTCATCATTAAAAAAAAAAAGAAAACTAAACTAGAGAAAAATCTGTGCATAAACTAAAACTTTTTATAAGATTAATAGATTCATCTAAAAAAAGTATGAAAGAGATGGATGTATGGGTGAATAGGATGAATAGATATGGCAATGAATAGACCATATGTACAGAGTTTTAATTTATTTATATTAAATTACATAGGGTATTTATAATGCATGATTTTAACTTCAAAAGAGCAGAGACAAATGACTAACATTCAAGTTTTACAATTTGTCCGGGTAATCCGACAGGAGTTTTAGATTTAATCTAAATGACAATAGTTCACTTCAAGACAATAGGGATGTCAATTGTATTGTTTTAAGTTACTTGAAATATAACCCCATATTTTTTTTAACCTCGCATTATAGCTTTTATTAATAACGTGAGTGAGATTAAGAAAATGTTTGCAATACATGACAATATATATATATATATATATATATATATATATATATATATATATATATGTTTCATAAAACATTTACAATAAAAGTAATAAGAATTAATCATGGTGAAATAAACAATAATCAAACAAATAAATAAAATAGTGTAATATATCATGAACAATAATATCGGATAGATAGTGTAGAGAGTTTTAAAATCGGATATAAAAAAATGTGCCTGTATATACCTGAACGCGTGATATATATATATAAACAGTGTGTCACGGTAATGAGGGCGCCCCTAGTTAACTTTGTACGGTTTTCTCTTTTAAGAAACTAGTCAGTACAAAACTTTTATTCCAAGGTTATTTGTAAGGTTATTTCGTGATCAATTTTTTGTCTGAATCAAAATCCTTATAATTAATGTTCATATAGAATAATCTAATATTCATATAGATTATTTTCCCTGGACCAACCAAAACGACCCGAGGGCAGAAGTAAATTTTTTCGATCATTTCATTTCCGGAATGACGAAAAAGCGTTTCCCTTTAAAAAGAATGGGCTGACCTTGCAATAAACTTAGCGCGTAATCCCCGGGCCGAGCTCGTCAATAAGTTTTCTGGGACAAATCCTATAATTTTTCTATTGGCCGTTTTCCTGAACGACGGTATCCTACAAAGTTATTCAGGGCTGCCTCCCTTATTTTACACCCTGTGTGTGCTACGCGCACCCGCCTCTCCCCGCCGAAGGCCGATCGGGAAAACAATTTAATACCGCGCGGATTTCTCCCGAACTTCGCGCGAATCCCCGGGATCGCGCGACCCCGTTTCTTTATTCAGCGCGGCTCCCTTCTCCCTCGCCCCGCGTCCTCTGCGACGACAAGTTACGGGTATTGTACGGAAGGGGCGCGCGTTCGCGGGCTAAGCCGCGGACCTCCCGCGGGGCGAGCCAAACGGACGGACTAATGGTCGAGCGATCTCCGTCTTTCAGAGAGCCAGCCGAGAATAAGCCGAGAGATAAGAGGCGAGGGGAGAGAGACGCGAAATATGTTCTCAATGAGCGCCCGACATTAATACCGCGTCATAATTATTTGTGTTTTCATATTGTAATCTTGTAAAAGTCGCATGAAATTGGACAGAGCACAACTCGCGCAGGAGGATATAAAAAATTTCATTTTGCAACGCGAATATATTTATCTATACTTGTAGATTGTTTGAGAGTTTTATGAAGCTCGTGTAAAATTGGGTTAGAACTTTTTGATTAACAATAATAACTGTAAAATATAGCTGAAAACATAAATCATAATTACGTACTTCTTTATCTATAATTAATGCTTCAATTACTAACAATTTTGTAAACACTTTGTCTTTTTAAATCGTCCTTCTACCAGAATAATTTTATATTTTGAAGAAAATGCTTAAAATATAATAAATGTAATTTTACATTATTTTTCTGTTTCAGAAATTTATTAGGTAAGCTGAAAATTTTACGTCTTAAAAGTTAAATTAAATAACATAAGCTTGCCAGTTGATGACGGCTTTCTCTTTTAATCAAAATGGAAGCTCGAGTTTTCGAATATGTCTTGCAATAACGTATAAATGCTAATCAATCAGATATCGATAGTTATTTAAACAAGTATAATATGATGAGTTCATTCTACATGTGCCATGCCCCCAGGCATTTCACTCGTGAATAAAAACTATTTTCCGCCTGGGACAGGTTTTTTTCTCTTTTCGTTGAAATTGAAATTTCTGCCTAAAACTTAATTGAATAAAACGAAAATAATGATACTATCTTTAGGATTTTTCATTAATTGCTAAGACAATATGGTGTATGTCTATGAGATTTTAATTGATTTTCAAGTTCTGATAACTGGCCTCTATTTGCTTTTCGATTGCTCTCAAAACTGTAATATTTAATTTGAAGCTTTTTTAGTAATCGATAATTCATATTTACTTCCAAAAGTTAATAGACGTTAATTAAAAAATTTTATTTTGATAATAAAAAAATAGATTTCTCTATCATTAAGGTGTCGGGATAGTACCATTTTTTTTATTTTGCCATTTACTTTAAAAAGGACACAAGATAAATAGGTTTTCCCTTGTTATGTTCCAAATCTGCACTGTAACCATTCGATTTCAAGTTCGATTAAATTGATAGAAAAAAAGAACATTTAAAATGACTCACCATTTACAGAATCTTAATACTCAACTAGATTTAACCGATGTACATTTATCTTTAACAAATAAGAACGGTTCGAAATATCAAATGTGTGTAATATAAATTGTCGAAAATACATCGAAAACAATATTATATACTTAAAAAATAATGTATTAATGCACCATATCGAGTTTCGCCGACCTTTGCACCCGGAAAACTCTCTCACGCCACTTTATCGTAACTTTTTTCCCCTAATGTAACGCGAGTTTTCCCAACGGGCCTTTTAGTTAGATCCTGGCAGTCCGCCGTACACAAGTTGTATAGAGAAAGTTACAGACTCGCGACTTTCACGCTGCAGCGAGCATCCTGGAGGAAAGTTTTTATTATTGCCCTTTACTTGATATACAATCTTTGCGCGCTTAATCGCCGAAGACTGATTCAGTTAAGCGAGCGCAGTTACGCGGCTGTTCGTTAAAATGGCGAAATTGCGCTCAACGCAGATTACCCCTGATGCTCGCCTCACGTACAATTTCCTTAATTCATCGAATTTCATTTACTTCTTCCTTGAACTTCAGAGCTTCCTACAGAAAATTCTGAACGGAGCTTTGTAGTAGTTACCGCCAATAGTTCGAGAATAATTTTGGAGTTAAAAAACTTGTAATCAAGGGTTTAGAGGATTGTTTTCAAAAGTTAAGTGAGGAGTATTTTTTTTTAAACATAATTTTATCGACAGATAAAATTCTGTATATATATAATATATATATATATATATATATATATATATATATATATATATATATAGTGGTAGTTTTTACATTTCAGATTCTACGGTGGTGATCATAACAAGGACAGTCTGACCATCAATTACTAAAAATATTGGCCAGTTTTATTCTACTAAAATTATGGTAATTTTATCACAATTTTATCATAAATTTTTTTTTAATTCACGTATATTAAGGAAATTAATAACCAACTATATGATTTAATACAGGTTGAAGCAATGAAAATTCTTTTGGGCAATTTCAAGTAATTAATGACCTACTTTCATATTTCACGCAATATTTCATACAGTATCCAATTGTTTTGAGAATATTAAAAAGTGATGAATTTCTTGAAGTATGACAATATTAATTAGTATCGGAACAATACGGATATATCATGAGAAGGGCTTATAAGGGAGCGGTTGAATGGTCGGCTCTTAAAAAAAAAGAAAAGAATAGAGGCAAAACTTTAGAGTCCCGTCGGGCCATTGAGAAAACTATGTATAAAAATACACTCGAGTTTATCTCCAATTCTTCCGCGTCGTCTGCGCGCATGTTAAAAAGAAGAGAGGAAAAAGAAAGAAAAAAACAAAAACCAGATATATCGTAATAAAACGAAACAAGGGCACGCAGAAGAAAGAGAAACGCATCCTCGGTGAACGGGCGCGATATCAAAGCCGGCTAGCGTCGCATCCTTTTGTGACTTTAGGCGTCAGACCCGCGCTCGCGCTGCTACGTTGCACTCGCTTTTTTTTCCATCCCCGTCGTCTTTCATAACCGAGTAGCGTGGGAGAGAAAGAGGGCGGAGAGGGTTGAAAAGCTCTCGCGCGAAACGCTAATGCACCTATACGCATTGGGGCGTTGCTTGCAGCCACCTCGTCCGGCACGTAATCGGGAGAGAGAAAATCGCGCGCAGTTTTTCTCCTTCTCCCTTCTCGTTAAGCAGCGCCACCTCTCTTACCCCCCTCTCACTCTTTCTCTTTCCCTCTCTCTCTAGTCGCTCCTATTTGTTATTCTCTAGCGCGTCCCTGTCGCGGGGGGTGAGAGCCCCGATTCGTTTCGCGTCTGCGGGAAGACAAAAAGTAAAAAAGAAAAGAAAAGTCACACCCCTTTACCTCCTCGCACTTGCGAGTGACGTATTATGTCGAATATGAGCGCGCAAGTGCAGTTTAACCTCAAATACTCTGACTTGCGCGTACCCACGTCTGAGTTATTATCATATTTTGCTCGACTGGAAATCGCGATGAGGAAAAAAAACCAATGCGCTGCCTGGGAAACGACACAGAAGCTACCCTCTGAGTTTGCTAAACATGACATTTTTAATTACTCTTAGGTTTTCATTCAGCTTCAGTTCTATAATTACATTTTTTTAATTTCTCTATTAAAATGTCTATTAACGAAAAGTCATGGATTTATTCAAAGTAAATTAAAATTAAGTTTATACTTAAAATTTGACAGATAGAAATTCATATTTATTATATGTAAGATCAAGATTAACGTTAAGAAATAATATTTCATCAAGAGTATTAGTTATTGAATACAAATGTTTTAAGTTAAAATAAATTGAGGAAACAGGACATTATCTTTATATGATAAAATATTAATACAACAGCAGTAATATTAACATCATATTTGGTATTTAATTAAAAGCTTGCTTTTGATATACTTCACAAGATAGTAGATTTGATTTGCAAAAAAAATATATAACGTTATTCTCGTTTACAAATTTAAAAATAATATTTATTAAAAAGTATTTTGATGCAGGAATATAAATCAGCATCTACAAGCAATTGGATACGATTTTAAAAGTATAAACTTGATATGTTCCGAAGCAGGAAAACTATCAAGTCACATAAATATTACCAGCGAAATATGAAATTGAAAGTATCGAAATAAAAAAAAATCTGGTTTATTAAATAAAAATGTACGATTGCATTCATATCTGTTCAGTAAATCAAAATTCTTGCGGCTTTGTGGCAAAGTGATGCGGCATCTTGCGCGAATGATTTGGTAATCAAACTGATTAAAATACCAGCAGTTTTATGAACAACGAATAAAACAGATAGTATGTAATTGATTTAGTCAAATTTTTGGATAGAAGAAATTTAAGTTTCTACATACTGAAAACTCGAAATTCCTCCCTTGCGAATCTTATAGTATACGCCGACATTCTTCAAGTTTAAATTAAAATAGTTTGTAGAAAAATGAAATATATGAACCAGATTTCGAATCATCCATCATTTCTTTATCCTCTAGATATCTCTTTTCTCGTTGGAAATTTTATCCCCCCCCTCTCTCTCTCTCTCTCTCTCTCTCTCTCTTAATACCAAAAGCAATTTTCATTCTTTTGTTTTATGATTATTATCTAAAGCTACATCTGACCCTTTCTCCTTTCCAACCTGGGATAAAGCTTGATATTCTTTTTTCTATTATCTAACTTTTTTACGTCATACGTAATCCTTTTCTGTCGGAATATTTTCTGTCTGCTTTAAACTTCGTTTAATTGATTCTTCATTTATAGATTATAATTGTGCTTTAGATTAGAATTGAATATGAATTACGTTATGAGAAATTTTGCTATTTTACTAGATGGCGAATGTCAAAGTAAAGCTCGTGCGATGTTGGCATTATTCGTCTATTTCTTTGTAAATGCACCTTTGTCCCTTAAAAATATGCAATTTACATAGTAAAATAATCCATATTTTTATATATTCTGTAAGATATCACTTGAGCAACGTATTTGTGTAAACAAACACATGTAACGGAACTTTGACTAAGAGTAAGCATTGTTCACTGCAGACTTAAATTTTAGTCTCCTTTTGCCATCTTTTCTTTTTATCATTTATAGAATGTAATTTATTAACAGCTCTTAAATAATAAATAGGATGCTGAATTCTTATCTTCATTCTTGTCCTATATACAACACTTCGTTGAATATTTTGCAGGCCTAACTAATGAAACAATTATTTTTGGATAAATTAAAGTTGCCATTGGGGACTAGATTGGGCGAAAAGACTGGGCAGAATTGCTAGGAAAGCAATTGAAAGCGCAATTCATTCGATTTGATCATTGTTTTCATGGAATTGTAACACGGTGCATTATTCTAGTAAATCAGCACCTTTGTCTTTTGCGTTTGAGACCCTGTCTTCTTTATTTCTTTACACAGTCGATCCGATAGTGTCATATACTGTTCACTATTGATGGTCTTAGCCTTCTTTAAAGACAAATCAATGAACAAAAATTCGCATGTACTGTAGAATACAGAGATGGTAACATTACCAATGACGAGCTCTTTTATTCTCGCAATTAGGGATAGATCAATGTTTTATCAATTGGCACGTATGTATCGATGCAAGATTCTTTTTAGTTCCTTAAAATTGATACAATAAAATGTGATCGCGTGCTGGACGCTACTTGCACAGAGCTTTATCATTGGCACAAGTTCATACAAAATAGTAAATACACTGCTTTCTCATATATTCAACACTTGTACTATTTTACGCATGGTAAATTATGGCCGACCAAAACAATTTCATGTTTTTTGTCTCCAAATTCGACTAATCGGATTCTTAAGAATTATTTGTGTCTGTAGAGCCATGTTTACAGTCAATTGTCTACTCCTTACTGTTGTTGCCGATAGAGGAAAGTCCGAAAAGCACTTATGAAATTGTTAGATTGTTTGACCAGTATTCGTTTCTATGAGAATGCAATGCTTATCAATGCACGGAATTCAGATTTTTTCCACGTTATTAAAATATTAAAAGTTTCTTTATAGGAAACCATTGTAATCTTTCAAACAATCGTTCGACTGTCATAAAATTATGTTACTTCTCGATAAAAAATTAGATTTTTTTAGAATTGATGCCATCTGTATGTCAAACCCAAGTATTATTTAAGTCGTGAATATTGATGTATTCAAGATTATTTATGCATGATATGATATGAATTCTTTCTCTAATGATTATATGATATGGATCTTATTTATGGATGATCGATATTCATTATTTCTTCCCAAAGATATTGTTCTATACCTTACCATTTATATACAATTTTAATTAGTTGGATATTAAATAAGAATTGAATCTCGATTAAAGTTGGTCACATCGAATAAAGTTACACCAAAGCATTCGTCCCAAGACGTAAACTTATCAAAAAAAAAATTAACTCTCAAATCCTTTATACTATATACAGAAAACGGAAACAAACAATTAGTTCTTTATGCGTTCGGAAGTGAATTTTCATTATGCGATTTACATATATTTAAAGTTAGATCTGAAATCCGCGTTTCCCAATCACACCTTCAATCTCCAGCTCGAAATCGGTGAGGTTAGACTCGCCCCGAGAAAGTTAGATATCCGTAAACTCTCGTCTGAAATGAGCGAATTATTTAGATTATCACATATAACGCGAATCAAAGTTCGGCCGAACGTAGTGTGAATTTTCTATAATAATAATAATAATAATAAGAATAATATATGTGCGAAACTGCAAAACGAGAAGTAACGCCGCAATTACTGGGAGGAGGGGGTAAAAACAAGCGTCATACATGGCAGAAACGAACGAAAGAGAGCGAGAGCCAGCTCAGTTTAGTTTTGCGCTTCGTCGGGGTTTCGTGTACAATAGTCGAGTTGTGCGAGTGTATAAATATATATCTATCTATATACATGCACGTCTCAGTGTGCGCGAGTGTCAACTCGGTACACTGTAGACAAATGCGCAGGTTTTCTATAGATACAAGTAGCGATACAAATAGAGAGAAAGATAGAGACAGACAGAGAGATAGAGAGAGAGAGAGAGAGAGAGAGAGAGAGAGAGAGAGAGAGAGGAGGGTGGGTGAGGCATACAGAGCAACTTGCTTTCCAGTGACGCTCGCTCTGACAAGCAGACAAACGAGAGTAGTAGGCACGCGGCTACAGCGCCAGTATATACTCGACGCGACGAAGATAGCGCTGCTACGCTCCCATACAGTCTCTCTCTCTCTCTCTCTCTCTCTCTCCCTGCGACTCCCTTTGCTTCCAATTCATCTCTCCTTCTCTCTGATTCTCTCGCTCTCCGACGTCAGTGGCGCTCGTTCGCAAAGTTTTGATACACGGGCGGCGCAATGCAGGCGCACAATGCCCTGCTCCCCTCTCTCTTTCACTCCGCCCTTCTCTCTCACGATCCCTCCGGCTGCTGTTTCGGAGCGATAATGCCGAGAGGCCGTGTGCGTGCGCACTTTAGATACGCGCATATATACGTACACGCACGGACGTCCGTTTATTCATATGTATATATATATATATATATATATATATATATATATATATATATATATATATATTATACATATATATATATGTATATACACACACGCATAATCTACGCCGCAGCGCGCCAAGCGAAACGAAGCCAGCGCGGTTGCGCGAGACGGATGGCGAGCCGGCACGGGCGCGGCGGAACAAGACGTCGCCGATCGGCGCTGGGGTGGGCAGCATTACCGCGCCGGTCTAGCCGTGCGTATGGGCGGCTTGGCGGAAAGAGGGAGCGCGCGCGCGCGCGCGCGATTAGGGAGACGTATTACGGCGATCCATTTGAAACTGGACGCGGCGCGCCAGGCACCGGTTTCAAGTATTGCGGCCGGAATTCGCCGGGCCAGCTTTCTGGCCGGGTCGATAAACTCTTTTGGACAGGAGCGCGCGGTAGTCTTTGGAAGTATCGTTGGGGCTTATCTCAGCCTGCCAATGATAATCTTTTTGTGCTGTTGCCTGCCGATTCAAAAATTAATCGGTTGTTTGGTTTAAATACGCTTTTTTTATATGGCGCCTGGGTTTATGGATTTATAATCGTAAGAGTTCACACTGAAACCAGAAAATAAATTAGCGGATATTTTATGTTATGATACTTTAAAATGCGAAATGAAAAAATTTGAATAGTTTCATATAAGTATTCGTTTTCAAAAGTAAGTCTGTTTAAAGTATAAGCCATTAAATTTCTCTTACTTCGATTTAATATTGTGCCAATCATTTCAAGGATAAATTTGCATGTAATTATAGGAAACCAAACGTTTAGCATTTTTGATCAATATTACGTAAAGACCACTATATAATAGTAGTAAGTTTGGTCTATATTCGCGTGAAGTTATCCTCGGAAGAAACTTTTCCATTTTAAACATTTAGTTCCTTCTTACTTGCATTCACGTGTCAGAACTGTTTAGTAAAACTAATTTACCCAAAGACACTTGGCCGAAACGACGCTTCGAAACCTTAACAACTACACCGATTACCTTTTGGTAGACAACATTATTCTAATAATTCAAGAAATCATTATCGTTCGGCCCTGAGTATAAGTGAACCTCTAGAGTGTCAGAGTTTTGAAAATGCTGTAACACGGGATTTCTACGGAAATATGGTACAAGGCCCCCTGACGCCAAGAAACGTATCTAGTCCCGGTACGATAAGGGATATGTGAAAATTGTCCAAATTCGTAGAAAACATCCAATGGCACAATTTTTTGTGTTTAGCATTTTTTGTGTTTTATCTGTTCAAATAAACCTAGTTTGTATCCTTCATGCTCGAACAGTATTATAGATTATAAACCTTGCCAATTTTCAAGCTATTTGGATGAAAAATAACGAGTAAAATGTTTGTAAGCATCGAGGAATTCTCCGAGGCTCTGTGGATTAAAGTCCAATGTGATTTACAGATATATAAAACGAAATTTGTATTTTTAACTCATGCACGGCGAAGACTGTTTCACCTCACCGATTATCCAAAGCATGAGAGTCTGTCAATTTTAGTCAAGCTTAGTTCAGGCTTGACGATTGTAATTAATTAAATCTTATGTGATGTGACAGCGGAAATTCAATATTCATGAATCACGGCTACTGTATGCCTAAAAAATAACAAAATTCATTTAGACACTTAAAACTATGAGTTTACCGTTTCGATTAATATTAAACGTAATATAAAATAGTATATTTATTACTGCTGTTTTTATACTTAAAATTAGAGATATACTTTTCTTCATCTTTGTTTCTGAATTGTGGTCAACGTTTACATAATTTTTAAATTATATTTTCTGAGCTACATCGGGAATTATAGTTAATTTCGAACTCTGAGTGGTTTTAGAAATGTTTTTTCAGACATTAACAAAGAGTAATTTATTTGTAACACGTATTGTATGCAATTACGAATAAGATTGAAAAATTATAAATTTATTGATATAGAATGCTTGCTCACTATCTATATTTTACTCATTAAAATAACTTTTAGCACCTCTAATGAACATCCAACCGTCGTGCCTGAAGAAGGACTCCACCACAAGGAAGAGTTCCATTAAGAGTTCCATGGGATGCAATATCAATGTTTATTCAAATGTCCAACTAAACTCATTGAAACTTTTTGCGTTATTCAATATATAATTTACAATATAAAATTTGTAAAATCATTTTCACATTTATGCTGGTGAAAATTATAATATGCATGTTGATCCTATATCATCGATTCTATTAATTCTCTTCGAAATAACGTATTCTAACGTATTTTCTATAGATTCAAATTTCTTCTAATATGTGAAATATAAAAGTGCTATGACCACGACTACTCTAAAAGAAGAATCTGATTAGCAATGGATGATCTCACTCCTTCGCCCATCAAATTAGCAACCCATATCCCATTAAGTTGAGTCCTAAAAGCTGCTATCAGTCCTAACAGTCCTAATAAGAATCAATTTAATGTGATATTCAGATCGCTCTTTACTGGCGGTATTTGTCTTTAAAGGTAGTTATTATCATAAAAATTTCAATAAATCAGGTTCTACGGACATGATTATAAACAAGGACAGGCTGACTGTTATTATAATATAGCTGTAAGATCGATGAAAATATTTGTTACTTTGTTCAAAAATAGTCGACATATGCAATTTTTAATTTTTAATGTAATAATATCTAGTCCTGCATCTGCCATAATATTGTCTGTATCAACTGATCAGCTAAATATCTGTCCAGTATTTCGATGAGGATTTTAAATTGATGAGGTCTTAAATTTACGTGTTCGAAAAGTTAAATTTTCTTTATCACTATATAAGTTTTCATCGATATACTTTTGGATTATTGTGTAAAATTGTCACACTTGAATAGAAAAACTCTAGTTTTCATTATTAGCAAATATTTTGTGCCAAAGTTCTGTGCTTTTAAAAGATGAATTCAGGGGTTTGAGCTTAATATGCTTATTAATTATACTAAGCTGCCCAAAAGTCCCTTAATTTTTGTTATATTTGTGTTCTGGAATGACGAGAATTTAAACAAAAAAAATTCAAATACTATTTATCAAAATCGAGAAAGCTCTAGTAACATTTATATGAAACGCGAATATTTTAGAGACTTCTGGCAAATTTTACAAATTTCGAACAGCACTTATGAAAATTTGGGAAACTAAGGAAAGTCTGGAAATTTTCAGAAGTTGTTAATAATCACCAAAAATTCTAACGTAGCATGTACATAAATGTTGTCAAACTGTACTAACGGCTACAATATTGTCTTAAAATATCGCTTTCGTAAATTTTGCCAAGCTTTCTTACATAACTGGCACACAAGTCCGAATTTTACTGCTTTAGGAAAGTCTGGTATATTTTTGACAAAAATTGACCGCAATAATTGCTTCCATTAGCGGTACGAAAACCAACTGAGTTGTTCGGAAAAAGTCATCCTCGCAAAATTGGCAAGGCAGAAGTGAAAGTATCCGTGACGGTTTCCGATCAGAATAATCACAAATCGCCACGAAGCCGACGAGTTATTCCCGAGAAAATGAACCATTAATTATTATGTCACTAATAGTATTACGTGAAATAACGCGAGAAAAGCCAAGGTTGTATTGATCACGTGTGACGGTAACCTGGCAACGTGAAGATGGAATCACGAAAGTGGAACGGGAGTAGGGAGAGGGATGGGGGGGGGGAGATGACGAGCGGACGTGCTGACGCTTTTAAAACTTTATAATGGCCGCAAAGTGTCTTTTGTCGCGGGGGCGGAACTGCAGTAGGAGAGGGAGATAAAGAGAGCTAAGTATCGATTCATTAAGAAACTGTCGGTTAATATTGTGCTTGCACCGTGGAAAAAAAGGTTACAGGGAGGTGGCTCTGAAATAGAACTGTCGATTTCCGTGTTAAAATAACAAACGCTGCACTTATCGAGCTGATGATGCGAATCGAGAACAAGCACTACTCGCCGAAGAATCTTAATAAAATTTAATTAAAAATTGAGTATTTGGAATATATATTCGTATAAAAAACAATTACGAAGAATAAATAAATCATAAAAAATATTGTGAAATAACTTAGTCCATCAGCTATGATATTGTATATTATTTTTTACTTTTTCGTAAATGATCCTCTTTTTATGAGTTTGGTTTTACGGTTATTTTATAGTCCTTGAATGAAGGTAAAGAATGTTTTATCATTCTGAGTACTTTCAAAAAACCTAGCTATTGGTGTAAGAGCCATTTCAGTTTTTACTATAGGATTATCATTATCACATTTCGATAAAATTATGAAACATTGTTTACAAATTTTAAGATTCTCATAAAGAAATTTCCAATAATTGTATGTGAAAGGTCTGCAAACTTATTTTAACAGCTTTATAATACTTTCATTTATGTGTGCGAATAATTTTCAACTATATATACATATTACAGTTTTTCTCATTATTATTATGTTTTAGACATAATTAAACCTCCGATATTACACTTTTAGTCGATATTTTAAAATAGAATAACTTTAAGTATTAAAATTGAAAATGTTCAAGTTGAGGTATAAATTGCAATTGAAAAAAAAAATTTCATTTATCCTTTTTCTACGTTTCTGCGATTATATTCATTTTGTATACAAACTCGCAATACTGGAAGGAATCAACGAGGGAGTACATTTATTACGGCATACTTAAATTTTTCAATTGTACAGCGCCTACTCAGATGATACTGCCAGAGCGAAAACACGTAGAATAAGAAAAAGTTCGTCAACGCGACGCGGCCGAGGGAAGAAATGAAAGTAATATTCGTGAAAACATCGTATTTCCCGCAAACGCAAATAGCACGACGGGCCCTACCCAAGTAGTCGAGCGCGAGACTGTAAAAAGTGGGAGGAAACAAAAAAATTTTGTGGAAAACTTGCGGAGCAAGTTTGAAGAATGCGGGAAAATACGAGTGGGAAATTTTATTTCAGTCGCGACGGAGCATCGCGCGAAAAATCCTTTTCATTTTTTTTATTCATCTCTTTTTGTCTCTTTGTCCAACAGTCGCGCGTTTTTACATTCTGCTACTACAGTTTTGCGTGCGACACGTTTATTGTAACGAAAGTTGGAGAGAAAAATTTTATTACAGGTGTCGCAGGCCCAAAGAAACCAGGTTGCCCGTATACACTTCGCAATTACATCCATCGAAGCTGTATATATATCAAGGAGCCTAATATATATATATTTACAAAATCCCCGGTGGTCGTAATCGATTTCAAGAAAATTGCCACGCCTCGCTGACGTCCGCGCGAAGCGGCCGTATAAATTGATAAACGCGAGGCCCTTTTGGTTTGCATACGCGCGCGTAAGTGAAAAATGCCGCCAGCAGCGACCTCCTGACGTATTAATGCGCGCCCTATACACACATCCGAGTCGTGCCCTCCTTGGGCTCCAGCGCTTCTCCTCCTCCCCGTTGCTTGAGCTTCTTTCCCAACGACTTCGGTGCAATATTCACGATGTCAAGGAGAGCGAGAGTGAGAGAGAGAGAGAGAGAGAGGGATGGAGATAGCAAGGTAGATGGAGTCGAGGCGGAGAAGAGCCGGCGAGGGAATTTTTTTTTTTAATATTGCAAACTAGGCACTCCTGGAGCGCCCAATGATTTACGGGATGTTGACATTGTTTCATAATGCAGCCCATTTTCGAGCTCGTTTTTTCACGCTTTTGATCCTTGACAATGTATATGCATGAGTAGAGAACTAAACGAGGGGACAGACGTATTCCGGCACGCTTGGTTTGATCCGAGACGCGCCTCTCGTGTATCTCTCTCTCGCTCTCTCTCTCTCTCTCTCTCTCTCTCTCTCACTCTCTCTCTCTCTCACTCTCGTTCTGTATCTACGGCGGATCACGGGGTTAGTCGAGATACTTTCGTAATTTGATCGGGATGGGTTTAGAGGAAAAAGTTTGCGAATCATCTTTTTGAATGAACCAAATTGCATGCAGTATATCTACCTCCATTTAACTTGCATCCCATTTCCATCGGAAATCCAGTTTCTTTCTCAAAGCAAACTTTGCTCGGTCTAAGGAATATTGGAATCTTACATTAAGGCAATAACATCGTGTATAAGCCCGAGTGAGTGAGAGAGAGAGAGAGAGAGAGAGAGAGAGCATGAGAGAGTACATTAGATATGAATAAGCTATCTTATAGGGCTTTTCAATTTTAAATATAATTATGAGGTTTATAATACCCAATTTGCCGTCAACATCTGAAGTGTTAATATAGAGAGTACGTTAATGGTACAAATAATCTTTAAATTTTCAATATAAGGAAAAACTAACACTTTTATTATACATTTAAAATTATATATTATGAATTAATATTCTATATAAAAAATCTATTGATTTTTTAAGAGTTACACGCGAAACTTTAATAATAACTATTAAAAAATATTGTTTCAAAATAAATATTTTTAAGTAAAATAAAGTTAAAATTATCAATAAAAAAATTTGCGTAATTTCATTTTTTCATACATGTTTTCATACCTTTTACATGTTTGTGTTACAAATTATAATATTAAAAATGAATTTTTGAAACCTTCACAAAACGTGGAAGCTCCGCCTTTTGTTTTGAAATTTTTGTGGAAAATATTTACTAATTGTGTGGGAAACTATTTATAATTTTAAGATATTCACAGAAAATTTTGTCGGGAGGTTAACTTTAGGGTTCGCTGACACCGATTACGAATAAATATTAGACGATAAGAAAAGATTTAATAAAGGGGGTATAAGCGCTTTATTTATTTACTTATTATACGGACTCGATAGTCACCACTAAGAAAAATTCTCTTTTGATAATGTATCTACAAATAATCCGGTTGAGGGGAATCGAACAAGTGCCATTAAGCAGCCTCGACTCGGTAAATAAAGTTCGACGTTTAACGATTGTGAACGAGCTGATGCCTTTACCCCCTGAGATGTTTGATGCGCTCGCTCTATACATAATGTATATATAAAGAATTTTTAATATAAGGAGATTACACATATGAGTAAACGTAAGATCACTTTTGTTTGGCAAATGTTTCGTTTAAGAAAACGAAATAGTCAAATCTTATTAGAACTTAAGCCCTAAACTGTAACGCGATATATTATTTGAAAAAATCTAACGAACTTATATAAATCCATTCGACATATCTCCATTTGCTTGGATCTATAACAAACAAAAGAATAAATAAAATTTAGATAAACAAAATTTGTACCAAATTCGATCAACACTGGTCGATTAATTACAGTAATTCGACTTTCAAAAACTCTCTTACCACTGTATAAGAAACGAGGGATCCTAAGTACTGGACATTAGACAATAAGCTTCCTGAAAAAATTGACCTTCTTGTAGAGCTTCTACTTTTCGTAGAAGAGCGCGGTTTTTTGATGCCTGATACTCTGTGATGAATATGCCGATGCTCCGCGTGTCCTCGTCGAATCTCGTTGCCAGTAATTTATGCTCGCATGGATAACTCTCTGGCCAGATGAGAAGCTTTGATCTATGGCTGTATTTACCTGAACACCATTGAAGCGAATCGTTTTTGATAGATCTTAGCAGCAATTGGATTCCTATGTACCTTTACGCTAAAACTTCACGACAACTCCTAGCTTCAGCTGAAGTGGATTGCATTCCATTACTTGTAATAACTGCCATATAATATATATACTACATAGATTTCACAAAATTTTTGATTCTGCTTGGAAACTTAGGAACTATATTTTCGAAGATTTCGATCTTAATTTCAAGAAAAAAATATCAACTTAGGGAAATACCCATAAGTATCCGTGCCTTTCAGAAATAAATTATGATATTTTTAAGCCATATAAGACTTGACATTGTAAATAAATAACCGACCTATAATTTTTTCTAGTTCAATGTTATAATTAAATAAGTGAAAAACCAAATTTATGACGACCATCTATAGAAATTTCTAGTTTTTTTCTTCCATTAACATTAATTCGTGAAGGTTTCTTCTGCCGGTGACAACGAATAATTATATTTCCGACTCTTGAAGACCTTCTCCGTTATAACCGCGAGGACGTTCCGCTTTTACCCTGCATACAGCGCTTATATAGATTGGTCCAAGAAAACGCGACGGAACTGAGAAGCCGACGGGACGGATATGGATGCAAACAACAAGCGTTCGCCCATATATAACCGAACTTCCCGGGCAAACCTTGCACTAGCCGGGAGCTCGCCGGAATATCAAGTCCAACGCACCGGAAAAAGCACTCGCGAGAATACGAGATAAAGAGGAAAAAGGTGGGCGGGGGGCGGGGTCGGGTCGGGTGTCGGTATGCGCAATTTCGCCGCTCCCTTGCGCGTCCCGTCGCGGCGCTATACACCGGGGCTATTTTTGCCGGCGAGTTGTTAGCATCTCGCGGCTTCTGCTGCTGCTGCTGCTGCTGCTGCTCTATCTCTCTCTCTCTCTCTCTCTCTCTCTCTCTCTCTCTCTTCTGTTTTTCCGGCGTCACGCGGCAGCCGCGGCGTTGTCTCATCTCGCGCGCTCCGACGTAATAATAGCCGGCGGCGGGCGCGCTATAACGACCCTCGAACCTGAGTCGCGCCGAGTCCCAAGGGTACACGGCGAGCATCGGCCACGTTGCGTTCGTTGACCGGCCAGCTTTCCAGAGAGGACGGCCGTTTTCACGTGGCGTGCAGTGCCGCGATTTCGATGTAAATAAGAGCGGAGATTCGCTGGTGGCTCGCGCCAAGAATTGCTGCCGGTGTTCCGTGGTCATCGATAACTGGAGTTTTTTTAAAAACATTTCTCGACCAAGAAGGGATTTTAAATTCGAAATCGATTTAGCTTCAATACATTTTCAAATGATTGACCTGCACCCAAACTGAAAATAGCTTTATATTAATATGAATTTTGAGCACATTTCAATTATTTTAGTTTCATCGTTGGTTCTCAATTTTACTATGATAAAATCATAAATCCATTCAAAGCGATGTTTGTTAATTCCTTCGGTCGAAAGAGTATGAAACTGTAAAAAAAGTCCAAGAAGTTTAATAACTTAGTGATAAAATAGCTTTTGAAACATCTAATTTAGATTCTAATCAGAAAATCTAATTCAGAAAAATCAACTTCCGATTGTAAAATGTATTATATCATTGTATGTAGTTACATACATACTTGTAAATAAATAAACTCGATTTGACTATTCATTCCATAATTAAAGTGCACATTTTTATGAGTTATTTTGTTTTCAATAAAAATTCTTGTACACAACTAAGTTACGATTAGCAAAAAAGTTGTTATTAGTTAAATCGTGTTGTTTAGAATTGAATAGTTCATTACACGAGACTAACAAACATCAAGAATTCCGGATTGCCATAGTGAGAAACGAGATAAATATCTATTCATCTCAGTTTTTTAGAACCTCGTCTAAGCTAAAATTAAACTGTTTATTAAAAATTGTAAATATGAATAACAAATAAGTTTTTCTGTTAAAGCAGGATATTTAACCTGCAAAGTCAAGAGAATATGTGTATTATTTTTTTTTTGTATACATGACTTAGTACTTGCAAATTATCTACTTAGAATTCTCCCATAAGTCTTGAAGCACTATAGAACAACTAATATTTTATCTAATTTTTTTTATTTTTGAATATACTCTTGCTAAACTTTAACAGACTTATCCAGAGGCTCCTGGAATTATTCAAACCATTGGCAGAATATGATTTCTAGAAACCCATTTCTCTTTGCAATGACGTCTTCATTCGATGCAAATTGTAGTTTCGAAATCCTTTTTCTGAGATTAGCAAATTAAAAAAGTTACTAGAGACCAATTGATCAACGTGCGGGATGCTCCTCTAATTCAAAGCTTTATTTCCTTAATGTTTGTCATTAAAATTACGCACGCATGCATGTTCATGCACAAGTATATTGTTGTGAGTTTCTTTCAGTTACATTAAATCGTTCTTACGATTTTTTTGATCGTAGTTGATGAATGATGATGAACGTATAATGTTTTCACGCATATTGATACTTCACGACAGCTGACATCAGCATTATTGTGTTTTCTTTTGTATTAGTTCTTCTTTTATAAACTACTATTGTCAATGTATCTTTAAGGATTGCAACGTCGAATTTATTTTTTAGCAACAGCTGAGGCTAAAATCTTACGGATCACTATCCACGCCTACCAACAAAGCCTTAGAAGTAAACACTCGTACAGATTTGTTTTTGGCCATGAGCAAACGCCGAAAAGCGCTGGTCCTATATTGCAGATGTTTTCATTGGCAATTTTTCATCATCGGTATCGACCACTTTTCGCTCAATTTGGTGATCTTCTGGTCGATTACCATTTTACTTTATGTCTTCAAGCGTAGCCAGGATTATTCAACTTTAACCGATTATTCATATACAGGCAGATGGACCACGATCGGAATTCGCGTCAGTTTTGCGTCGTCGCTGTCTAAAAGCTCTCAAATGAAGATATTTTATCACAAATCAATACTCACATTTTCCCATTTGTTGAAACAGACAGCAATTTTTTGCTTCAACTGATCGCGCAACTAGCGATTAAACAAATCGGTCGATGAACATATCTTATCTCTTTAGGGTATTTAATTAGTTACTGCTTGCTCAAAATTTTAAATTTTCTAGTGACATGTCGCACTGTCCTATCAATGCAGTAGTGTCAGTTCAATAATGAAAACGTTTTCTCTATTATTGGAAGCTGTAATTGATACTTTTACTTTTAACGAGGTAGATAGCGAACTGTAACTTTTTTGTGCAATAATGCAAAATGCATCATATTCTAGTTTTAAGGTGTCTCGAAGCTGATATCGGTATTCATTCCAGACGGTGAGTTATACGAAACATCTTATTGAACATTTATTCAGACTGGCTTATAACGATTGTATCTTTATAATTTTTTTGAGAGTTATCTTTTTAGTTTTTGTGATTTGCAGAATTATTATTTCCTCTCAGCTTCATGTCATCGATGTGCAGCAACTGTTTAGATTTTATAATCTGCAATTTGTTTACTAAATGTTCGGAATAAAGCTGCTGACTGCGGTAATTGTGACTACGGTAGAATGATTGGAGGAGACGAATAGTTCAAGAATAATTTTTCATGTAAGTTTGTCCTTTCATACTTACTTTGCTCACTTCCTTCATCTCCTTTAGTTATATCATTATATTAATATTCGTAATAATAATAGTAGGAGTTACATATGTATATCTCATACATTATAACACTATTCTACTAAAGTGTGTTGCAATATAATCTCGTTTTTAGTCTAAAAGCTTTTCATATACATGTTCATAATTGAATGAGTAGCTGGATTCAACATAAAATCAATTAATTGAGGCTGCTATGACTAATTTAGTTAATGGTATTTATATAAGTCATGTAAGTATATATCATTATTGGAAAACACTATAATTATAAATTAAGTGTAAAGTACTTTTGAAGACCAAGTAAACTAATAAATATTGTTATTGGTCTTACAGTACTATTAAAATTCAAGTCAAAATTAAGAGGGCTGTAAAGCCACTAACCATGTTTATTAGTTGATTTAAAAACAGTCGACATAAGTATAATAAACATTTTATTTAAAGGCTAACGATGAAATAATACTCAGCTTTTAAAAACATTTATTCTTCATGCGAAAAACAGCTGTAACAATGTTCATTTTCACTTTTGTACAATTCCAAGCTACAATCATTTGTTCTCTGTCACGTGGTCAATGAAAAAAGTCAACATGAGACAAGTCCGAGAGACGCGCCGAGGGCAGAAAAATTCAGACGGCCGTCCAAGCCGAGCTTCGACTACGCGCTGGCCTCGGCACCGTTCGAGAAATAGTCGATTTTTCAAAAAAGCAGAGAGCAGTCCTGCCGCCTCGCTTTGACGAGAACGAGGCGCGAGCGCGAGCGCGAGCTCTCTCGCCTTTGCGGCCAGCGAATTAACATCCCCGAGAGCTCAGGCGCCGTGGCACGTGCGCGTCGCTTCGATTTATCAACGCATTCGCGGCTCATGATCCTCTAAAATTAGAGGAAATTATTTACGAGGGCTGAATAAACAGATGCGCGTTAAAGCAAATTAACTCGTTTAGAAATTGAGCTGCGCCGTTTATATCGCGCCTTCATACATTCTCATGCTTTTCATTCTCGTCAGTCGGGATACGCATAATATCCTATATAGATAAATCATAATATTAATAACTTCGGAAGAACACAAATTCCCTCTAAGTATAGATGATCTTTTGAAATATTGGATTTGGAATCCTCTAGGCGTTAGTGAATTATTTACCAAATCTTATTATTTATCAAACATTATTTTCAGAGCTTATTAGAGTTAAAAATTCGGTTTATAGTAAACTTTTTTTTACAAAACTGAAAATAATTTTAAAAGATCTCTTTAACTGCTATTTTGATCCTGAAATTTACTTTTTACTTTTGACTATCTGGTGAAGCGGCACATCGTACACTTTGCATTACTTTTTAACCAAGTAATTATTTAATTATAAACATATTTAGTTAAATTAGAATTTATTAAAATTTACAAGAATTATGTACATAGTTACGTAGATGTAATACGGCTTCTGGTACGATTTGTTGCGTGTATAAATATTGGGCTCACAACTTTGAATTCCTTAAGTAAAAATTGCTCTAATAAATACCTCTGTTACCTAGTTTATTATATATTTATATATCTACCTACGTATTTCCTCTGTCAATTAGGCAAACTAAGTACCATTACAAATATTGTAGAGCAAATATATATTTTTGTCAGGTTGAAAAACAAATTAAAGAAATTTCACGTTTATAAAGTTTACCGATAAAAACGCTCTTGGGAGGTGCGCACTCCGTCCCCGCACCCTTAAGAAAAACCTGCTTAATTACACTGAAATCTTATAGAAGCACTTGGAAAAAAATTGGCTTATTTGACGGCGAAAATTCAGAGGGGATTCTATATTGATTTGCACTCGGGCCAAGTTCAGAATACATTATGAACTCAGCGCGCGTGCGAGCCACGGGAAAAGTAATAAGGAACGGCCGAGCGCGGCTCTCGCTCGGCGCGCGAAAACTTCGGCGTGGGCTGTGAGTTGGGGGGGGGGGCGGGAGAATGGAAATGCGGCTTCGTCGGAACTTGCGCGGATATAAGTGAATAAGCATCGAGCGTGTAAGTAATTGGGATTTGCATTCGTTGACCGAGCCGGGCACTCGTTGACCGGAGGGAATAATTCTTCGATTATTTCAGCAAGATTTTTACTGTTTATCTCATCTATGTAAATATAAAAAAGGAGATTCTCGAATATTTGTATCATGAGCGAAAGTCGTATAAACTCAACGAAATAAACATTACTACCGAATCAAAAAAAAAAGATTGAAAAGTAATTAAATTGCATATGCTTCAATATTTTTCATCCTGTGCAATAAAAATATTCATCAAACCTAATTAGAATTAAGTTCCATTGTTTAATTATTATAAATTGTGGCGTATTTGATGATATTAATTAGAATCAATGTTAAACAAATGTGAAGTTTACATTCGTTTTGAAAATTGGGAGAAACACAAATTATTAAACTTTCTGCATACCAATTGTATAATTTATTTTCATTCAATATCGTTCTCTTGTTTTCGTGTTTACACGGTATTGAAAGAGAGCCGGCGATGCTCGGTTTTATGTGACAAGAGTGGAATTCACATTCCGATATAGAAATGATCAATTCCATCAAATATTTGCGTAATTCGACAAATTAAAAATAAAGTAAATTTTCGTTAGAGTCTGAATTTACCATTACTCTGTTTATTAAATTGTTTGACTGTCTTTCAAACAGTACGGAGAAGGAACAAATGTCAATAGTGAGATATGGGTATTGATAAACGAAATAAATTTACTGATCAATAAGGGAACGTTAATGGTAATTTCTGTATTATTAATCTTCGTTCCATTCGTATTGGAAAAATAATGCATCATTGTTGTTATCCTTTTTTTAATTATAAAATACAATTACATGTTATTTTGAAAAAATTACGGTCTTATAATATTGTTCTTTAGCAAATCATTTTTTCTGTATATATTACGAAATTGAGAAGATTATTTGTGACAACGGTAATTAATTTTTTAAATTTTGTAATATTCATAAAACTATGTGAGCAATTCGAACGTAAATCGGATGATAATTTTTTTCTTACGCTAAGTCCAATTAGATCTCAAGGCAGTACTGACAAAACAATCTTTGAAATGGTGGAAACGTATGCAATGATCAATTCTGAGCCATCTTTAACGCTTGCAAAAGTCTCATTATATACCAAAAAGACATCAAAGTAAAATAAACGGAGTAAATGCGGATTGGAAAACAATTTAAGTAACGAGAAATGAATAAGAATGGGTCCACTTAATCTCAGGGAATTGCATCAAATTACTTCAGTTGAAAGGGATTTTAAATAAAGTAATTGAAAAAATATCTAAATGAACTCATACTTAATCAGATTGGAATAATAATGAGGACTTTATGGTTGAATGTTGACGAATGAAAAAATATAAAACAAATATAGCGTGCGTAACGTTTTTACACATTCGCGTAAATGTTAATTGTAAGGATCGTGCAGTGATGAATTTATAAAAGATATACCACTACCCATTTATTTAACATAGAACAGACGTAATAAATTATGATAGCCCGTTGAAAAAAATGTTAATAAATATGCAATATTTCTACTAGTAAATAATTATCTGCGAGCTCTTGCTTATTTCGAAAAAAAGTCTGATATGTTCTATACCAGAGTTTGGGACCAACATTAATGAAACGTTAATACGTTCGTGAGTTTTGGCAACTATTTATCATAATCTGCCAAGTTATCGCGGAATCTGTCAGCTACGAGCGAATTCCGTCGGCTTCCAGAATATGCTAGGAGTTGTTAAAATTCGTAACACCTATCATATATCAATCCCGCCAGATTTATTGAACACTTCTGAAGCATTTGTAAAATATCGCGCGCCATTAAAGATTTGTCGGCGTTGTCAAAAGCTGCTCCCAGAGTTAGTTAAAAGTTTCAAAAAATTTCCCGTAAAAGTGTAAATTTCATTATAGCCGGCAATTTTTCGCAACTAAAAATCCCATTAATTTTACGAAAAATTGCACCACACTTGCTAAGAGTTGTTAGAAACTGCCTGCCGGTGCGAATTCTCCTCATTCAGCAAAGTCTGGAGCATTTCGTCCAAGTTTCGGAGCAAAGAATTACTTCTTTACGAAATACTTTTGACATTCCGTCGAGCTTCATTGAAGGCCTCATTCGGCTCATTAGAGCACAATAAAAGAAGAATATGCTTAATAGTCGATTTTCGGATTAGCTTGCGGATACCGCATGACATACGGCGGTTGTTTCGCAACGAATGTGCAAAATCCCTTGCAGTAAATGCGCACGAAAACAAAAACTTTCGGATCTGAGTCGTTGAAGGCGTGCATTCGGCATGGGACGAGCGTTGCCTCGCGTCAGATCGGAAAATCCGACATTTCAATAAGGACGGCGCCAGCAGCCGAGCGAGCCCCCCCCCCCGCTCGGCCGAATGCTAAAACTCGCCGGTTCCGCTGAGCCGAGGGTGCACAGCTTCCTCGCGCTCAGGGCTCCCTTGGAATCTCTCCCAGCCTTCCTTCCCCCTCTACCCCCGAGCGTCACTTCGCCACGCTCCTGGATGCAGGAACCGAGCACTTCTGTCTACTTTGTAATAATAACAATAATCGATAGCTATTCCGACGGCCCTCCCTTGCGAAATATATAGTATATGCGGTGAGTTCCATAAAATATCGCCGGTCGCCGTTGTCGAACGCAGCGGGCGGATGCTGTTATTATTATTGTTATTATTGTTATTATTATTATTATTATATTTAATGTACGACGGGGACAAGGAAGCCCGGGCGATCCCGCGGGGGCTGCAGGCGGGCGCGCGCAGAAAAGGATTCGCGGTGGGTATGCCGAAGGCTCAAAAGAATGGCACAGCGCGTTCGCAGCCACGAGGCCGAGGGGTTGACGCGCGCGTGCGTGCCGGTGAACGTACGTACAGGGAGAGGGGGTGTTTCGACGTGTAGTGGTGCGCGGGGCGCCGGGGCGGTCGGCGTAGCGACACCGATCCACCGAAGGGATCCTCAGTCTCCCGCGCATCCTCGGCCGCGCAGGCTCCGGTGTGTTAGCCCCCCGCCCCCGCCCCCGCCCCCGGCACCCTCGCCCCGTCTAATTTTCGAGTATACGGAGAAGTCCGCGGAAAGTTTCGGTTTCTAGATACTGGCCGGATGTTCATCGTGGAAATAAACTCGAATGCACTTATAAAATATGTACCGATGGGCATCTCTGGAAACTGCAATTCCAAAGCAATTCCATCGTGTAATTAATCGTTTGGAAGTCGCCTCTATGCATATTGAGGAGACTTTGGATATATATAATTACAATACATTAAGAAACATTTTTAAACGACACTTTTATTTTTTCATTTTTTATAACTTTTTGAATGAGGCACGAATCAATGGAGAGATGCAGTAAAATCCTCTTAGATACGAGACTAGTTTTTATATATTATTATATAAGTCTTCTTATTTTAGCTATTAACAACAATATAATAATTTTATTGCGTACTTACAGGGCATTCAATAACTTTAATTATTTACTTTACCTTTTCAAGCAAGTTCATTTATATTATTAATTATAATCTTATGTCCTCCAAGATATTAACACGATTTACATAGAAGGTAATGATAAGTACGTGTTAAATTAATGTTTTTTTTTCTTATTAAGAGCTGTAATGTTTTTTGTCTAGATTTTACTTAACTCTACGCAGAACGAAAAAGTTTATTTTCACGATCTACGTCGAGAAACCAAAAAAATAAAGTTGAAAGTTTATTTATTCCAAGTATGCGAGTTTTTTTTTAATTTGTTCTTTTCAGCTCAGATCTAATTTAGAGATTTTACCAAAAATTAGGCCATAAGTACTATATTTATTCTCGTAATTTACTGCCAAAACTGTGCCGTAAAATTGTCCGTCCGCATATAAAAATAATTTTTTTAAAAAAATTAATCGATAAACTTTTAAAAACGACAAGCTAAGTAAAAATAGCAGACGAAAAATTTGCTATAAAATGAAGTTGATTGCTATAAAACAACGAAATACTCGTTGTTTGGTGCCTTGATTTTAGCAAATACTGCAAATGTTGAAGTAAATAATATTACATAAACAAATAAACGATTTATAAAATTATTGTTCTTACGGTTTTTACAATTAAATTCTTCTTCTCGACAAATTTCTCCATATAATGCTTGTAATCACAAGCTCAAAATACGCATTCAGAATTTTTCTCGACTTGCTCTTTCTGGAAATTCATTAAATTCGATTTTTTTTCGATTACTTTTTCATGGCGCTTTAATGAGGGCAGAATGAAAAAAAAGGAGGAAAAGCAAGTGTATATCGTTCCCTCACAGTGTGCAAAAAAATACATCTAATCCAATTTCAGAAGTGCGCCTCGGAAAACAGGAAAGTCATTCTCTCACTTCCAATCGAAAAGCTAAAAATTTCGCGGATTTCCCCATATAACGAGTCTACGGTCTCGCGTAGCTCTCACGGAGTCTGGGTGCGCGATGAGTGGCGCGGGGCGAGGGGTGAATCCACGTTTTTCCCCGTCGCTCAGGAGCGCCGCCCGCGCCGCCCTTCGCCCTCCGCGCCGTAGCGCCGCCGTCCCTTTATGACGGCCAGTTTAAGGACCGCGGGTTGATCGATGCGCGTGTATTAAATGGCCACGGGAGCCCGCGTTTATGGAGGAAACGCCGGGGCGGATTTCCATGCGGAGCGGCGGCACCGGTTTCCCGATAAACAGAATACTAAAGGCTCCGGGGCTTGGGCAAATTACCGTCTATAGTACGGCTATTATTAAATTAATGCTTCGATCGATAAATCATTTTCCACGGACAACGTTTATTATTCTTCATTTTTTTTTTCTAAAAATGCGCACGGAGCCTAGGATTTTTACATTATTTGTATTTAAAAACAATTAATAATTATTACGTTAAGGTTCGCGTTTGCAGCGGTTGATATAATTAAATTTAGAACAAATTTTTCCCAAAGAAAAGATTACATCACATGGTCTTTCTTCTAGGATTAAAAAATTTTAAATCATAAAGATTATGTGACGTGATTGATTTTGATCTAAAAAATGATAGTTAAATGAGCTATAAAATTTAAAAGACACTTCAAACAATATTACTTTATAAATATACTCGGATCTCTCGTCTCGGCATCGCACGAGATTATAATTTAACGATTTCTTAAACAGTTCAATAATATCCAAGTGAAATGTATTCTGCATACATCTGTATTCCTATAGATAATTTCTCTATCTACGCTTCCGTATAAAAAGCTGCTTCCAAGCAGCTTCCACTTAAAAATTTTGCAGACCGTTTTGGACAATATATATAGATATATATATATTAGAATTTTTATTTCAGATTTTACGGGATAAATATAAATAAGGACAGCCTGACTGTCATTATTTTAGCTAATATATTATATTATAAAGACTGTAAAACCGATAAAAATATTTATTAATTTAATACAATATATATATATATATATATATATATATATATATATGCATATTACATATGGTTTTTACAGGAAAATTGTACTTTCTAGTTGGGGTGGTAGAAAAAGATAAAGATAGCCAAGTGCCTCGACCACTTCTACGGAGAGTGTCATCTTGGAAGATAGAGTTTGTTTCAACTGCTATTCCACCGTCTGTACACGAAACTACAATAGTTCCTCATAGAAGCCCTATTTAAAATAAAAGTATATATATATATATATATATATATATATATATATAATATTAGTTCGCATTAATCAAAATCTCTAATTTCTGATGGTTCGATAATTAATATTTGATAAATTTAAAGAACTTACTTGAAAAATTATTCGAATTTCAATATCATATACGGCGAAAGATTTAATTAACATTTGAATATATAATAAATACTCACCGATGTTCCTGCAGGTATATATGTTTATATTTGAAGACCCGGGGCGAAAGTTTTCGCATGAAAAGGCTTGGAAAAAGCGAAAAGTTAGTTAACTAAAGCAAATTAGTAATTTGCCGGCGTGTATGACGCTCGTCACGAGGTTAATCCATGGCGCGGTGTTAAAAATTAACTTCATATGGTATATACAAGAAGCCTATTGCGCGCGCGCGCACGCACACACCCACGGACGAAGCGCGGGTAAAACGTATAACCTAATTTTAAACTTCGCCATCCCCCACTACCGCTACACCGCTCCACCCATCCCGCCGTTTCGATGATACGAGTCACAGGCAGCGGGCGTTTATTTTAGATTTTGAGCTTCATCGTTTTTGAAGCGGGGATAGATCATACCGCCCCGCTGACTCTGTACGCTTATAATTCGTGTCTGCATATACGTATCTGAGTCACGACCAAAAGCGAAAATAATGGCGCTTACGTCTCTATTAATTTCGAGGGCGTTCGGCGCCCGGTGTTTCGTCCCTCGTTTGGTCGGTGAGTTTTTTTTTTTTTTTTTTTTTTAAAACGATTTTCCGAAACGTAATCAAACGGCGCTAAGCGCGTTTCGAGCGAGAAAACGCGAATAGTTGAAGAAACTGAACTGATCGTGAAAACTGCGAACGAAATCTCGCCAGAGCTTCATACAGACGGTCGATTTCAATGTTAGAGCCATATTTGCGAACGAACATAATTATCGCCAGCTAATACTCAGTCGTTACGTCTATCCTTAAATTCAACAGCAAATGTTACTAGGCGAGGCCATTAAAAATCTTGAGGAAGAAAAAGATGGTCCTAGAATTAGTCTGTCGTATCTATCTCGCTCTAGTCATTTGAAAAGGAAACTACCACATTCACCGTTGATCGAAAATCATGATAAAGCACATATTTTTTATAATAACTGTATTCAATACACATAATTTTTGCGATTCGAAGTAATTAAGCCATAATTAAGAATAATTTTTTAAAATGAAATGGAACGCATAGTCATTTCTGCACACTTTTGAGTTCTATGACGTGATCTCGAATGACAATTATAAACTGGGAATGTTAAAATGTAAAGTATAATATCAAAAAAAAAATATCTTTTGGGCATTTTTATTAACGACTATGAGCAGCTAGAAGACTATCGGTGGTTTTTATTTTTAGTTGTCAAGGGAGATAAATGAAGAAAAATCATAAAAAAATTATTGGATAAATCTGTATTGACTGAAAAACACAAAAATTCGTTTGGAAAAGCTGTCATATTGAATCATCCACCTTAATTAATAATCTATAATCCTAATCTCAGAATCATAATTAATTATTGTATATAAAGTTTGACGCCAATCTGAAAATTCTTCGATATGTAAGATATTCTTGATGCGGCCTGCCTTAACGGTTAAACGAAACCGTATTGATATTTTGATGCTGATATTGAAACTATGGAAAATCTTTAGGGTCGTCAATTTTCAAATCTGCCAACCCGAATCAAGAAATAAAACAATAGAATAAGAAATAATGTTCTACTTGTATATTTCTTACTATTTTAATCTTTTGGATTTTGCAACGCCCGAATAGACGGGCATTCATAGTTAAAGACAGTCGAGATGCTTAATGATACTTTTTACCGATGAATAATTTGCTGTATGAAATATTTTTTCGATATAGTTTTTGAATTAGTTAGTTTTGGTAGAGGAAATCAAATCTTCTTACTATTTCACCTCATTTAACAATAATATAGATTATGCCCGTTGTATTATATGTGAAAAGCTTTTAATTAAATACTACAATACATGTGCGAAAAAATCATATAAATGTTATTGAATTCTTCTCTCCAGTATTCATTATGTTTATGAAATCTATTATACGTATGAATCCACAAATAGAACAATTAATTTCATTAAGTTTGTTATAGCAAAGAGCTACCTCAACTACTCACTGTTTCAGAAATAGATTTTCAGAATATTTTCCTTTCGATTTGATAATGCCATTCAATTTATCCATTGTATTATTTAGCCAGGGAATTTGGTATTTTGAATTTCAATGCCAAATTTACATCATTGTTATGTACATCAACTGTTATTATCAGTATAAAATACAATAACATTATTATTTAAAATTGATGGGGCAACGGATGCTATTTTGTAAAACGTGTTATTTAATTTTATTTACAACTAAATATGCTACACATAGCAGAACCAAGTAACTATTAATAATTATCCAAGCAATTGACAGTTGAATGAAAATTCGGAGACTTTTTCATCATAGCATGTTACAGAGAGATACCTGTTCTCTCGCGCAGAATTCAATCTTCCCAGCGTCGCGCAATTCATTTCTTCCAATCGAATAAATACTCGCCGTACAATATAGCGAGTTTGACCCGTGGCCCCCTCCCCACGAGAGCGGCAAGGCTTCGCCGCACGATCTCGCCGAACGGACAGACATACGAGGCGAGAGCGCCTCGCTTCATTATCGTCGCCGGTGCCGAGGCTCGCGACTCCCGGCCGTGTAGATAACCGCGCGAGATTCCCCGGGCGACCGACGTGCGTGCAATCGGCGAGAAAGAGGGCAGAAATCGTGCCCGGGAATCGAGAGTAGTTGGCAACAGGTTCTTCGCCCGCGACCCCCCCCCCCTTGCGAATTCTTCGCACGCGCGCCTCTTCGCGCGGCTGCCGAAAAGGAAAGAGGAAGCGGCTAAGAAGCGTCGGCCTCGCGCGCCCGCGCGCGTGTAATGATAGAGGAGTCGCGACGTGGGTGGAAGTTTACATGGAAGACTATCGGAGACCGCGTGTACGACGGGATATAAAATAAGCCAGTTACGCGACGGCGCGGATGAAAGTGCGACTTCCGAGGGATAGAGCGTGCATCAAATATTAGATGCACTGCGCACGACAAAATTATCGTTAACAGGGGGGGGGGGGAATCGGAGCTAAAAAGTCAGTCAAAGCTTATAATTTTCTAATTTCTTATTTTATTAATCAATTTTTGATTAGTTATAAGTTTACATCGACTCTGAAATTTAAACTTGTATTTTAAAACTTAATTTTGATAATTGGATAACTACAATGTTCTATTCATATAGAATAAATTATCCATATACTTCATATCGATTAAGAAGCATACTTTTCACAATTTTTCATAAAATAACTAAGTGAAGTTCGGTTAGAAAGTTTATCAACTTGCACGGGTCAAGGTAATTTTTTTTGTTGTGAAAAGTTCTCGGTAAAGTTCCAACAAAGAGTATAGAAATTCTTCTTCTTGATTTCCGAGAAAAAACGTTCTGTCACAATTTCAGCTTTTTGAAAATAAAGCCGTAGAGCGTTAAAAAAAATTCTGTTGTCATACACAAAGTTTGCAACGTTTAATAATTTTGATAGACCACGACCATTAGCAAGGGTAAGAACTTTTCTTTTTGGTAGCTATCTTGAACTACGTGTATTAATTTCTAAAATAAAGTAGGAAGAAACATTAATTTTTTTTTTTATTACAATTACATATTGTCCTAATTAATAATAATTTAAATGTATGCCCAATCAAGTTGTAAAGAAATAAAACAAGCACATGTGCAAATAAAAGGTTTCGATATTCTGGAACTCAAAATAAATTACAGTACTACGTTGGTAAATTTATACGCGTAGTATGAAATTAATTCGAAGCCATATATAATCCTGGAAAGAGGTATGGAATGTATACACGTATAATTATACACATTGAATGCGTCAAATTTAAAACGTAAAATTTGACAGCTTCATTTAATATTGATCAAAATGATAAAGTATCGTAATATCGATAAGAATTTTTCTAAATACAATCGTCGACTGCATCTTAAATCCGATTTGACGATTTATTCATAATAACTTGTCGAAGCGTTTCGGGCACGAAGAAAAATTCTAAATTTGGAATTGATATTTAACGTTCTCTGTCTTACCGTGGGTATTTTTCTCTTTTTCTAATACAGAATTTCAATTTCTTAAAGCCCTGTCGCTGGTACTGCAAGCACAGTTGTTTACATCATATGCAACACTGGGCTGGTCAGCCGGGCATGCATACACTGGTAACAATACTAGAGAGAGTACTCTGCTCGGGAAAGGTATATTATATATGAAACAAAAGAAGCCCGCTGCCCCTCTTTTTTTTTTAACACAAAAGGTTTTCGCCTGCACTGCAATCGATATATCGAAGGAACGAGGCGTCCGCACCGCCGCCCGGTTCGCTTATAACGAAGCCCAAAGGGTCGCTTTTCTCGTGCATATATATAGACGATTTTAAATTTTCATCAGCCGCTTTTCGTTTCTTACCAGCTTATCTCGTCGACAAAGTAGGACAGACGGCGTTATTATCCGAGCGGTGCTGTGAATAATATTTGTACTTGTCGTCTACC
Source organism: Sycobia sp. Sy_11 (assembly GCA_018907035.1). Classification (NCBI taxonomy): domain Eukaryota; kingdom Metazoa; phylum Arthropoda; class Insecta; order Hymenoptera; family Epichrysomallidae; genus Sycobia; species Sycobia sp. Sy_11. Next base: position 1,070,628 of record JACCIC010000141.1, read on the forward strand.
GTCTGCAGTATGCAGAATCCAGAGATGGTAAATAATATTTGCTGTATATGGCAAACTACCGTGGCATTTGAAAAAATCAATTGTTTAATTCAACTGGAACCAACAAACTACAATGCTCAATTACATTTAATATTTATTATGGTATTATAAAAGTTTTGGGGTCTTTGACTAACTTGGAAAATAAGATTTAAACGGAAAAACATTTTATAACTGAGTTTTGACTTGACCATGATAACGTCGAAGATAGTGGAAGACCACGCTTCCTTTTTTCAATGTGAATTCTTATATTCAACGTGGAATTCGAAGCCAATAATATTTTTAATAAAAAGGTTTAAAGGTTAAATACTTATATATGAAAATGAATATATGGTAGATATAAAAAAAATTCGTTAAAACCAAATTCCACTTTGTACAAGATTTTTTGTTTGATAAATCCAAATTTGTTTTCGGAATTGTCCCATCGCCCTACATTCTCGAGACAAGCTAAAAGTTTCACTTCCAGACGCCAGAACTCGTCTGCAAAGAACACAACAATATTCTCAAATAGAGGACCAAACCGTATTTTTAGATCTATTAGATTTCAATATCTCAAAAATCATTTTCTGATTGAGCAAGTAAAAAGGTTCTGGGAAACTCCATTCAAGCTTGTGGATTTTTCAAGCTTTATAGGCTTGTAAGATAATCAGTTTGTAAAGTAACATAGAACAGAATGAAATATGATTTAATCTATTTATTAATGTTAATAACATTATAATAACATTCAAGAACTTTTAGAGAAATAATGCCAATTAAAAGTGAAGCGTTCAACTAGGCATCTGCTCGCGTTTGCTAATTAAACTGAACTTATATCAAGCTCCAGAATCGAACTTGTATTTGTCCTTAATATCGAAAGATCGGGTAAGTTTGTCTATATGTGCATCTACAGTCATACTGTCATAATCAGTGCCGTTTCACTAGCAGCCGATGACGCCAGATTCATACCTGCATTAAATTATAATTAGACATTTACAGTATATGTAATTAATAACACCAGATTTAGAAATTACCAACATTAAAACTAACCGCGAGAATATATTTCAAGTTATAACGATTTACGTAGGGACGCAACAAATTTTGTTCGACTGAATCACATAGATGAGGGTAACATCCAGAATTGTATTGTTTTTATTCAGATAATCTGAATTTTTGAAAAAGAACATAAAGTATTTATCCGTCTGTTTACCCATATGGGTCGATAGGGTTGAGTTAATTTAACCCAACCTTCAGATTTAGAAGTTCACATATTGGACTTTTTGTCATTAAAGTAGAATTTATTCATCGATATAATTTAAACGTCAGAATGAAAAGAAATATATTAGTCTTCCTCTTTAGTTTTTAGAAATAGATTGCTCTTAAATTCGGAAATTTGATTTTAAAGATTTTCATAAGAAATTGAAAAATCCAAAAGAAATAGCAAACCTATTGATAACAAAAATTGGGTAATAATATAAAGAAGACATTGTGCCATTTTTCAGCTTTTAAAGGCAGGTTAGATGTTCCATCCTTAAAGAACACCTGCAACCTACGAAATATGTACCATCAAGATTCCAATTGTGAATTCTAAAAGCTGCTTTGGCTGGGTGTTGATGAGCTAGTCAGTAAATTTACCGAATAATCTCATTCTAGAATAAAAATTGTAGAAAGTATATAATTTAATAATATTTCAGTTGATATTAGGAATTGAAGGATCCAATCATTCTTAATCATTTAATATTAATATAAGGAAAAAGTAGCTTATTTAAAATTTAGAATAGAGAACAAATGATATTGAATAAATAGGTGCTATTCGAGAAATGAAAAATTAATAAAGATGACAACTCAGTTATCTGATTACGACTCCATTAAACTCCCCTACTCGGGTAAATTCACATTCTTACCTTGCTTCCTTGTTCCGCTCGTTAAACAGCGCCACGAGTTCAAGATAAGATCTTTTCCATTGCCGTTCCTGTTTCTTTTTCTCTTCTTTTCTACATGAATTTAAAATATTCCGGGAAATACGAAAGGGAGAAGCGGAAGCATTTCGTTAAGCGCAGCGAGATGGCTCGTTTTCTTCTTTGAATCTGAAAGAGCGAAGAGGCTGTAATTAGATTTCGAATTATTGTATAATTTTAAGTGCGATCATTTAGTCGGCATAATATGTTTTAATTCAATTGCAAGATACTTGACTTTATGAATTTAGCAAGAGAAGAAGAAATATTATTGGAATACATTTTTAAATTAATCAAGTTCACTATGATATAATTTTTGCAACAAGGATTTCGTGCTTTCTATTGCAATCTTTCAAGCGGTACTTATGATATTTTTCAATAAATAGAAAATATCGTTATAATTTTTGTAATAATATAGCTATTTTATTTTTTTTTCATTTAACTGTTTAATTATTGGATACGATAGAACATAATTTGATAATTTAAAAAAATATGAATGTATAAAGAAGAATCTAGGGGATTGTAATATTTTGATGATTAATGAATCAAAAATTGGTGGAAACAATTGTTCGATTTTGCGAAAGCAAGATATGCCTGAAGGGAACATATCTTTATTAAGTTAGATATATTTGACGAAACTTTATAAATGCCGGAAATTCTATAACTGCGTCTATAACCGGTTAATTCTATATCTGCGCAGTATAATTAATATTTTTAATTATGAAGAATCGGAAAAACATTAGCATATTCAACAATTTTGTTCGTCAAGCAATTTTCTGGGTATGATTTTAGATTTTATTAGTGTAACTTCGTTTTCTTAGATCTTTGATTTTAAGAATTGTTCGACAGTCAGAACTATTATAGTATCTCAGTAAAATAACTTTTTTGCTACTATCCAATTACTGTTCCTTTTATTAATAATCTATAAATTATTGTAATTAAAATTTATTATCGTATTAATTTCTGCAAAAGCTAAAAGAATTCAAACGACTGTCAAATCAACGTACTGCTCAGTCTCTGAATTACATTACAAATCTAATAAACATAATTTGGCAATATAGTGTGGTGGATAAAATAAAATAAAAGAAATAATATTAGTAGAAGGAAGAGTTAATACAACGTTATATAGAAATGTAATTTATTTTACTCCAGTTGATCATATACCAACAATATTATTGTCTTAAAATATGTAATTTTATCCTATATATATATATGAAATTAGTGTAATATACTAAATATAGTATACTAAATCCTTCCACGTGCCAATGGTCGTTGTAAAATATTCGAGCGCGTGCATATTAAAATATGAAACTGCGCGCCCCGAACTTGTACGGCGGCCGGCGTCGCCGCGACCCTTTAAGCCAGACGCTCGCGTGGGAGGCCTTTCTATGGTCTCGAGTTCTCGCAGTTCCCCTTCATTGCCCGCGCGCCCGCCTCTTGTGCCAGGCCTTTTTTCCAACCCTCCCCCTCCCCCCTCTCCCACCGCCCGCCCCGACGTCTCACACAGACACGCGCGCGCACGCGTGCAACCGACAATGCACTCGAGGGGGATACAGCACATAGGCAAGTCGTCGAGCGGGGCGGCTGCACCGGCGGCGGCAGCAGCGGCGGCGGCAGCAACGATCCTTTTTTTTTATATTTTACGCGCGCGCGTGAGTTCTGCCGAAAGCCAGACTCTGGCTTCGATCCTGTGACGCTGGCTTCGCCCCTCCCCCCCCCCTCCCGCGTCGCCGGGCTACCCCAATCCCCAGACCCGTGAGGGCGGCGGTTCTCAACCGCCAGTGGAGCCTTGGCCTCCGCCCTTGGTTGGCATGGGAGACGAGGCGAGTCGACGACGCGCGGCTCGGGCCTGCATTTTTAATTGCGGCCGAGGCTGCTAAATTGGACTGCAGCGACGGGATGGTAATTGGACGTTCGTTAGGATGTACGAATCCCGCGCCTCCGGGGCACGTCTACGCATCAGACGGAAATTATATATGCTGTTTTTTTTTTTTTTTTTAACTATTTATCGCGCACACTTATGCTCATATATAGCGTACGGGATTTTTGTCACCCAAAAAAAGAGTGCTTTTTAATCTCATATACGCGTATTAAAATAATTTTTGTTAATGACAACTTTATACAATTCTTAGTTCGTGTAAATTTATTTGAGGCATTTGTTAAATGAATTTGTTAATTATTTCCTCTCAGCAATAAACGAATAATTTTGCCGTGTCTTGTTAAGTCACAGTCACATTATCACTATGGATATTGAACGATAGGTGTAAATGCCTATGGATATATTTTTATTTATTGCTTTATCATCTTAGATCTGGAACTTAAAAATTCCGTATTTTCGATAAAAATTAGGACATTATATTAATAACAAAACGAAAAATGCATTTTTTAAATATTATTCGTTGCTATAGCTATAACTTTTGACCATAATTCAGGCACTTTGTGGATTCCGATCGATTTTGAGGCCAAAAATGAATAAAGTCAATTTTTGGATACTCTGAGGTAAAGTGAAACAGATGTTAGTCAGAAGAGACGAGATCAGAGTCGTAAAGTGGCTGAATCAGACTTTGCCAAAAGCTATTTTCTGTCTTTTTTCAGCACTTCATAGTAGACCTTGCCTTTCTGATCTGTCCAGATACTCGACGAATATATATGGACATGGTCCTTTCACGAGTGTTTAAAATCAATCTTCTCGCCAAGATATCTGGCAGACGACAACATTTGAGCCGTTGAATTATGCAAGAAACTGTGAGTGCTTGGCCCTTTACTTAAAAAATTCATATAATAGTAGCGTCGGTGTTGATTCAGGAACATTGTATGGTCACAAAGCTGGAGTCATTGGCAAAAACCGACTCTAACCTAAGCTAATTTATTTAGCATCTAAATTGAGATCGTAAAATAAAAAAGGAAATAAATTCTGAATATAAGCTTTTGATACTCGATTAGCTTTATTATTTTTATTAAACGTTGTCGAAGATAAAAGAGCATATATAGCTAGTGACTCGAATAATTGATAGATTTTGAAATTATTTTTAATCTGGGGAAAGGGCCATTTCCAATCTGTTTCTAATTATTTCAAAATGACGGGTTATTAATAATAACAGTTATGAATTTCGATTTTCAAGTTTGAAGCATGATGATGAAGTTTCTTCACCCTCCATGGCGAATTAGTTGGCAATCATTACGTGAGGAAATATATTTAATATGATAAAAAAGTGAATGCTTACGTTTCCTTTTATAAAATGGGCCTTTGCTTCTTTCATTTTCAATTTTTAATACGGTTGTCAATATTAGTAAGCCACGTGAAATTTTCAGTTAAAACTGTCGTTATTTAAAACTGTATTGAACATTTGGGATTATAACCGTTTTCGTTCAAAGTCTAAATTTTAATGTTTGTCTTTAAAATTTGTCTTGAAATCTATTTTAGCAAATCGTTGAAAAGAGTATTATTACTCTTGGGTATTTTTTTATTTATTTACATTTTTTTATTAAAAAATTATCGACTAATACACGTAAAATAGACCAAACTTCAGTTATAAATAATTATGAAACAACACAAAGGCGATTCAACGTTCATTAGATAATTGATAGACTATTCAATAATTTCATTAGGAGAAGATTCAAATAACAATAATTAATATAGTGCTGGAAAAGAATATAGTATAATATTATTGGCCAGAAGATGGTTAGGCTTCTCTAGTCGTATCCACGACCATCGCTTACAAAATGCATTTGTTTCGGCAAAAATTGCATTGAAAAAATCCAGCCCAACTTTGTAGAATTGCTTAAAAATCTGTCATCAGAATTGAGAAATTTAAAAAGATAGATCTAAACTAAGTTGTAGTATTGGCTTATTTTCTTTGTCTTAATGATTTTTCATACGAATCCACCTGTAATTGGCGTTGAGGCAAAGTCTTTGAGGTTTTTAACAAAATCAACATTAGAGTTACAACGTACACTTGATTTAATTGTTTGTCTTTATTTTTTCAAAAACTAAATATTTTATTTTCATTGACAAAATCACAATATCTTAATCGTCCGTCAAAATTATCTGGTAGATTATTGAACTTAAAAATATTGGAAATTCCGTTGAAAAATGAAAGCACGCAGTAGCCGTTTTGAATCCGCCATATTGACATTTGACATTCTGATAGCAGATACGTATTCAGTGATCCCGAAAAATAAACTTTAAAGTAGTGCATATCGACAGGTTCTATGACAGTTGATTTTTTTAAACTCTTATCTGGGAAAACCTTAGGAGGTAAAAATTTTCTTTCACATCAATGTCGAACTTCTTTTGCATCAATGAGAGCACGAGAGTCGGAAAATCATGATAAAATCGTAATCAATATTTAATATTAATTTTAATTTATAATATAAGTATATGTAATGCTGATGTGTAATTTTTTTTAAGACAGTCTAGTCGGTCATATTTTTTATACGAAAATAAGGCTGGAGTAAAAATAGGATCGGTAATAATTTATTGAAAATATTCTTTATTTATTGAGTCTCTGACGAACGCACTTCGACTTCGTATCGATCGTGTTTAAATAAATGCTTAGAGTTGAGCACCTGCACAATAAGATAGTCGAAAATGGTGTGACGGAATGCAGAGAGTGCAGCGCGAAAAAGAAAAGTAAAAGAGGAGGGTTATATATCCAGACTCAAAGAGACCGAGGGAAAATGAGCGAAAGCGGGAAAGAAAGACAGAGAAAGAGAAGAGAGTACAACAGCGGCGCAGTGATGGAAAGTCTCAAGCGCAGCGGGGAACGGGAGGAGGAGAGCAGATGGGGAAATAGAGAGGGGGAGGCGCATTTAAGAGCCATATATGTATATATATATATATATATATATATATATATATATATATATAGATGGATGCACACATACTCGCGCACTTAACCGCGCCGGTAGAGGGCATCGCATTTAGGCGTGCCACCGCGTCCTCTCAGAGCGGCGATGCAACTCTTCGGAGGCAAGGGTTGCCAGCGAGAGCAAAGCGCGCCGTGGCTGCTTTCGAGTGAAAGGGCGCGGGCAGACACCCCCGCCCACCCGACAAAGTCATGATCAATATTACGCCCGTAAAGCCAGACTCGCCTCGCCCCGCCGCGCTCCTCCCCCGCCTTCCCCGCCGCCAAGTGCTCCGCCAGTCCGCGTGGCACCTTTCGCCCGGAAAGGGCGCAAGGGAAGGGAGCGGCCCGCATCTCGCGATCCGGCGCGGCGCTTATGACTTATGCGTGCCGGTAAAGCGGATTTCTTTCGGTCGCCGAATAGATTTGACGCATCGAACTCCGGTCTGCTGGGCCGCACTGCTGACCCGAGCAAAAACACACGTATGCGGTTTAATTGGATACGTCAAATAGTTTTGACACCGTGCCGCTTTCCGAAGGGCCGCACGCGTGTTTGTACATTCTGATTTAATATTTGGGGGGACTGGTTAGTCAGAGCATAATAAAATATCACATTAGTCAGTATCTGTTCATATATTCCATTAATATATATTAAATTGAATATTATAAATGTTATTTCAGCATTTTTTGGAAATATCTCGATTATGAAAGATTATAATTTATTGAATTTTCGAAGGGTAATCGGATTATAATATGAAATTTTTGATAATGTTGTTGAAGCGAATGTTGTAGAGCTTGAAATAAATTCTTAATCATATTTAGTGATTCAGGTAAATAAAAATTGATTTTGAGTATATTAACAGCATTTTTTAACTCAAACCGTGTTTTAACAGTTTAATTTAATTTATGTATTTTTAACTTTACAATTTGAGGAATATGTTAAAAAGTTTATATTACTGTAATGTTTAACTATAGTCAGCAGATTTTTTAATTTTATAATCAATAACTTATTAGAGGATGTACTTTTAATAAATAGGAATTTTGTTATTTGTTCCAGAAAACAACCGAAAATATTAAAACTGATCAGAAAAAAAATTTAGCACACCATTTTCTTTCAAAGCTTCATTATCAAAGCTTTACACGCCTGTACCTACGCTTCAAAGGGATTCTCGACCGGATATCGGGGCGGAAAAAAAGAGAGAAAGCACAAGAGGCACCGGAGAAGAAATAAGCTTTTCCCGTACAGGCGAAAAATCCCAATCGAGCGAGGTCACGTACTGGCCCTTGGGCAGTCAAAGCTACTCTCAGTTGTTCCTATCACGGTGCAAAAATGTATATATATATATATATATATATATATATATAAAGGCAAAAATTCGTGAAAATCTCCGTGGGCGGGAATCCGCGATGAGAGCCACTGCCAACGCCCGGTGATCCCGAGAGCGCAGCGTGTGTATACACGTCTGCGCTTGTATATTCGTGCTTCCGCGCGAGTAGTAATATCGGGTTTCGGTCAGACGGAGCGGCGAGACGTCCTCGCCGAGATAGGCTCTCCTCTGCTCTTCCGCCTACTGTTCCTCGGCTGTATCCCGCCCTGCTGCTCCTCGCTTTCTTAGGATCTCGCGAACTTGGGAGCTGGCGCGTCTGTCTCTTATTCCTCTCTCTCTCTCTCTCTCTCTCTCTCTTTCTCTCTGTCTCTTTCCTTTTCGTTTCTCGCATCCGGTTCGTCGCGATGTTTCGTGGGAAGTACGGGACGGGAGGGGGTGCATCCGGGCTTTACACATCAGCGCGACTCTGTGTCTCTCCCTTTGCAATCTGCGGACTATTGTAATGCGCCACTTACTCTCTCTCTCACTCTCGCTTTTCTTCTCTTTCTGACTTTCTATGTCTCTTCTCTTTATCTCTTTAGTCCGTACTTCCCTTTCTTTTTCATGTATATTTTTTCTCTTTGTATTTTTTGTTTCTGTAATCCTAATATTGCGTCCTGAGATTATTCCAGAAATTTTAAGGATGACTTATATCAGTATTTTTGATCGACGTAATATACATCTAACCTTAAAGAATTCATAAATACTGTTTCAGTAAAAATTGATACGATATACATCAATCTTAGATAATAAGTTTTGATTTATAGTTTTATCGGGACATATGCAAAATGAATTCAACGCTACTTTATTAAATTTATCATTATTTGAAACCTGCCTTCATGTATATATAAGATTGTCATTATACAAGTTTATATATAGACAAGTATAAGCTTTTAATTTATTGGAAAGATTATTTTAATTCCTGGTCATCAATTACGGAAGCAGAGTTCCTAGATCTATCAAATAAACAGTCATTCCCTAATTTACTGTTAATATTTGCTCTTCCTCCTATCTTTCTCTTTCACTTCCCCTCCCCATCTCACATCTATTCGCTTCTGTTTGTCCCTGTCTCCTCATCAGCTCTTCATTCTTTCTTCTCTCTCAATCTCGGCGAGTCCTCTTTATTAATTAAAAAACTGCGATGCTCCCCCCTCCAGTTCTCTTACGCGCCAGTCAAGTAGATGATCCGGGGGAAAAGGTACCGGGGATGACTCTTCCTTGACACGACGATATAACTACGGATTAAGCGAGACTTTTTACTCCAGGCGCGAAAATAATTGGAGACTATCACGAGACTGCATAACGATCTATAAGAATTTTTATTGTTGCTCTAGATAAAACAAAACAAAACAATTGCACCAATACGATAATTATATTCAATACTAATTAATTGTTGACGATAAAATAATATTTATATTTCTTTTTTTCGGACGCATAAAATACAGATATAATAATATGTAAACAAAGTTTGTCTTTTTTATAATTATTATTATAGTAATTATACAAATACTTCTCTTTTTCTCAGTATAATGATATATTCTAAATTTTAATTGAACTAAATGCCTTTTATGCTATATTAGAAATCATAATCAATTTATAAATTAAACTGATAAAAACAGATAAGTAGTATAAACTTATCGACATTTGACCATTTAATATTCTACGACGTAGTTCATTAAGTTCATTAATATATGCAAAGTGAAACAAAATCATTAATTATAAATGTAATCTAAAAACCTTCTATTATATAATAGAAATAGAGAATCAATATTAAAACACTTTTAAATATAATTTTTAATAGTTTTAAGATAACCGTTTATTCTCTATAGATTATTACTGTTACTTGAACTTGTGAGAAACCTGTCATAATTCTCTATATTTATACGTATTTTATATCGGCGATGTCGATATATTTCATTGTCCAAAAATAAAACTACAACGAGCGCCGTTATCTATTCAGAAGTAATAGAAATTTGCGAACTTTTTGCCAAATTTGTTTGGGCTGGTAAAAACAATTTTTTTTAACTCTGATGCTTTGCGTAGACGGCGCTTGTTCGAACGGTATTGCCGACTAGCCAGGAACGCCTATACACGAGCTGTGTAAGTTTACGTTCTCTCCCGTTTCCGAGCCTGCTACACTCCCGTATATATATAAACGAACTGCGCAGTTTGCTCGCTAAAAGCCCGCACTTCGTATGCAAGCGCCGCGAAAGACCGAGGACGCTCGACGGCATAATCGAGGGGAGTCGTGGGGAGGGGGGGGGGATAAGAAAGACCGGCGAAAGTACTCGTTGTGGTCTGCACGGCCGCCGGGCGCTGGTGCAAGTTCGCCTTGGCTGTTGCCGAAACGATATTGTTGAGCGAGTCGACGGACGCGACAATCTCGAGCCCGACGGGTATCTGAGCGTATGGAGGGGTCTGCTAAATAGCGTTTTACCGTTTTGCTTACTGCATTACATTAGCATAGGTATTCGATGACTTTTATCGAACGTTTCACATCCACCTTGTCAGGGTACCAGAGACTACGCATGATCTTTAATTCCAATGATTTACCTAGTCTTTAGAAAGTTCTACGGTTTGGAAAGTAGGTTTGTACATTTCTACATTTATTTTATGAAGAATTTCTTAATGTAAATACATTTTCTATGCCTGTTTCTTTTAAATGTTCGATAAAATTTTTAAAATTATTATATATTGGCCCGACGTTACATACTGGTTTTCCCAATGACTAGACGCGCACTGGTAATAGTCGCGGGAAAAACAGGGCAGAGGTTGAGCATCAGGTATGGTTCATTAAATCACTAACTGGCAACGATTCTGATTCACGACAAATCATATAGAACAGTTCTTCTGTATGCACAGGTAGTGCAAAATATATAGGATAGGGTAATGTAGTAGTATGTCTCGGATCTCCTTCATGTAAAGATTGATTGATGGATGCAGACTGAATACAAACATCACCATGAGGAGAACAATTTCTTAAAGGTCACGGTGATGATAGGTCCATATTTATTATATGTGACAATGTCAAGTCAAAGAAGCACCGCATCGTATTTTTGCTTGCGTTAGATGTTGTTTACAAATTCGCCTAATATTTTACACGATTTTTTCTTAGTTAAACAAGTTTATGGAGAGTACAGTTTAGTTTTTAAGGTTTTTATTAAGAAAAAAATACTATTTTTGATGGTTATTAGTACGACTGTTCTGAGTAACAAGAATCGAAAAACTGTAAAATTGATTGTAAAAGTCGAAACACGCAAATGAAAGATGTAACTTAGTGTAAATTCGGTGTAACTCAAAAGACGTCTAATTTTAATACTATAAGTTCATGCCGTGACAATTTTTTTTCTTAAATTTACAATTCAATACGCATGAAACATTACAGTTGCTACTCGCGAGCGCGGAAATTATTTTGGTGCTCTCGTGACTTATTGCTACAAGCTCGCCCCTGCGCATTCCGTTCGTGACGATAACAATTGCGCTCTCGGGCTCTTTACACGCACTTCGAACAAGGAGGGGCAATAAAGAAATAAGGAATATAATAGGAATCATGACGGCAATAAGGAAATAAACCTTCTTATTCTCGGGGACGTACTAAAGTTTTATAAAACGCCAACCCGCGTGAAGCGAGAGTATTGCACAAAATTATTGTATGTTTCGAGAATGAGAAGCTTTATTTCTTTATTGCCGCTCTTTACCGCAAGTGCGTGTAAAGAGCCTCAAGGTAATTTTTCGCGGTCTTATTCTTCAATCAAGTACCCAGAGAGAGAGAGAGAGAGAGAGAGAGCGACGCTACTATTACTCGCGTGGCCGAAAACATTACCGGCGCGATACCATAAAATTTCATAAGACTTTCAGTACTTTTTGTTAAGAGCACGTCGATAAATCTTGATGAATAAAAAAAAAGTGTTTTTTAAAGTGACTGATTGTTAAGGAACACAGTCGTAAAATTATGTAGGAAATTGAAACGTTGTATGTAATTGCCAACAACTTTACGATAATTTTTATTACAAAATTTCCTCCGCGAACAAAATAATTTCGGCCTAAACAATGTGTCCCGTACGTATCACATTATTAATATAATATAAGATACAAATACACATAAAGCCTTATATTTCATTTGTTCTGTCTGAAAATTACCGAAGAACTTATATATTAAAAAATTATTCATTTCTGGAATTGCAAAAAATAATTATTACTTTAGACACTTGTAAATTATATGCAGTTCCCGCTCGTTATTAAATTAATTTTTTTTAATATTCCAGAGCTTAACTCGTTTTTATTTTTTAAAATTCTTGAACATTTTCAATAATCGTAATTATTATTGCCATTGTTATAAACATATCCCCATCCATTTTGTTACACACACATATATATATATATATATATATAAGAATTGAAAATCTGGGTAAATTTGTGCGCAATTTGTAAAATATATATGATTCGATTATGTGTTTTGTTCAAATTTAAAATCGAAATAATCTTTATTAAATTTAAATCAGATTATTGATTATATTCAAAATATATTTTTAAACGCATTTAAACTTCGAGTACATGCAATATCTGCTATTTCAAAATTGCTATTTTTAATTCTTAGATATGTTTTCTGTAGAATTTGTATTTCCAGTTTTTTCAGAAAACAATTGTGTTAAACTAGACAACCAAATTATTAAAGCCCGAAAACATTTGTTTAAAAAACATTTTATTTCGTTCTTCGAGCTCCGAACTTCTCAAGGCGTTGAAACGAATTCCGAAGATTGGAAAATTGCAGGGAAGCGACCGCTCGGTGGCTCGGTTTCGATTATACACAGAAACGCGAAGAGCACAAAAAGTGGACTTGTAAAGCAAACTTCAAACAAACAACATCTCCGAAATAAATAAACCATTACAATAAAACATTCTTCTTTGAGTCTCACTATATTGCCATTTCCATCCTCAACCATTAGCGTCGATGCAAACTTGTCAGGGTATCTCAGGAAAGTTATATACATAAAAAAAAAATAAACGTTCTTATCCCAACAATATTACTCGCTGGATTTGTAAATATTTCGGACTGTTTTATATATGAATTTATTTCAAAACCAGAACAGCAGCATAAATAAATCTTCAACAAAATTCGAGTAATTAATGCAAAAGAAATGGTTAAACTGTGCGTAAAAATGCGAAAGAACTTTTACGGATAGCCCTGATGTTTTTCCCATTTTTACTAATAGATTTTGCAGTATTTATTGATAAACCGTTAACGTAAAATATTCTATGAGCATTCATGTTGTTCTGGGATGAGGAGGTACATCGTAAAATCGATCGGAAATAAACGACTGTGTTTAATGGAAAATTCTCGTCACGTAGACGTGAAAAAGTTGACTATTTCTTATTGATCTCGGTATTTTATTGAATCGTCTATTAGAGAATGAAACTTTCTTTTTCGTTATATTTGAAAACAATACAGCGGTTCGCGATACAACTTTAAACTTTTTTCTTCTATTACCATTGTAATTTATTTAGAAAAAATTATTTCTGATTTTTATTTTCTACACTTTTTTATAATTTTTCTTTGTATTGGTACTTTTGTCTGAATATAAATCATTTATCATTTTTCGCAACAAAAAAATTTCAAAGCAGTAAAAGCAAATGCGGTTATAAAATATATAATGGCGTATAAATCTGTAGGCAATATCTTTACTTTTTTTTTAAAACATGTCAACTCTGGGAGTATAAGCTGAACTGACAGCCTTGCATTTTCTTCGAGGGAGAGCGATCAGCTTTTTTTATTTAAATACCGTACTATTTTATCGAATACTTTTTCTAGTTTGATCAACCGCACCGCTCGGTTTATAACTATAATATATGGAAATTCCTCTATTTCTATGTCCCCAATGCTTCTTCAGTGCTTTCTATTCATCTTTCGACTGAGCTTTCCATGATAATTGAAACATGCAATCCATTACGTAAATACAAATAATTTTGTAAATTACTTGTATTTTTGTAAATTACTTTTATAATTCTTAAATACAAATAAGTTAAAGGGTTTAAATAATAGGACATGCGTTCGACAATTGTTCGATAAAAACTACCCTAAAATCACGCTACAGAGACGTACCTTTTCGACAACATTATCTGTATTTTCAACAAACAATATTTTAATTACAATGTAAGAAATTTCTGTCGAAAAATACTTATCAAAATTAATAAAACAAAACGTTTTTACGACTTACACTATATTAAGAAAATCATAAAAAATTGAAATAAAAAGAAAAATCCATAAAATATAAATAATGGTAAGAAAAGATACTAAAAATAAATTTTATAAAATTTTTTTTAGAAACACTTTTCAAAAAAAAATAAATTATGGAAACTGAAGTAAAAATAAAAAATCAACATTGCTGAAGAAAATTCAACTTCAATTATCAATTTCAAATAACATAGAATACATAAAGATTTGGATTTGAAAGAAATTACGTATATACGCATACAAAGTCAAGGACGAAAATAAATTATCTATTTATTAACCTTTTTTTACTTTGTTTCTAATTAAGTGATGGAAACTGATCAATACACTTTTATATAATGATATGTATTTTCATGTTATACGTCAGTATTTTTTATAAATTTGATGTTTTTCTTTTTAATTCAAATTTGAATATATATTATTGTTTTTAAATATATTATTTTTCAATTTTTCAATTTAATTTTTGAAAATTATTTATTTGTTACTTTTTAATGAATTTTTTTACCCTTTTTTCAAACTTTAAGGCAGATATTGTAAATTGATATTTTCAGAGCTCGCTTTGAAGTGAACTTCAATGTCAAATTTACATGGCCAGTATAGTTGGTGGCTTACACACATAATCCGCTTTAACTTGACTAATGTACTCTATAAAATTATTGATTTATTTTTTACTACATATTCTTATGAATATTTCAAAAAGTTAAATCTAACAAAATATTCAGGTTTAGCAGGAGGAAGCCGAAAATTATTTGTTGTAGTTGTTGAAGATTAATTAATTAATTAATTAACCTCCTGACGCTGATATCCACATATACAGGTCGGATAAAACGATCTAATCATAATTTTAAAAGGAAAGAAAGGCAATTATTTGAAAGTTTATTTCAATGGTTATTTCACAAATGTTAGTTGCGCTTCGGAAAATAACGTTGGAAATCCGCCTGGTGTGTACCTGAGGTCATGGTAGAGAGTGAGAGAGAGCGCCAGAAGGCAGGGGAAGGAGTGTGTGAGCGAGTAAAAGGGGAAGAGGCGGGTCCGAACGATATTGACTTGTTCAGCACCGTTCAATCGACGTGCATGGAAAGTGATTAATCCTTTGAAGGCTTTATTAACTCTGTAGGCTCTGTGAATAGGCCGAGCCTCTCATCTCTCTTTACTCCCATCCTGTATCCGGCACTCTTTTGCTTCCGTATAAATTCACGTGTCAGGTAAGAAGCGTTATTTTATAGAAATTTTCGTAGGGATAGGGGGCGGGCAGGTGATAAGAGGAAAAAGTCAAAGGAGAAATTTTCATAGAACAAAGTCAAATAAGCTTAATGGGGATATTGCAAAAGAGTTCAAATTCTGCAGCTTTGCAAATACTTCACCTCGATTGCAATCGAGATAATAATACTCTTGATTATTATTCCATAAGAGATTTTTGATAAATAAAGCAATTGGACAATGTGATTGATTTTACAAAAAGTAAGTATGAATATCAGCCTCGATATTTGAGCCCAGCTATATTTCTGGAGAAAAAGATGTATACATGAATGAAAGACGTTAAATAAAATATTTATTGTATGATAAATAGTTTAAAATTTAAAAAAAAAACTACTCTTATCAAGCGTAAAACACGCGATGATTAAGAAAATTTATAAAATCTTGTACATTTCTTTTATGATTATAATATGTTAACTAAGTTATTACATGTTCACGCGACCCAACGAAATGAAAAAACCTACACCTACAGGCAAGTAAGAGGATAAACTAATGTCCAATTTCTTTTTCTACGTATGCAATTTGCTTTATTATTTTCTATTATTTTCACACTTGAAAATCCAAAACTTAACCTTAGCAGGGTCGGAAAGTACTGTCGAAATCGTATATACCAGTATTAAATGTCTTTTAACGTTACAATTACAAGGCAGTACATTAATTACTGAACAGTGCTTACCGAAATTTTAATCATTAGAAACTATCCTAGAAAATAATGACAAGTACTTGACAATTAGGGACAAGAGCAAGCATTCGTTTTTAAGCCTTCGACCCATAATCGTTTTACCCGTTAATCCCACTAAAAACTTTACATATCTTTTAGGGGTAGTCGTCCATTGTTAGAGACTGATGTGGTTAACATCGCAGTACGAAATAACGATTGTTTTGAATTGCATTCCGTTGATTTATTCCTTTTACCACGGATGTTTTCGACTAGAATAACGTCATTTTGAAAAACTGATTTTCTTCCAAACGTTCTTAAATATTTTCTTTTACCTTTTTATTCATAAACTTTTGATGGAACATGTTTGCTTAAAATTATTTCATCCCTTTATGAATTGCTTTCAATGTTTTTACGGGGTAGCCAGTGCAGTCACCTTATGCAGCTGATATACCAGTTCGTCACTGCATTAATCGATATTCATTACGGCGCACGGGGAAATAAGGGCCACCCTCGACCCTTCGCCTATGTTTGAGATAAATATTAGATCAGAATCGAGCAGCCAATCAACGAACAAATTGTCGCGACGTAATTCACCCTCTCTTGCGCAGTCGACCCTTTGTCGTGGGGGTGTAATAATTTATAATCTTTAAAAAATATTAGATGTACATTAGCCAATTAGAGAGTTTAGCAAAGTATGATTATTGATTCGTATTTCATATTTAACAATTTTTATCGATAATAAACTGTTAATTAATCAGAAAAATTTCACAACCTATTTAATTTTGAGTATAAATATACATGGAATGCATAAAAAATTATTTATCAAATGTAAGATTATAAGTTGACAAAAAAAATCATCATACATACGTTTGTATCCCATAATGAATCAGGTCAGTAGATGAAACAAACAAGAATTTTGTCAAAGCTTAAGAATTATTTATTTCATAATTTACAAGGAAATTGTTTTTTTTTTATGTATAGAATGTAGTATGTATTCATTTATCTAGTCAAATACTAAAATATTTTGTTAAAAATGTATTCATGGTTCAACCCAGTAATTGTTTCATAACGAAATAAATCAATTACCGATCGCCTCATCACACGTTAGATAAATGTCATTGTTACGGCTGATCAAATAACCCATTCGAACCAATCTAAAAAAACCGAAAGGAAAATCTCAAAAAAGATCGACGACCGTAAAAACGCATGGAACGTAATTTTTAGAAAATTAGCATAACTCACGTCTTTGAAGAAAAAATACACAGCAAGAACAACAACAACAACAGTAACAACGATAACAACGAGGGCCCGTACAAACTGACCATATCCCCAATCCGACCGGTTCAAAGAGCGACGAGCGCGCGTTTGATCCGCGCTCAATATGCTCGCGGTTCACGCGCGGCCGCGCCGGCCGCCCGCGTATAATCCCATCGCCATCATCAACATCATCATCATCATCATCAGAGGGACCGCCGATGTACATGCACACGCGTACACACACACACACACACACATGCGTATATTCCCGCGACAAGGGAGCGAGGGAGCGCCGTGCGCCCGCGTATGCCTGTATCAGAGGCGCGCAGGCCGGGCTCTGCTGGCGATCGGGAAATACAAGGCCCGAGCCGTATATTATTTCCGGCCGCCCGGCCGTTGTCCGAGGATGGCGGGTGGGGGGAGGGGGCTACGGCGATAGTTCGGCAGCCCGTGTGCGCTCTGCTCGGCATCTTCTAGCCGCGTCTCGTTCGTGGTATGGAAAGCCTCGTGAATTAGGGAGTCCGCGTTTGAGTTAGAAAAGTAGTAGCGCTCTCGGCAAAGTTGCCGCCGACTTAATAGCGATTGAAAAATTACGTGAGTGGATCGTTATGTATATTTTCGCGGAAACTAAGATTTTATACTTACGTTGCTTTGTTACAAAGAAAAAAATTTCTGACATCAAGTAAATATTTACTTGTTTTCTAGCAAGAACATCATTTTTGTAAATTAAGAAAATATTCACTGGATTTAAGACGACATGGCTTGATTTAAATGGACCCGTTTTACATCAAGTAAATACTCCCTTCTTTTAAGAAGCTATTTTCAGAATTTAAAAAAATAATTTACTCGGTACGAGAAGAGAAAATATTTACTTCATAACAGATATTCATTTTTCAGTATATAAATTGAAACAATTGATATTATAGGTATAAATTGTTTTAATAAATTCGTAGTGATGGTTACATCCATTCTAAATTAGACGCGCCAATTAAATACATTTTTGAAAATGTCCCGCATTTGTCAGGTGAAAATAATACAATAAAACTGCTACGAGCATTTTCACAATTACTTTAGCTTTGACATTATAATATTATTCTATGAATCCCGTCGTTTGTTGCGCGCTCTTTTAGAAAAAAAAAAGAAGAATTTGGGAAAAAATTCTCATTTCTAAGTAGAACATTTTAAAGTAATAATGAATGCAGCATTTTAATATGGTTACGCTTTTTCCAACTACGGGTAAAATAATATGCGCAAGCGGAGGAGCGGTTTTACGACGGGATTAGCTACTTTGGTCGAGGCCGGGGATACGTTTCTGACAAAATTGGACTACCGTATTTTGGAATTGGGGCAGCGTTGGGTCCTAAAACTGCGCGGGGTTAATCGTGGACGTAATAAAAGCTAGCCCCTATCACTCTCTCTCTCTCTCTCTCTCTCCTCCCCCTCCCTCTCGTGCAATTCGAATCAAATCCACGACTCGGATGCGCAACGATCCCTCCCCGGCAGCTTCTCCGCTTCCCAGCCTTTTTCTCTTCTTCGCGAAACTGCGCCAGCTAAACGAGTAAATAAAGCGCGCGCGCGCCAGGACTCGCGCTCATCAACATACGCCGTGGAAAGGAAAATCTTCGGCGGCCGGGAATCGAACTCACGAACCGCGCGCGTTGCGAGTATAATACCTCATATGTTTCTCCCTGGAGCGGTAGTTACATGTGCGCACATATACAACGAAGGCGCGGCGGCGTAAATTAAATTTTATCGGAAAGCTTCGCTCATATTCTCGGGCGTTCCGTGTAGAATGTCGCGCAATGCTTATAATACGTATATTCCTACACGACCGTTGCGAAGATTGCCACGCGTTCCGCAGGTAATAATAATAACAACAACAACAATAATAATAATAATAATAATATATCTGCGAATATTCGAAGCGTGCTCTGTTGCAAGTATATATATATATATATATATATATATATATATATATATATATATATATCTGGTGACACGTTCGAGACTTCATCAAAGCCAGCTATATTAATGAATTTTTCATCGACTATAGTAGTCTAGCAGGTCGACCGAAGGTAACTCGCTTCTATGCGCGAAACAATTTTATCGTATAGATGAGAGAAGCGATATATATATATATATATATATATATATATATATATATATATATATGTCTATTTATATACATTAAAAGTTAAAGAAAAGGCCCAAAAAGGCAAAGCTGCAGAAGTTTCTTATTAATATTATAAAATATTCTAGGATGACCTCTTAATGAGATTTAAGCACTGCTTACGAGTTGGCAACTTTCAATCCGTTCGGCCGCTGCGTAAATTACGTATTTTGTGCAGTCGCAATAATGAAATTTCATCTTACAGTTTATTAAATTTTCCAGTATTCCGCCTCCATTATTCCCCTACATCTCCGATCTCTGCTTCGCTCGAAAACTTTAACCCCTCCCCCACCCTGCCGACGCCTCTTCCCTGCATTCTCTTCCGTTGTTTAATTGACAACGTTACATTTAACATAATGCAACGGATATCAAAGCTGGCTGCGCAGAGCTATTTTAATTAAACCGTGCCGAACTGACGTTGATCGAGGACGCCGAAGGGTTACGCTTACACTTTATATTATCGGTCTATTAATACAACTTTTGTTCTATATTTCTTATAAGTATTTATAGAAGATAATATCCAATTAATCATTGTTGCAAGGAAAAAACGATGTCTAGATACAGTGGAAAGAAATGGTAGGAGCAAAAACAGGTTTTTTAAGTATTTTTAAAAAGCTGTAAAGAAAGGCTTTGGGACTAGCTTTAAGAATCCTAGATTGAAAATTTTATTATCCCAGGATAATGACGCAAGAAAAAAATTTTTTGTCTTTTACAAACGACAACGATTGAGTAACATAAAAAATACTTCTATCTAAATGAGCTTTAAAAATATACAAGCAACAATACTTTTACTCGGCTCAGATAAGTTTCTACAGACAAAAAAAATTTTTAATCATTATCAAGATTACTGAGGTATTTTAAACAGCCCGTAAATTTGCTGTGCGATTATTCTTTACGGACATATCGATGATTAAAGGATCTTTTAACATTCAAACTCAAAGATGAAAACCAAAAATTAAAGTAAGAAACTTAAATGCAAATTACAACTTACAAAATAATCAGACTAACCTCGCTATGTTGAATAAAAAAATTTTTGTGGTAAACCTTGTGCTCTAGTAGAAACGTTTGCGATTTTATTTATATTGGGATGATTATCGTAGCTAGTATATTTATTTGACTAAGAAATACAAAAACTCAATACTGCAAGTTTTTTTTAAGGACTTGAATTCAATTATTTTTCCAGAAGTTACAGTTTTCAAGAAAAACTGTAAAAAGTTTCCTTTTTCTTCCTTACTTTTTTATTCTGAGTATATATTTATATATGATTTAAATCATTGAAATATGCATTAATTTATTCAGCGTATCCTTCATTTTTATTGAAGATTTGTAAAGTAATGTAGTCGAGAAAATCAATCATTAACTCTGAAACGAATAGAATGATTTATTGCTAGCATTTATATGGGAATTTACGTGCCATAACGATTATAAATATAAGAAGAATTATATTTCATTTGCATGTGTGTATGAACCGGATACTAATTCTTATAAGATCAGAAATAACAGTAGTCAAGAAAATTCAAAATTTTAGACAATTTTCAACGTTATTCCTTTTTATACGAATTGAGAATCTATCGATATATTGATTCATAAATATACTATTCTCGATATATTTAGACACAATTCGTCATTGTGGTTATTCGACTTTTGCTTGAAATGTTATTTATATACGCGTGTTGACACTGGCACAGGCAGAACGCGATATCTTTTATATATAAATATCAAGTATATATAACATTTTAATAACTGCCATTTTTCGTACATATTAACATGATTTATCTTATATAACTTTTGTAAGATTTTTAGAATATCATAATTTTCATAGTTTCAATCTTTTACAGAAGCTTTAATAGATGTTAATAGTTCGATCTATAAAGACATAAATTTATTTACTAGAAAAGGTAACCCAAGACCCTTAAATTCATTTACGCGAACAATGGAGTTCAAATTATTGAATGCCTTTACAATATATATATATATATATATATATATATATATATATATATATATATATATACACCAACAAAGCCCTCGAAAATGAAATCGAAGACAAAAGGCTACCTATCATAGTCCTAGAGCCATCATAGGCGAGTATTCGATACGAAATTTCATCCATAGCCTTTATTCAAACTTAAATATACATAGAAATACAGTTATTAACATTTATGACAGAGTAAAATATACAAAAAATCTATAAGAGAAAATTATAGTGTGTGTTGTATATTTTTGTTGTTTATATATATTTCATTATTTAAATATTTAAACATGGTTAAAAATTAAAATATACATATCGTATGCATAGAGTATCTAAGTCCTTCTAATTGTTTCTAATACTTATATTATCAAAAATTATATTACATTTAATTCATTTTCTTTTTTCAATCTTTTTCATTTATTTTTCCAAGCCTTCATTTGATTAAGCCCTAAACATTTGCTAATCTGTATGTGACAATAAATTAGCTGCAAATTCTGTTATAAATTTTATCTAAATTTATTTTGAAATAAATATGGCTCAGGTTAAGCAGCATAATGCTAAAACGCAAACGCGGAATACATACAAATTAAGCGAGGTTAACTCCAGGTTCAAGTACCTCATAAATTTCGCGCGGCAGCCGAGAGCGCGGGTCTTGGCTTCTCAAAATTTCAAATGTTAAAATAAAGCAGAGAATGCCAAAATGCTTAGGGGACTCGTAGGAGAGATAAATGCCAGACGCCCGTAGATGCGCGAGATAAAAGTACGCGGTATTAGTACAATGACGTTTAAAACAAAATGAGAAAATTCATTCCGACCGAGAATATACACAAATTCAGAATTTTTTCACAAGAAGAATGCGCAATTTTAGAATTTATAATTTAAACATTATTTGATCTAAATTCATCATTATTGCAATATTTTGCTTAAAGTGTACGTCTTGTTTTTAAAAATATTCTACTAATACGCGAAAAAATAGCTATAATATTAATCAGAAAATTTTAATACCTCGGACAGAGATCTGTCCACTTTTTTGCAACATTATGTCGCATGATTGTTGTTAGAAATATATAATACTGTATCAAAATAAATATTCTAATATTGATTTTTACATTCTCCCGCTATTGTTATTATTGCTATTGTCTCAAATTAAAAAAAAATTCAAATAACAAATATAAATTTCGAATACCATCATGATAATTGTCATTTAAACTCTGAGAGTACAAATGAGAGATTAAGAATCAAGTTTTTTTTACCATTAAATTTTATTTTCACAAATATTATTATTTTCATAAATATCAGTATCATAAATATTATTGCCAGATAACCGATCACTTCTACGGATAAAATTCGAGCCTTTAAATAGATTTAAAGTTCACTCAAATCAGCAACAAAGAGTGAAAAATATGCGATGCAAAAAAAAAGAGCGCCGCTATTTGCATAATATTCTGAAAAAAAGAGAGAAAGCAGTCGCTGTACGGATGAACCGGCCCGTGACGTTGGGAGGAAAGGTCGCGATATGACTATAACGTCGACGTCATTCAGTGCTATCTCGTGTGCTGCATCCCCAGTATTGATCGACACTGGCAGTATTCGCGAAAGACAAGGAGAGAGTGAGAAGAGAGAGAGAGAGAGAGGGAGAGTGAGAGAGGCGGATAGACAGAGAAAGAGATAGAGAGAGAAAGGGGGTGAGAGAGATAGAGATTCCGACCTCGCCGCTAAGCTTCTTCTCTGCATTTTACTATATATATATGCGCATACCACATTCATTCGCTTGCCTTTCAGTTACACCTACACTTACGGACACAGGTGCCTCTACTCATGGAAAACAACCAGCCGGTCGGCTTTTCTTCCCCTGTCAGCTCGCTATTTTAAGTTGGATGGAAAAAATTCCTTTATGGGAGCATTTTACGAAGAATAAACAATGTGTAAGTAAAATGAGAATGTAATGATGGTCGCGGACAAAAAAAAGGATGAAGTAACGGATTTTGGTGCGTAAAAGCAAAAGAGTTATTCCAAATTGAAAGTGTAAAAAAATATTCTTTCCCAAATATTTGGCAAGATATACAATTACTAAGGTATTTTTTTCACAAAACCAGCTTACGCATTTTTAGAAAGAGAGACGCGCTTTGTAAATGCTGTTAAGTTAAGATATTACAATTTAAAATTTGCGCTTCACTCGTTTACGCGAATGCAAGCCAAAACAAACTAAGAGCTATCTCTTCCATATAACTTTCCTCGCTTTTGTCGTCTGAATCATGACGGCTATAAAAAAAAATCAGTCTCTCTGAAGTCTAAACTGTAAACACACAAACCGTGCATACCCGAAGTCCAAACCCATCTCAACCCATAACGCTAACCATGAAATACAAATTTAAAGTTATCATACCTCGGCGAAAAAATAGATATTTAAACAAACGTAAAACCATTTGAAAGAAACTAAGTCACAGTTTGAAATGCCGTGACTCGGGTACTGAAATATTGCCTGATAATTTTTTATAACGCCCAATCTATCAAAATAGAGTTATTTATACTTTTAAGGTAGAATATTTCAAAATATGGCGCGATGATGCAATTCTAAAGATACATCCAGACCCAACGCACTGTAATCATTAAAGAAAACCAGAGAATACTACTGTTGTGCTCTATTGTTTGTTTCGATTACTAAAACCTGTCAAATTTTGTTACCTTATGCGTACAATCAATAAGAGAGCTGTCGTGAATATGTTGAAAATAATAGTTAAAAATTAAAAATTGTACTTATGTGGACTGTGTTGAATTTAAATTAATAAATATTTTTACTGGTCTTACAGACTTTATATTATAATATACTATACTAATATAATGACAATCAAATTGTCCTTGTTTACGTTCACCCCCGAAGAATTTAAAATAGAAATTACTACTACTACTACTATTACTACTATTATAATAAACAATTTTTTTATTCTTAGGGAGTCCTTTGCTAACATAAAATATAGCTTATTTTTATTATTTTTATGATTTTGAATTTTTAATCTAATTTAATTTTATTTTTAGTAGTAATTTTATATTTCAGATGCTTGTGGGGTGATCATAAACAAGAACTGTCATTATTTTAGTATAATACATCATAGTATAAAGACTGTGAGACCGATAAAAATATTTATTAATTGAAAATAAAATATTTCTAGATAGTATTATACTATCTAGATTTTTAAAATATATTAAATTAACAGGTATGTACAATATTTACATTATAATAAATTATAATTCCAGAAGTAATTTGGATTATATATCTGTAAACAATAATGCGGATGTATTTATTTGTAAAATATCGCAGATAATTATAATCATCTACAATCGACGTACCCTAAAAAAGTCGAAATGTATGATATGATATTATTTATACGTTTACAAATTATAAAAATGTGCGTGTATTCCTGAATAAAACTGTATTACTCGTTATCTTTGATCATACAAAAGTAAGTAACGAGGAAATTTATAATTCATACAATTCCGTCTGCAATTGTCAATTCGACCTGGCCATTTTACGATCTTCTACAATATTTTTTGCCCACATTTCCCTGTTTCTTCCTTCCTGTATCCGCTTGCCGCGTTGTTACAATCGCTCGTTCGGCCGATCGCTTTCATAAGCGTCAACTGTAATCCAAACGCGTCAACGGCGTTTACCTCGATAATCGAGCCAAGTAAGGCTCGCCGTACGCCCACTGCTTAACCGGGCCGACGAACGCGCTCGTTTATCGGGCGAAAAGTGGCACGAGGGGGGCACAAAAGGCGCGCCGCTTCGGAAAATCCCATTGTCCAAAATTGCGCGCGAAATCGCGATGTCTAACCCCTCCCCCTCCCCCGCCCCTCTCGTCCCCGCGGCCGTATCGAATTTAATTCGTCGAGCGTTCGAAAATTGCGAATGATTCCCCGCTGTGTACGATAACGGATGTTCCCCCGCTAAAATTTTCGCCTCAGTCGGAGAACTGCTTAGTTCGCAGCCGGGCAGACAGTCGCGCGAGAACGTTGGCAGCCGAAGTTTTCTAATTATCTGTTAACGATCCAAGTTGGCGGGTCTCATTTTTAGTCGTATAAAATCGAGGTAATGGAAAATCTGTCGAGGTAGCAACTTGGATGTATCCAATCCGATGTAATAAATATAGACAAATAATCTTGTAACGACCGGTAGATAATCAATATTTTACATAATAATTTATGATTAGGTGTACTTTAACTTTTGTATATTATAATGAGCCGTTGAAATGCAACTCACTTGCGTAAATGATTCTTTTCGAAATTATTAATTTATATTTTCAAAACTTTATTGTTGACAAATTTCCTTCACAGATCCTTGAGGATTAATATTCGCAAAATAATCTTTATAAGTAAAAATTAACATAAATAGATGACGAAGCTTTTATAATCATTGCATAAAAAATAATATATTTTAATATAATACTTTTTTTATATTACGTATTACTTACGTATTACTTTTCGTATTACGAAGGTAACTACTTTAATAAGTAAAACACTAGAAAAAATACTTAAAGTGAAGACATATATTACAATAGGAAAGTAAGTAGTAATTAGAGCAGTCAATGCTCTCAATGAATAAAGCATAATATCTGAAACATCCATCTCGTTAATATATTTTTCACAGAGCTGTTTAATATTAGATTAAATAATATACATTTATTATTAGATTTGTACAAGTCCAGTCTCGAATGTAAACACGTGGAAAAGCATATGAAAAATAAATGCATGTCTGACTATAACGCGATACGCTCTACTGTTAGATAATCAATACGAATTTAATACCATATATTACACGATATTTTGAAGTAAAATGTATAAAAAATTTAAATTATAATAAACGGCCTTTAATTCGATTTTAAAAAAATTTTGTATAACTGAATTTAATAGTAGTATTCCATAAAAAAACAAGAGTAAGTTAATACATTACAAGAACTTTGCTGCGAATATTCCAGAGTTTTTCCCCGCTTAACACGTCGAGGAGTAATTGTAAGGATATTTTCTCAAGATCGTGGAAATATTTTTCCAATAAACAAATGGATAAGTATAACTTAATTACAGTCATTCAATTTTCTGTTACACGATGTCCATTCGAAATGTACGACTGATATCGGTTTATATGATTGAAATTCGGTTTACTTCACTGCCTATTGAGATCGCATCTATTTTACGCAATCGTATAATGTCGTATCGTAAGTGCTCACTCAAAGTGCCTTGCGCAGACTAAATGCACAAAGCTTATTATGGCCATCCTTTACCTTTTCGCATTTTATTTCGTTACGACCTTACTACTAGTAGCTCTATTACGTTCCTCTATTCTATTCGTTCTCTAATCTCTGAAAGAGAAAGAGCAAGACAGAGAGAACTAGAGAGCTAAACTTGTCATTTATTCGAAAACAACTGCATTCTGATCAGTAATATTTAATTGTAAAACTGCTATTTTAGGAATTTCTCATTTAGATTTACATCGGCTAATTAGAACCTTTAGTATTAGAAGATTTTTGGTCTGTGGAATGCAAATCCAACCTTCGAATCATTATATCAGATCAAACTATCGAAATAATCTATAATCTAAACGTACCAAAAGCGTACTGTTGCCACTGAAAATATTGCTGATAAAATTTTTCTACAAAAAACGCTGAATGGTATCTGAAACTAGATTTTTTATATATTAAAAAATCTTTTTTGATTTTTTAATCATTTATTTGTTGCAGATATTGCCCCACAATGTTGAATATTTTATTAGTTTTCTAACTATAACACAACACTCACTATATATATATTTATATTATATAATAAGTTTGAGGAATTTAGGGCAGAGGAATCTTGGGTTAGATCCCGGTAGCTTAAACTTCTTCGGGGCTAGCGGAATTGGGGTTTAGATGTCTTCGTTTAGAACTAATCAGAATACACTCTCGGAACTATATACAAAAAGGTAGCTTTGTAGATTGATGACTTTATGCTTTACGCATTCGTTAATATTTTGTTTATTCAGAGTCGGAAATGCTTGATTTTGTCACTGGATTAAAAATTTTCAAATTCAATTCATACGATAATTTTGAGTTCTTAAGTGTCTTGAACTATGTATTTGACTTTATGAAAAGTAACAAATAGTCTTTGAATGTCACTTTCAGGTTTTATTCTCGGCTTTTTTGTAGAAAAAAAATAAGCGAACATAAAAATTCTTTTTGCTATTTGTTTAAATTAAAACATCTAGAAACCTTTGCGTATAATCGAATAGCAGTCTTGGAGTGCATGATCCGTTTGTGTATTTAATGATTTTTATCTTCCTTACATCTCTGCGGGCTCGTATAATCCTGTAATCATAGGTTATTTTCACGTTCGAGAAACTACATATAATTCAAATTTACGTACAAAATCCAGTCTCGACTAAATTATATTTAGTTTAACACACTTAAGATACTCCCAGTGGCTATCCAAGCCCTATACAACAAAGTCAAATAGGAAGCCATTATAAAAAACTAACTTTGAATTTAATCTTCGTTGCGTATTTCAAGACTACGTAAAAGTCACTTTTTTTGAAATGAAAACTTCCGAAAGAATTGAAAATTTCATGTTTAAATCCGCAGGCTCGTTTTAGATTAACATAATCCCTAAGAGCTATAAGAAGATTAAATGCGTTAGCTTTTACATGTAAATGATCGCGCAGTGTCACGGAGTTTAATATGACACAGTCAGAGTTTAATATTCGCAATGTTTGCAAGTAAAAGCACGTACATAAAAAAGAAGTCTATAAGAATAATCTTTGCGAGAATAAACTTTCGAGAGTTTCGTCTTCGTTCGAAAGAAAAAGTGACTTTGAAATAAGGCTTTAATTCGCGTTTTAGATTGCGCGCTCAAGTTCTCGCTATACATACATCTCCATTAATTTCATAAGCTCGCAAAATACAATTACTGTTAATTCTTTATTATGCAACTCTAGAAATCATTGTACGCAAAGTAGTATTTTGATTAGTGCTATGTATTAATCCTCAATTGTAAACTATACTTTTATGATTTATTTATTATAATATATTTATGGTTAAATTATTTTCATAAATATGAAATCTTTTTAATCATGGTGCTGTTTTTGTGAAAGCGTTATTGATTTTTCGATTACGGCACGTCGGAGTCGAAAGTACAAGTCTCGCCTTTATTAAAAACAGGAATAAGATAATCCTGCTTAAAAAATTTGTTTTTCTCGAATTCTTTTTTGCACTCTTTCGGTCCTTTTACTTCCTATCCCAGAGTTCATAATAGAAATAAAATATAGTCTTAGCAAGTCGCAATTTATAAATGAGATTGTTATTTCGTTTTTTATAACGTCTCTCTTCGACTAGCTTCAAAAGACATCCGTATTTTTAACTTCATGCACAGCTAAAGAAAAAATTATACTTCCAAAGCATTCGTAATCGACGACTTTTAATAACTTTTATAAATACGTTTCATAGTAAAAACAGCCCGTAAAATAATAGGCAAGGGATTAACGCGACTTTCGTAAAAAAAGACCCACGAATAATCACTAATCCGATCTCTCTCTCTCTCTCTCTCTCCTTGGGCGCGATAAGAGCGTTCCGCGCGGTCGCCGCCGCCGTACACATCCGGCGCGGGAGAAAGTACATTCAGAAACTTTTCCGCGACCGCGCAGCTCCCCGCGTCCCCGCGGGTAATTATAACAACGCGGCGCGGTCGCGTCCCGTTGTGACGAGGGGCGGGGCGGAATAAAAAAAAAAAGAAAGCAGAAAAAAGAAATAAACGCTCGAGTGCTCGCCTCTCTTATTCGAAGATTACCTAATTAATTCCTCGGCCTAATTAAGGCGCCGTCCCGCGCTGCGCGGCCAATTAATTAGCGCCCGGCGCGATTCTGCGTTTCGATCTTTACGCGCTACTTTTGCTTTTTAATACGGATTATCGCGCAAAGTGCTAAACTCGTCGTGACTCGATTACCGAATGTCAAATCCGCCACGGATACTCGGAGTATCGTAGTTTTTTTGCGCTTTATGGAAAGATTATTGTCTTTCTGTTCAACTAGAATGGATAGATATTAGATGAATGAATGGTGAGTATCAATTATCTACCCTCTACCAATGAGATGAGAAGGATGATTTTTAATGAAAATTGATATAGATTGATTTAAAAAAAAAAATGTTCGTTTCATCCTAAAGCACTCACTGAGCTCATAAGTATGGAATGACAGATGACATACTCTGAAGCCAATTAAGCACACCATTACGTATAAATCTAAAGAAGGTTCGGTTAAAATATCACATCACTACAGTGTCTCTTCAAGTGACACTTTCCTATACAGGATCTTATGGAAATTCGTAGTTATTTAATACAAAGCTCCTACGATGAACCTTTTGTAATAATTTCTTTAAGATCAGTTGCGACAAAATTCATCTTATTATGAAAATAATATATAGGAGTAGCCATACGTTTCTGCCACATGAACCGATGTATTGTAATAATATAATACGCATTGTTTGAGTAATATATAATACATTTTATTACTGCCATAGTTTAACATGTACGGTAGAACTGTGAAAGGGAGTTTCAATTTTTCAGTAATCTGAAGAATACATATCGATATAGGATCTGAAGAAAACATATGGATTTACAAGATATTGTAACGTGGAAAGAGGCGCTTTTCAGACACAAAACTTACCATCAAAGTCTTCCAAATACACACGCGAACGTAAAGTACTGCTGTGCAAACGCGACACTTGCAATAGACTTGGATCACACGTCATCTTCTATTCGAATAGCAAAAACTTCTAAGCTCTAAAAATAATTTTGAATTGTAATATACTTTTCTTATTAATACAGTTATATTATTGATAATAACTTTTTTCGACACTCATGTTCACAGGAAAATTATAAAATTGGAATTCCTAGGTTTAATTATGGAAGTAGTAAAGTAGACGTGGAGGTATATAGAGCGACCGATAAAAAAACCACTCAGATAACTCAACTTGACTTTCCAAACTTATTTATATTAATTAAAATAACTAAAAAAATTAATTTAATAATAATTGACAGTCTAAACAAATAATATGCAACTGAAATTGTTAAAAAAATTATACAAAAGTGGTAAAAGAATGGTCGAACGACACGAAGACGCAAAATACGAGGAAAGTGTTATTTTTATACCGCTTTTGGAAAATGTTAAATGGCAGTGAAAAGACAT
Source organism: Sycobia sp. Sy_11 (assembly GCA_018907035.1). Classification (NCBI taxonomy): domain Eukaryota; kingdom Metazoa; phylum Arthropoda; class Insecta; order Hymenoptera; family Epichrysomallidae; genus Sycobia; species Sycobia sp. Sy_11. The sequence continues at coordinate 1,101,560 of JACCIC010000141.1, forward strand.
CTTTTTCTCTGAGTATGGGGAAAAAAATTTTTCTTGTAATACATTGAGATTTAAATTTTATTTTTTAATTCGACTTATTTCTTTTATAACTTTTGCAATTATTAAGCAATGTCATGAATGCTACATTTCATTTAAGAATTAATAGACTCTTTGATAAAATAAATATACAGAAGAAAGCATAGAACAGTCTCGTAGATGAGTCTCTCAAGATAAAACGCAGCGGTTTGAAATGTTGGACGAAGCATCTAGAAAGTACAGTAAATATTGATAATGGGGGTAGTCAGATTGTCTTTTACTAACATAATATAGTGATTATTTTAATTTTTTAATTTTTATATATTGTTTTTATTGGATTTATTATTTTATTTTCTTTTATTTTTTTTATTGTTTATTGTTAATTGTATTTGATATTTCAAACTCCGGAAAGGGGATGATTATAAATAACGACAGTCTGCCATTATATACTGATAATTATATTATTTTATAAAGACTGTCAGATTGATAACAATATTTGTTAGTTGAATTCGAAACAGTCAACATAAGTACAATTTCCATGTTCAACATAGAGCAGAACTTTCCTAATTCGCTTATTTAAGCTTTCACGCATAAACATCCAAGAAAGGCCACAATTTGATTGTAAACTATCGAACAGTACTCCGCGCCGTCGTATCGCATCTTTGTTATACGTATATATATATATATATATATATATATATATATATATATATATATACAGTTTGCGTACAGATGGCGTGTATATACGCGGAACCGCGTACTGCCTATAACGGGATTTACGAGTTGCAACGCTGCGCTCGTAAAGCTTCGCCAGGAGCGGCGTAAATTTGTGCGGGATTAAAGCGTGCGCGTTCGTCAAATCTCCCGAAATGCGCTCGGCAAGGTTTTACTGGCTCCTTTCGCCACTGCTGGTGAGTCATTATAAAAAAGACTCGAAAGTGTTTTCGTTTTGTATAGAATGAAAACTGGTCCCGTATATGCTGATTTTTCAAGAAAACAAAAACTCGCGAGCTTTTTATATTTTTCCTTGTGAAGTCCACATTTGTAAAAACGAATAATATTCTACTTGGAACATAAAATTTTTAAGATAAGCGTATGGATCTTTTAATTCCCGAAGAATTGTACTGGAAATCCCATATGGAAACTGCTGGATAACTAACAGAAATCTGAGAGGAAAGCCAGTACATGGAAAATTGTAGGATCGCTGATTACGCGAATCAAATCAGATTTGCAAAAACAAAGATTTTTGATAATTTTAAGATTGCGAAGATTTTATCATTGTTTAATCTTTTTACGATTGACCATTTTTGGTCTCCCTCTTGGATTTTTTGTATAAAATTTCGCGAACCTGTCATTTAAAACTTCGCAAGAGTAATAAATGCTTATATCCTTTTTTATTGTCAACAAAATTGTCAATCATTAATAAGTCTTCAGCGGCAAGAATATGCATTTTTATAATTTTGTTGAGATGGAGATTAAGGCAGGGCCATATTTCATCGTGTAATAAATATGTCATTACTACTGGTCAGTTGAGCTCTTCAGCAAACAAAAATATCGTACTGTCAAAATACCAAATCAAATCTCCTGCCAAATGGTACCATAAGATGGTTGATGGTATCCTAAAGGTGAAACTATAACACATCTCTCTTTCTTTCTCTCTCGCTTAGCTCTTCTCCTCTCTCTCTCTCTCTCTCTCTCTCTCTCTCTCTCTCTCTCTCTCTCTCTGTCTGTCTGTCTGTCTTTCTCCCTTCCTCTCTCTCCCTCTGCCTGTGTCTTCGTCCCTCTCTCTCTCTCTCTCCCTCTCTCTCTTTATCTTTCCCCTTTAGCATCATTTTTATTTCTCTTTCATTTACTAGCTTTTATCATTCTTTACCGCCTACAATCTCGGCGGGGCTATTCCGAGCAAAAGTAACAACAAGGCTTTTTGCAACTCCGACTTTTTCTCCTTTGCATGCGCTCTTCATTAATAATGCCGACGTACCTCGCGGGAGCCATTCTTGATTGTTAAGCCGTCCGAGAAATGCGCGCCCATTGTTCCTACTAGAATTAGATTTTTTCAATTAAACCCCCTCCGGCTATGTACGAAAAAAGGATGGATAGAGGGAGGGAGGGTGGGAGTGAGAGAGAGAAAGAGAGAGAGAGAGACAGAAAGAGAGAAGAAAGAACCATCCTCGTGGCAATGGTCCGGGGTCTATAAATAGAAGTAAAAAGTCACATGAACTTACTTGTTGAAGAACTCGAACACCAGAATACATATATTTACTTTTATGCCCATGCCTTTCTTTCTTTCGCTAAATGATTACTCAATCCATTCGGAAATGCTTTTGTACGTAACACACGGTGCTTAATCTCATTACACTTCCACCTCCCTGAATCAGAATTCCAAAGAATTTAGCATGCGGCGCTAAATTTATGGCTCTCCACGCACTATCTTTCACTTTTAGATTTGCAGCCTTATTTGTTCGACTTATTTTCCATGCAGTTTTAGGGATATTTTAAAAAAAACTATTTTTTAAAAACGAGTATTTTAAAAAAACTTTCGCGCTTCTATTCGAAATTACTTTTACCTACTAGCAGTTCATCACAATTGACTCTCTCAGACTACAGTAATTATTTTCATCCATATGGAACACGGGCCTGCACAAGAGCAGCGATTCTTTTTTTTTTTTTAATTTAAAATTTTTGATGAATGAATATTTACGGCTCGCATCAAAAAGACATTGATAACATCGTATAGATAATGATGGACGAGATTTTCCATACGAAATATATTTTTTATTATATTTTTAACTACAACAATTTATACAAATAACTTTAGCTGCAGATATTTGGATTTTATATTTACAAACCTTGAATGTAAACGAACCATGAATATTGAATAAATTTTCTCGCAAATTTCTTAATAACGATGAATATTGTTGAGAAACAGCGTATTCGTTTTGGTATTTTAATTCAGTAGCAGTTTGTTTTAGCAACTATTTTGGAAAAGTATTTGAAACTCATTCTGGTGGAAAGCTAACAAGATAAAACAAAATATTAATCTACCGGTACTGACTATAGATTTTGAATTCTGGAATTCGAATTATTAAAAGGATATAATTCAAAAGCTAAAAAATTCCACAAGAAAACATCAGTAACATGCAAAAGCTAAATGAACAATGAAAAATAAATTATTCGATTCAAATAACCATACAGCAGTTAGACCCTTATCTTCTGATATAGATAGAGATGTCCTAGCTAAGATATTTCATATGTAGTCTTTATCGAATGAAAGTGTTGCGTACGTGAGCCCCCGTAACCCTACATGCCTTGCGATGGTCTTTTTTACGAGGGAGGTGGAGAACTCTCTCTCTCTCTCTCTCTCTCTCTCATGCGCGCGCGCGCGTGCGTATGTGTCTGTGTGGGTGTACAATGTGCACGCGCGTGTATGTTGACGATGCACTTCAAAGAGTGTCGCAACAAGCGAGGCGAGGTCGGCTTCGCTGCACGCACGAACGGCCAGGCAGAGGTTCTCGCGCCGCGTCGGCCGGGGCAAAGGATTATATTTTTAGTTCAATTTGACGCTCGAATAGAGGCATAAAGCCGCCCAGGGGGAAACTGCGCGCGCACACAAACGCATACGCCTATATACGATATACGCATACATTCCAGCAATGAGTGCCCGTTCGGAGTTAAAACGTGTCGATATATATATATATATATATATATATATATATATATATATATATATAGAGAGAGAGAGAGAGAGAGAGAGAGAGAGAGAGAGAGAGAGAGAGATAGATAGATATATAGGGATGCGTGTCCGTAGTAGGTGTTTGAGTGTGTGTACGCATATGTATGCCCGAGTGTCTGCCTAAAGTGGCACATATAGCGCTTGGTTGTTTATGGGCCCGCGATCTCGACGTCCGGTGATGGCGCGAGAACCGGCCAATTAGAACAATCGCCTCCTCTGATATTCAATAGCGCCTTGGTTCGAGATGCTTGGTTTCAGCTGCTCTCGGATAAGCCGGCAATTAGAGCGAGCTTTCTACTAATATAAATTTCTTACCGAAGGGTCGACAGAACAAGTCAAGTAAAATCTTTTATGTGCAAGATATTTTTTCATATTATGAATTACTAGAGTAGTCATGACGCGCTGCGTTAAAAAGGACTTCCTTTTAAGAGGCAGAAACTAACAGAGTGGAACTGAGATTCGGCAACATACTGTAATCGTATATATATAGTATACGATGTATAGTATACGATATATAAGACACGTGTACAAAGGAGAACATTCGTGGGCTTTGACACGTTTCTTTCACGTACCAGATTCAAGATTTTCAACTATTCTTGAAAAATATTTCTTCAATAAGTTATATATTATTTTATAAACATATACAGACATATTACTCATATAATCGTATTTTATATTACATTCAATTCATTAAGAAAATGAAGAATGTCGATAAAATAAATTAAGAATAATACGCATTAGAAACTTTAAAATCTTTTTATTATTGATTTATAATTAATTTAATAGGTTCAATTAACTAATATTTTAATAAACACTACCTATGGAATTAGTTCTAAGTTTATGGCATAAACATTAATGTAAATTAAAACATAATTAAGCCAATACGAGATTTAATGCAAGCGTGCAACAATATGTAACATAAATATTATAAAAATTGGAAAATTTTAAAATTAAAAGTCTCAGCTGTTTCCCTTTTTCCCTTTTTTAATTTATTAAGAAGTTAAGAAAAATTAAGCCTCGCTCTACCTATTTGTACCCCGCAGTATATATGAGGCCAATATTAGGAAGAGAGCAATGCCGGTAAAAGAAATTCTGGTTCATTAATCGAATCATAATCTGATTCGTTGATCCAAGTCAGTGCTACATATTAAAGAAGTTATCGAACTTACCATAGGCTCCCTACTGATGGACTGTATTTTCCTCTGTTTCGTTCGAATCAACATCCACATTGCATTGCTTCCCAACAACTCTATAAGCCTATATCATTTAATAAACTATGTTCTTGAACGGAAAATTGGATACAATTTTCCGAGCTACCAATCCCTCAACCTTACTCGGACGTCCACTCACGCGAAACAGAATTAAGTTAATCGTATAAAAATTCGATCAACGCTAAGAGTCAGTTGCAATAAAAGCCCCTCAGGCTGATTTGTAGATATGAGAACTTATTGCAAACCTATACGAATCTTACGAATTTGATCATCAAGATTGAATCCATGTCTAATAATACGTGATCTCATTGAACTGCGAGATATAGATAGTATAGTTCGTAAAAAATATTTGACATAATATGCACCAACTTCTTACAGTCTTCTCTTTTTCAGCCTTTATTTCACCAATTATTTATTAAATAAAAGGGTTTATAGGTATCTCAAGTATTTGGGGTGGAAAGGGTAATTAAAAATACCAATCATTACTTATAACATTAGTTCACTACATTTACGCAATCGCGCAGATCCTTCATTCGTTCATTCGTTCGTTCTATTTTGCGTCGCGCAAAGTTGAAAGCGGAACTTACTAAAAAATTTAAAAAATGGTTGCTACTCACTTGAAAATCGACGATATCCCGTGAAAGTATTAAAATGATGAATTAATTGTGAGTCTAGAGTCGCCTACTTCGGTACATGATACTATTTATTTTTGAGAATTTGAATTTTGAAATTAGTAGATCCAAGCAGAATGATTCTAAATCATCTTTCATTGACATCAACACTCGTTATAATCTTCCCTTTTCCTAAACTAACAAAGGCCTATCATCAATATTGAGGCACTCCAAATACAGACTAATCGTCTTATTATTTTATTTTTATTAAATATTCTCAAAGTCATTGAATGAACAGAACCGTTTCTCTATTTCATAATGAATACTTGTGTAGTCAAATCAATAAATGCATGATCTTTATTCTTCTCAGCAGAGTATCCATGCACAGCGATATATTCAATGTTAAATACGCAATGTTAATAACCGATAGAAAGATCAGAAATTAGAAAAAAGCGAACACCCTGATTATTCTTATCAGGAAGAAATACAAAATACTTCCGATGTTCCAAAACAAAGGAAAATACTGCGGCCAAGTATTTAGTTAACCTTTCATCAGATTCCCTCCAAAAATAAGCAAGATTACTGAAATATTGTCCTAATTATTATGACATTTTGAATGAATTTGTAAGAGACTGCATATCGATCTGAAAACGAATTTGCTTTTGTACGGATCGAAGCTTTTCTCTACATATTTAATCCATCTTGACATTTTTAATTAACGCTATCCTTTCATCTGGAGCATGACCTATATCAGATGTTTTAGTACGCAATACTTTCTACATCATAGAATTTCAATAATCGAAGTTATAGTAGTAGGACACTATAAAATTCCCTGTATGATTAAAAATGTTTACATATAATAAAACTACCTTATGAAATTGCAGTGAGACTACTAGTTACTCTGCTACTTTTGCCATGATTTAATTATTCTAATCACCAACCCCAACTACATTCTAAACCTCGTCAGACAACTAGTTAATAATATTAATAAATACATATTACCCCCGTTGAAACTTAAAGCCGAATCCCTCTTAATTAGAAACTGCTTTGGTTAAACTTTCTTTTGATAGAATCAACTCAAAACTCCCAGTAGCATTGCAAGCCTGAAAATATAAATGATCAACAACTATTACTCACGTACACTCCTTGATAAGAACTGCATTAAATACTTTAGAATTCACTTTGAATGTGTTCGGGCAAATCTTCATGTTAACACCGAATAATACAACTATCAGTTCTAGAACTTTTTATGATCGATCTAATTGTTTCGTAATTTTTTATTGATAATTTTATAATTAAACTATTCCGCGCTTCTTTTATACAATGTGCGAATATCGAAAATGTATTCCTAAGGTTTTTTCTGGGAACATGATTTCAATTGAAAACGTTCAGAAAATTTAGTATAATATATACCAGAAGATCTATTCATTGATAAGTACGGAGAGTTCAAGATATGTGCGATAGAGAAGTGAAAAACGAAGTGAAATTGAATGCATGAGTCGAGTGAGAATGAAAGAAGAAAAGGACGAAAAGGTATGCAAGATGCGTGCGAAAGAGAGCAAAAGCTTCAAAGGCAGATAAGAAATTCATATAAATAACGGAAAAAGAAGATTTCGTATGCACTTCAACGTAAGTTCCAAAGCGCAGAATTATGATGAGCGAATTTATGGGAAGAATATGCTGTGAGATTTAAGCAGTCGGTCTAATAGCAGTGGGAGTCTGCATGATGTAGTACTTACAAGGTACAGTCGTAAATTTTACTTATTTTTATCCTTACTGCGAGCGGATAAAACTTTATAGAAAGGATAAATTCTTATCGTAGAGAAAACAATAAAAAATTGTTACAAAACTGAATTAGATATTACAATTTATAAGTACATTATTTAAATACGGAGACGAATTGCAGTGTTCATAGAACCAAATACGAAATTACATGTTCAAATATACGACTAACTACCTTAAAATAATTGAAAATCGTTTAAAAAGTAATCATTGAACTTTTTATTTATTCTTGTTATGAAATAAATATGTCCAAGTTAGACAAAAATTAGCTGAACTAAGAATAAAATTAAAATCTATAGATAAGCAAGTAGATAAATTAGATGGCATAAACTTACAATGTTATTATCTGTTAGTGAAGAGATAGGCTGAAAGACTAGAATTTTATTTTGAAAAATGTCCATTTGAAAAATAACGATATCCTTACTATTATAGTTTTTGAAACATATGTATATTCGAAAATTTGGCTAATTCTATAAAGTAGTGCTAAAGAAACAATAGTGACATGTCTTTATTGGATAGATTAAAGTTAATGATTATAGTTTGGACAAGTTAATGATTATAACTATCGATAAAAGTTATGCAAAAATGTAAGTAAAACATTTTCCTGTTGATATTGCAATGACTAGTTATGTTCTTTAGGTAAAAACTATTCATATACATTTACACGTGAATAGGGAAATTTAAGATTTAAGCAGTTATGTCAACAAAAATAACAAAAAAACTATCTGATATAAAAATTATTGATATCTTTACAGTTTCATAGAATTTATTCAATTGTATAAAAACTATAAAGTTTATTTATTATATATATATTTCCAACTTTTAAAACATTTTATAGTTACTTATATTAGACTATTTCTCTCTAGATTCTTGATTTTTATTTCTTTCTTTAGTTCTAGGTTAAAAATGTTTAATGTATTTGTTTTTATAACCTACATTCCTTTTCTACTGAGGCTTAGAAAAACCTTAGAATTCTGCAAAGTTTAATAAGACGAGATAATAATTTTTCCAACTTTCATTGAATAAAATTTATTGAATTATTGAACATAATTATTATTAATTAATTATTGAATTAATATTAAAACAAATTAATTATTGAACATAATTATCTATAATTGAAAAACAAAAATATGATAGTTCAAACAGTATGGATTGTTGTTTAAAATAATTTAGTTTAAAATAATAATTATTCGAACCATTACTATTATGCTGACTTGAAAGTACTGTTAGAATTTTACCAAAATAGCACGTACTCCTGTTTTGTTCGTCAAGACGATATTTTTCACCTAAAAATTTAAGCAGCATAAACATTATGTGCATATTTCAATAGATAAAATAGCCTTGCCATCATACTTTAATAGATAAAATGTCTTGTCAAGCAGTCCCATTATGTCTATATATTTATATAATATAGTAATTCATGCTTTTTTAAAATGTCCAGTTTGAATCTTAAAGGTTCACATATGGATTCTTCTCAGTCGAATGGAAGAAAAAAGAAAATGATCTTTTTTTGAAACGTATTATCACTTGGCATGAGAAAAGGGTCGTCTATAGAAACGCCTATAGCAATGCAAAAGATCATGAAGTAGAAAAAATAAAGTAGAATAAAAGAAAACTGATATTCAGTAAAAAAAGTAACCTTATTTTTTATTTTTTACGACGCACAACAATACTGAAGTCGCAAGTGTCCTGTCAACAGCTTAATAAATTTAATTATTTACTCAGAGATAAAGGATCAAAACTAATAGGAAAGATGTATACTATCAAGATATTGAATAATAATATTGATATGATATTGATGGAATTGCACCTCAAATAAGTTATTTAAGTCGACAAAAGCTTCGAATTCATAGATAGTCTATACTACTACCATACATACTCTAGTAAAGATTTGAGAAATTCTGATTACATGTGCTTTGTTTGCAAACACATCGTAAACCACCGTCGCTGCTTAGCACCGGTATTTTCAAGCACAAATAGAGAGGCGTTGAATAATATACAAAATAAAACAAAAAATTATTTATTTCGCTCGTTGAAGAATTTTTTGGACAGCAAAATTTTTACTTCAAACGAAGAGGATCAAAATCATCTGCATCAATTTTTAGGAAATAAAGAAGAGAAATTTTAGCAGCGTGGAAGTAGAATTGGACAAGAATGAATTGTAAAATATATAAATCAACAAAGATTTACTAAACAAATGACGTGTTTCATCAAAAAAAAAAAAAAAAAACAAAAAAAAACTACAAATTACATAATCATAAGTAATTTTTCTTTATAAGGCAAATAAAATTTTTAAATTTGAAATTTTAACTTTGAATTATACCTTTTTCTTGTTTATTTTATAAATAATATAAATAATAAATTCTTTCAAGTTTCTTTTAGTTTCCCTACTAAAATATTTCGAAAGTTTGAATAAAATTTTAGCAATTTAATATTCGCTCCAGTATTCATCTCGATCACGAGATAGAGAGAATAGCTGTCAGTAACAGACGTAAATATGCTTTCAAACTGAATTATTTCATGTATCGTCATAGTTTTATTTTGCATAAGATTCAAATACTTGAGAAGTCTCTCCGTTCCCAGATTATACGCTTTTAAATTTCAACCATGGGCTTCAATTATGCCAGTCACAATGTAAAAATTATTAAATGTAGACATCTAGTTTCTATTCGAGATTTTCAAATCAGCAAAACATCATATAATGGCCTGCGACGAAGATTTGGAGTATGACGAACTGAGATAAAGTTATTGATGATCCCGCTTGGATTCTTTAATCCTTCAATATTACCCCATGGTGGTTCAGTATTGTGTCTGATTCGTGCTCCCGATATTACATCATCTTCAATGCTCTAGAAGTTTCCCTAACTTGTATATATTGCTCTCTCTCTCTCTCTCTCTCTCTCTCTCTCTCTCTCTCTCTCTCTCTCTCTCTCTCTCTCTATCTTCCACTCTGTTATTGAAGAAGCCATTGACCTACGACTGATAGCCGTCTGAGAATCTGAAAGCCCTCGAAATCATAGGAGCAAAAAGGGGCGGTCGCTTCAAGACGTTATTCCGGAAATGGAGAGAAAGGGAGAGATAGAAAGAATGGGAAAAAGGAAGGAAAAGAGATAAGAAAAAGAAAAAATATTTAGTGTGAACTGAAGAAAAATTGATGAAGAAATTGTTTTGCAAACACTTTAAGAGTAAATTGTAGGTTATTCACTAATATTACATTCAGAAAATATAATATATATAATATAATATAATGGAATGAAATAAAATTAACGAACGATATTAACGAACGAAAATTTAACTGTAAATGGATTTCATTTTCTTATGAATAGATTACGTAAATATTACATAATTATATTACATATTTATTTATTTACACTAAATTCTTTTTTTAAACTTTTTGAATGGTACATCAGCATATAGATTTCATATTGTTAAACATAATGGAATTATAATTAAATAATGAATTAAATCATACTTGTTTTAATAAATTTTCCTTCACAAATTTTTCCCCAAGACTTGAAATCTTACAGTATATAAATTATAGTGTGCTAATATGTTACTAAACATCATGTTCTTTCTTAACGTTCAGCAATTGTTCCGTCGGGTAAACAAGGATATACTCTTAACCTCATTTTTGCATGATCACATTATTTACTTTATACCATTACCTTCTATACGTATGCTAAAACTTAGTTTCTGGCGATGTTGTTACGATACTATCATGGAAAAGTTAGGGGAGTTAATGTAGAAGTCTGCGTGAATAAATTCTATTATATTTTACTATTTTGTAAGCATTTTTAAGATTCGCGTCCTATAAAATAATGGCCCCATGAATGTTTAAAAGCATTTTTGAAGGACTTAACACGGTTCAGAAAATTCAAGAAATTAACACGTAAAAAATAGAGTAAAACTTATTTTGAATGTGATTACATAAGCTCGTCTTAAAGCTCAATGTATGAAATGATCACATTTGATTTATAAAAAAATCTTTTATCACTATAAACCAATGCTAAAAATAGTAGTCGTATTTTGTGGTCTTGTTTAACAACTTTACAATTGATAATATGTGCTTAAAATTCTATAAATACCTTTAAAAATCATTATCTTTTCAGTATTTTTTCTTGAAATCTGGAAATATGAATATATTGAATCTATTCCTAAAAATAGAGCTAAATTATTAATATCATATTAATAACTGTAGATCAACTGTATTGCTACATTTGTGCTTTATCCAAAATGTTCCATTCAATTGTTGTTCGGATCTAGTTAAGGCTTTTGAAACACATCATTATTCCTGAGCCACATGTTTCTGTCAAAGGCAGATTAACTATTGCTAATCTGTTATTATGTCAACCCTATAGATCTGACCTTTACATCTTGATTTTGCAATTAACGGAAATATACTCGGTCTATTTGGATTTTTGTAAAGCTTTTAACTCACCTTTCGTACCTTTGCTATGTCTGCGTCTATACTTAAATAGCTATGGTCATATTTATAGCAGAGATTCCAATCGATTAAAATTTCAGATGTCTAACCAAAGAAAATTAATAATACCTTTAAACTCGTATTTTGCTCCACAACTCTTTAATATTTGAATGATTTATTTCAATTATTTTCACAAATCCATTGTCTCCATGATGCTTTATATTTACAAAATATTAAGTTCGTATTCACGTAGGCAATTGAAAATGAATTAATGGGCTGAATTATAAAAATTTTGCTACGACTTCCTTTGAAAAAATCCCAAAATTCTTTAAATATGGATATAAAATGTATGAGCTATAAAACTAATGCAATATATAGTGTACCAAGTATAAGCTAGGTTACATGTTAAAGTATTACGAGCTGTCGGCATCACGTTCAATTTACTCGTAGTGTTTTTATTGCCTTTTTCTAAGAAAAGAAACAGTCTTATAGTCAGACAAACAAAGTAAGATAGACCATTCTCGAATCATTCTCAATAATAAAACCATCACGTGCAAGTGAAATGAAACAATACGAAATTTGAAACATTGAAGAAGCTTGCTTACTTCCTTAGGTGCATAATAGCGATATGTAATTGTCAACATTTTCAGCGAATTTCCTCTCTATCTGTCTTTTTCTAAGTGGGAATGCTACACGTATGTTTGGTTCGCATGGCATAAAAAGGAGAGAAAAAAGGTTTCAGAAAGGTCGGCAGCAGACCAATAGAGCGAATCAGTAACGAGAAGCTATTTTCGAATGCTCTCAAATCATTGTATTGTTAGCCATTGTACTCCGGTCTGTCGTTCACTACCGAGTACCGACTAGATCTTGTGCTCTTATACACGCGCGGTACGACCGCGGTTCTCGCTTTGCCAAACTCTATCTTTCTTTCTCCTTCTCCCTCTTTCTCTCTAACTATCTCTCTCTCGGCCTCTCTCTCTCTCCGGGTGCCATCGAGCTAATAAAAGCTCAGGCTATAGCCTCTACGGTAATGCTTCATTCGGTTCTAAATGCTCTTACTCGTTACAAACTTCCCTTTTCTCTCATCCCCTCTGTCTCTCTGTCTCTCTCTCTCTCTCTCTCTCTCTCTCTCTCTCTCTCTCTCTCTCTCTCTCTCTCTCTCTCTGCCTCTCTCTTCTCTCTCTCTCTCTCTCTCTCTCTCTGTCTCATCTCTTTTCTTCTCCGTTGCTCCAAATGATTCGTTTCATTTGAGCCGCCTCTTTAATCAGAGCTTGGGTTATATTCTTGCGCCTAGATGCGATGCGTAATCACATGTTTAGTTCTGAGTACGTAGAAACACTGTATATAGCATTTGTATACAATTTTATTCATTTCAGTTGAATATTAATATTTTCGTATGTAACTTTCAATTAATTTGACGAAGGGATATTCTGCACTTTATTTATTTATCGCTATATACTCTCTAAATTGAAATTTGAATTAAATGAAAACCACTAGAATTTAATGTAAATTCAATCACTGATTGATTACACTGTCAAATTCGTCTAAATACACTGTAAATTTCATCAATGACTTAATTGACACTGGATTCCATTAGTGGCTTTCGCTAATTCAGCTGTAGGACAGGCGCAGTGGTTCTTCTAAACATTTTTCATATAGTCAACGGATCAATGTAATTACGTATATCTATTTCCAACCGATAGTTTTACATACCTATAGCCGATATGAAAAAAAAAAAATACTTACGCCAATAATCCACTGCTTTTGCTTTCAATTCGAATTCGATCAATCAATATTCGGTTTAATCTCGGCTCAAATTGTCTTTGATTTCCATTTAGTCTCTGCGGCGATGGCCGCGGACCGCGCGCGCGCGCAATCGAACCCGGGAGCGCTTTGGTTTTCCATCGCGACGACAGATCCTGACAGATTTAATTCTGAACGGTGCAGCGGGGGGTCGTCGGGCGGGGGAAGGGCCCCAGACGCGCGGTTTATTTAGAGTCCGATCGACGGACCGGCGCATGGACCTCGGTGACGGAATAACGGTGACTTTAATTCGCAGTATAGAGAGAGAGAGAGAGAGAGAGAGAGAGAGAGAGAGAGAATTGCGACGACCGAATCACGAAGCGGGACGCGAGACGCGCGGGGTGCTTTCGAGAGGTATGGCGAGCTGCCAAGCAGACACAATCCATACTATAAATACCGCTAGCGACGGTCTCCGATCGTAGGCTTTTTCTATTTCTCTCTGTACCGGTCCAGCGTAGTTTTTACGTTCCGCGTTCCTTAATCCCTGTCAAATTGCGCCAACCCACGAGTCGATCTTTCTTTATCCCATTCTCTTTCTCTCCTGAAATTCATCTATTGTCGAAGTGCTGTTGACCGTTACAATTCTTTTTTTCACTGACAAATGTATTGTAAGAAATTTTTTTAAGTTTTTTCTCCCATATTTAAAGGAACATCTTATAGATTCTGCTGAATTTTTCAGTTGAGAATTGCGAATAATTCTAAACTGATTTATATGTAATAATTATTTATAAACTCATGAGAGAAGAAAATATGTTATCTTTGATACACAATTCAATGTCAGTAATTTAATGTGTATGAAACGATTAATTACAAGTAGGATGCCACACCGTTGCATATTAAATACAAAACACATCCCATTACATTAGATAAGTTACTTTTTAAACGTATATTTCGAACTGGGCAAAAAGCTTGGATTGAAGAATTTGACTTGCATCAAAATATGTAGAAAAGAATTTACAGGAATAGAAAATATCTAGATTTTTATGTAAGTTTAAAAACTAAGTGATCCTTTCCATGCAGTATTTATTCTAAAAGACGACTACTTTAAAAAATAAATAAATTTTCACAAGCTTTGGGAGTTGAAGAAAATTATGATCATGTCAGTCATATTATTTATTTATCTTACTGAAAAAAAGTAAAATGCATTCTCTTCTAGATTCTAGTAATCCATATTTTAGATTTAAGTTCGATTGAAAAACATAGAAGGAAACTGATACCTTTAATTAATGTATCAAACAATATCGATACATCAATCGATAGGTAATAAATGAAGGATAAGAAATATAATAGAAATGACAAGGATAAGGAAATGTTTGAATTGACTAGAGAAAAATAAAACCTATCTAATCCTCTTTTGGAACTGATACCTTAGCTGCGTAAAGATATTGTCTTAAGACTGCGAAGTACAAGTCAGAGATCGATAAGTAATGAAGAATCCATGAAAATAATCAGTTAAAGCAAGAGAAGATTAGATATGAATTAGTACTGACTACTTATTACTAGACTTTTATTACTATTTCTATTTAAGTTATATGCTCTTATTTATCGGGTATCTAATGAGGTTCATTAGAGATAATGTAGGTTTACGTAGTGTAATTTCAGAAGTAGAACTGTTGAACTTGAAAATTGTAAAAGATTGTTGCGATTTCTCAATATGACATGTTAATATTAATTGTATATAAGATCATAGAGAAAATAATGGGCTTTCATCATATGAAACAAACATATTTTTATAAAACTGTAAGTAGCTAAAATGTTCTATCTCAAAGCGAATGAGAGATTCAAATTTTTTCGCTGCCCTCGAGAGCGTATACTTTTTGAATTCGGACAATATTTCTCAATTCTATACTTATGCTCTTCTCATTGACCGTTCGACAAACGCAAAATCCTTCCCTAAAAATTGAAATTAAATACCTGCACAAACGAAATCATCAACTTGGACATTCGAAAAATTCGCCGGCCCCGCGGCGCTACGTCCGTATAAACGTAAAGTTAGCTTGTAAACAATTTGACGCGTCCCGGGCCTCCCTGCATTACAACAGGCTGACGCGCAATGAAACCCCGTCCTCCTCCTCCTCCTCCTCCTCCTCCAGCCTCCCCCGCCCCACGGCAACCGCGGCGGCGCGCGGACGGCAAAGCGCGCGTAACGAGATTTTCGAGTAAATTCGACTCGAGACGACGGCCATTAGGGTGACACGCCATGGCTTTTAGGGCGCGATGTGCGCGTATGTGCGCCTTCTCGCGTATGCGCGGGGGGAGACGTGGCTGGCGCGCGCGCACGTGCCCCGGGACGTTGGAAAGGCATATTGGGCAGGGGTCGGACGGGCGGCCAATCGCCGTGCCGGAATCTGGAATGCGAACCCTCGCCGGGAATGACATAATTATGAACTCCGTGAGTGACGTTCTCTGATATCCTTTATATATGCGACTAAATATGTAGGCACAATTCGGGGAATGATAGCCGCCACTTATAATAAAATATCGATAATAATGTGCAACTACGACTATAATGCATTATGCCGCCGATTAGATTACAAATGTATTCGAACAATAATATTTACCTTCATTTGTAGAAAATAAATGTTGTTTATTTAAGAATACATTCTTTGCTCGATTTTTTTTTATTCTTGCGACATTTTAATATGAAAATATGTAGATGACTTGATCAGGAAGGAAAAAAATATTTTGAAACTTTTTTAGCAAATTTCGAAATTAATTATTAGTTTGAATCAAATTTATCCAAAAGAAATTGTATGGCTTGTTAACAACTTTGTATTATTCACTAATAGCTATTTTAAGATGAAAGACTTGTAAATGATAGATATATTTATCATTTAAAATAAATGATAAATAATAATAATTACAATAATAATATATAATAATAATAATACTTATATTTTATTTTTACAAAAAATGGAATATTTGTAGCAACTTCTTCAAGAAGTTGAATAAAAAGTTTTTTCGTAGATAAGTTATAAGAGATGGTAGAAGATTGTATTTCACTATTGATACAAGTATGCATCGAACTTTTTTATTCTCTTTTAAGAATTTTAGAATCGTCAACGAGATTACAAATCGAATTATCATCGAAATAAGAACAACATTAATAAAAAAAATTTCGGTATAAAAATAGTATAGACCTAAAACGTTCTTTCATTATCATTTATATCAACAACTTTAGGAATGTTATACATTTACAATTCATTAAAAGTGCTACTTCCATCTGCTCATATCATATTTATTATATCCAACTGATTTTTGCTATACCGTTGATCGTACAATTATCAGCCTTATTCGACATTGAATTTGTCAAGATTTGCTGTATACTCTTTATCATTTTAGACTTCTTAGAGAGCTATTGCAGATAACAGTATAATTTATAGAGCAAGTTTCTTCTACATCAAAAATTGTTGATTATTATATAGCGTGAATAATAATTAGATGCTGAATATCCAAGAAGATGCTTTATTGATGAATTCATGTTGGCAGCTTTGTACGAAATACCCTCTCTTATTCACATAAAGGAGGTTCTAAGTCGATGCACACCGACCATAGTCGCAATATTAACTGAATTTATATCTAATTTACGTTCGATATTGTCCAATATTAGTTCTTTTATACTTAAATTAATATACAGTTACGTAGTTCAGGTATATAAAGATGAAAAAAGACTTTCGAATACCAAAATGTTAATTTTATTAGAAAGTGAAATATCGCTGTAATACACGCAAGGCTACTGTTGTGATCCTGTAAGTGAAAATAAAGAAACGCCAGAAACGCCGTGCCGAATGCAACAACACGACCAGAAGAAAATAAAAGAGCCCAAGACGTTGGAATGACGAGTCGTCTTAAGCAGCTAAGTTTAGGAACCATCTGAGAGTGGAAAAAAAAGATGAGGTGGGGAGATTATTTTCGAAGCAATCGATTCGAGAAACGGGGATCAGTCTTTGGTAGCTGCGAGCTAATGGCCAAGAGTACTTCGTGAATTGAATGAGTTTAATTATTTTCAACGAATTTGAGCATCCTATTACTATGCATAATATCTTAGCATTGGTGGACTGAACTTTTAACCTATTTAACATTCGAACCTAGAATTTCTAATTGGATTAAGCTATATAATTTTATTTTATTTGATTCTAAGAGTGAACTCATTTAATTTAATTTATTTTTATAAATATAACACCCATAATAAAGCTGTTGAATGTTCAACTATGAAATTTGGACCGAATACAATTGTGAATGACGGAATTCACTATTAATGAGGAACATCTTGATCATCTGATTAAAGTTAATACTTGAGAAATAACAACTCTATAAAAATCAAATTTTATCGGCACTGAAGACGTGTGTAGGCATACCTACCTATAATATTTAGAATCGCTAATTTCGAATCTACATTTCTAATATTATAGTAATCGGAAAGCAAATATTAAAGTAAAAACGCTTTGTATCTATCCTAGTAAGAGAATGGAAGAGGAATAATATACGCAGGAGAGAATCTGTAACGCGGCAATGTGTTGCGATGCGCTCGGCACACTACTCAGGCTCAGACTGCCAAATAAATAAGATACACGTTATCGATAAGCCTTAATACATATCACAAACACATAAATTTATTCATTCTAAATCAATAAAACTTACAATGAGAAGCTCCGACATATGGTTAATGAATTTGCTCCAGATTCAGCGAGGTATTTCTGATTACTTTCGAAATTAACTCTGTAAATTTGTAGAACCTACCACTCGTCCATTCTCTACTTGTTTTTGTTGATGTAAATAATTTCAAAAGACAAAAGTTCTAATCAAGTTATGCCTTCAAATGTACGAAAATTATTAATTTTCAATAAAAAAGTACCATATTGATCTTAGCCACGAAAGAACGTTATACCATAAAACTTTACAGAACTCATTTAATGAACTAAAACCTAACGATTAGGGTTGTGGAGTATACAAGTTTAAAGATCCTAGATTAGGAGTTTGTAGATTTTTATGTGCAATTTCGAAAGAAAAGGCATCTACGATTGTTGACATTATGGGTATTTCAATGAAATGACTATGTAGAGTATTTTAGGAACTCCTCTGCTTATGAAAAATCATCATAGTCAGCATGCTATTTCGATTATTACTACGGTACAATTCCATTTAAGTTAATGTATCAAATGTATCAAATGAATGATTTAAATTTTATTTAAATGGCCTTAACATTTATGATCTTTAAGCAATTAATTTTTGTTTACAAATTTGAAAAAGTACATGAAAAAGAATGTATGTGTTCCGCGTTCAAACTATTATTGAAAGAAGAACCTATTTAGGATAGATGGATTAGCTGACTTATATAAAACTAAGTTAATATCGAACTATATATTGCTTAAACTGAAAAAACTATCAAAGTGATATAATCTATTCTATCAAGGAGATATGGGAGAACTCCGAGTCGAACCAAGTCTACAGTCCATTCTTCTTTTGTCTACAAAAGCCTTTTTCTCCTTTCTATATAGAAAATTTTTTTATATAATGTTGAATTTTTATAGACTTTACTATCGTTATATATCGTTAAGCCTTATAAAAATCACAATGAAAGTATTTATGTTCTAGAAATATAAATTTAGTTGCAAATGTTTCACTAGTTTACATAATGTACGTATGGATATTATATCCCATATTTAATATTTTTTGTAATATTATTAGAAGATTTTTAATGTAAAGAAAAAAAAAATTTTATGAATTTTTCCAGAAAAGAATATAATATAATCGTACAACTTGAAAAAAAGAGAATGAATTATGATTTGATACCTTATGGAGCGGGTATGTATATGATCAATCAACACTTGCCTATAATTCGTATATCCCCTTCTGGGAACCACAAACGTTTAGGGCATCGATTTTTCCAGCATGTTGGCCAGGAAGTGCATTTGCCCGGAAAGCCTATTCGACCGATTCAGTAACCCAGGTCAAAGTATACGCAACAAAGAGATGAAAAGCGGTGCAAAAAGGTAGACCAAAATGCTTACCAGAGTGTGCGTGAGATTTTCCGATCACTGACGGACGAACGTATAATCTTTTTTTCTCTTTGGAAAATTCAATAAAAGTTAGCAGACAATTTTGATTAATAAAGGCGTAGACAATATCTTTTTATTTAAATCAAATGATACGAGGCGCATTTGCACGATATTTTAATGGCAATACAGTGCATTATTCACTTTTACATTAGAAAGTAAGAAATTAAAAGGTACATTAAAAGCAGATAATAAATGGAATCGTCTTGAGCAATTAAGTACCATTCGTATTAAGAAGCTGCATTTGACCAAATCGTTTGCAATATAAGTGGATACGATCGGATAGGATCATAATGAAGGGTTGTGAGCACTAAGCAATTTCTATTGTACAATTGCATCTGAAATAAAAATGTGTGCTAATGTGCAACTGATCCGGATCTGATTGGACTGATCCCAGAATAAATTCTACTGCATATCACGCCACCTTGAAAAGGCCATCAGTTTCAACGAAAAAAAAAAATCTTGAATCACCATTTAAGAGCTTATTTTACAAAATATTAGAAAATAATGGAAAATTGTGATAGAAAAAAAATTATCTTACGCATAGCATCAAAAGTAGTCAAAATAGTCGTTCTCGTTACAATTGCGGAAAAAGTTTTGAAATTCTAATCACGTTGTGTATATATAGTAAAATGAAAACTTGTTCCATCCAGTATCCACATACTTTAATTAAAATTGTTATAAGAGCTATATGTAAATTCTTTTAGTAGTAATTAATATATGTATATATATATATATATATATATATATATATATATATATATATATAATTAACATAATATACATGTCGAGTGGAGAACTAAATTTGAAACCGAGATTATTGATCTGTTTTATTCAAATTTGATGCTTGGACAATGTATTCTGTTATTATGCTCACTAGCTGTTTTAGTATATTTTTATTAACTTATACTGTATGTTAAAGTACCACTTTATCAGAAATTATACATGTGTAAAAAAATTATAAATAATATACTTTATTTTGTACTTAGAGAAATATCTATATAACTATTAGCCATTATGAAAAATAACAAAAGAATAAATAGATCATAAAGGCCACCAATATTATACGAATTATGAATTTATTTCATTATATATGCATTCTGTAGAATTTCTATGATAATTTAATACTATAAATGATCAGCCCATTTCAAATACATCACAATCTATCTATTCTACACGAAGAATAATTAATAAATTACTATAATCATTCATTTTATTCTACAACATATTTGATTATGTTACATATTGCAATTTTTACTTAAATAGATTTTTATTTTTTAAATATATTACAGTCTTTATAATATAATATATTAACTAAGATAATGACAGACAGACTGTCCGTGTTTATTATCACCCCCAAAGAATCTGAAATAATTAAAATCCAAATAAAAAAGGGGGATCTCCGTTAAAAAATTGTCACTCAACCTCGAAATAATCTTGAAATAACCTTAAAAAATTGGATATCTAGAGAAAAGATACTTGTAATAACTTGTAATAACTTAATGTATAATAACTCCCACATGAAACATATTCTGTTCTACTTTTATTTTCCGAATTATCCCTATATATCGGGACACACTGACTACCTTGTATTACACAAAAAAAGACTGTGATCTGCTTGGTAACTACATTTTCATGTTAGGCTAAGAAACTAAAAAATATTTTTCCTATCTGAATCCTATAAAAATTTTATTACATTACTCTACTTATAATTCTCGTGTTGTTCATCGTTTTGAAGCATTTATGTCTTTTACAATTTCAAAAATTTATTAATGTCAGGTTTCGTATTTCAAAATTGAAGTAATTCAATATCTTTATTGTCATGTTCCATTCATAAAATTATTTGAATTTAAATATGAATTTAAAGATTTTTTAAAAATATAGTTAGTATTATAAATAGTATATAAATTAAACTTGATGAAAATTAAATTTTGTATATTTAAATTAATATTAAAATTTATTATTTTTCTTTGAAATTAGGGATAAATCAGAAAAGCTTACAATTTCTGACAAAATGTAATATCAAGGTAATAATAAAAGATATTCTTTTAATTATTATTGAAATTAATAAGAATAATAAAACGGACGTTCTCAAGGAAAATAGTTTAGTATATGTGTTCAGTGGATAAAGACAGTCATTGGTCAGCCACAGTCTACTCTTTTAGTAGACAGTTTCTTTGCCTCGAATAGAATAAAAGTTAATGATAAGACTTGAAATATTAATATTTCCATTATTTTTTTTATTTATTTACATTTTTATTTTATTTTTATTTCTTTTATTGTAATTTTAACTAAATACTATACGGATTTTATTAGTTGAATCGAAGGAAACTAAAAATGGCAAATCTTCAAGATAAACAATATTGTTTAATAGACTAACTTTTCCAGAAAATATACAGCATCGTTAATAAATATCTAATATAATTGGCATTTTAATAATTGTCTTTATGTTTTTCATTATTGAACTTATCCTTTAAAAATTGTTAAAAAAATATAGGAAGGGCTCGTTTAAAGGCTGAACACGATTCTATATTTCTTTATATACATATAAATTGTTTTTATGAAGCAAGTTGAAAGTTACTTCTGGCTAAGGAGGTTAGAGTAACTTAGTTTAATCATTTTTACTTTTTAAATTGCGTTATTTAGAATACCGTTCTAATATTCATTCAATATCTTATTTCCAATAATCCACCGAATCATACGTATTATAAACCCCTACATCGTTCAGTTTTTGTCTCGTTGTTAGAATTATTGCTATTTCAATTACCGATTCAAAACAAACTACATTAAATACGCGGTGGTTCATTTCAGCTGTAAATATAATCATCAATAGAATATTACTATTATTATCTAATATATTAGAAGAACGTAGCGATAAAAATCCTTTTTATTCGACGAAATAAGTAACAATTATTTCAGTGAAATAAAACGTCTCAGTTTACCAACATTTACATGGATTTTTGAATATTACATTTCGAACATCCTTCTTTATTCAACGTGAATTATTTTTATAATTGAAAATACTCATTTACTGGGGAAAAACACGTCTCAACGTTATTTCGCATTTAAATACGCCAATTTAGTGTGCACAATAAAATCAGACCGAACAACATAGATCGAACAATTTTCAACTGAAATATTTCAAAATCCGCAGACTAAATTATCGATTGCTAGTTCAGCCGACTGAAATATTTATCAAGCCCGACGAAGCAGCGTCGAACAAATAAGCCACGGCAGTCTGGAGCTATTACCGCGACATCGTCCGCAAGCTCCTCCCTCTCCCCCACTCCCCCCTCCTCCCGGTGCCGCCCCATCAATATAAGGACTGGCGCGAGATCCCGCGGGCGCTGCACAAAGAAACGGCCCCGCCGATCGCGCCGGAAGCACATCAGCCGTCGGCATCGCGCGACGAGCTCTCGAACTGGGACGGATTTCCGGCTCCTCTCGCGGGCGCGCGGTATATATGTCGCGGGGGGGGGGAGGAGGAGGGAGAGGGCGGGGTGGACGGGAATATAATGTCGAAATGGCTCCGGAGGCGCGCGCGCGACTGTCACTCGGTCTGGCAGTGTAATCTCCGTTTAGCGGCGGCCAATAATCGGCTTATTGATTCTCAACCGCGCGCCCCCGCCGCCGCCCCCCGCCCGGTCTCGAAGGACACTCGGGGATGCTCGCATAATGCGAGGCGGGCTTATAGGTTGAAGTCGATCTGCTCCGCTCGGTTTCTCCCGACTCCCATATCATATGCTCCGCAACATTTACACTTATAGTCTGGCCATATGTATGAATCCGGAGAAAATCTAAAAGCCGTTGGCAAGTGTAGGAATGGACGGTTCAAAGTTCGGTGCCGAATTTTCGAAAATCTTTACGATTTATTGCAATATAATTTAATAGGTTATGTGTTATTTTGTTGGCTTATACTCGTATTAAAAAAGAGTTGGATTTGGCTGCGTAACTTAAGGAGCCTTTCTAATATATTTAAATAGAATATTTGCGCATCTATTCTTTACAATGGTTATCTAGACAAAAAAAGTTCGAATTGCAATAAAATGATCGAATACGTACTCTAACGAATGGTATAAATTTTCTTCAACACAACTTTCACGTCATACGTGTTTTTTTACAATTGGAACAAATATAGTTTTTTATACTTATACAATCAACGAATAATAATAAAATACGATGGTATCTTTTGTTTAACGAAGCTTCATATTCATATATTCATATCTATTCGTTTCTTACGCACGAGATATACTTTGTTAGTGAGCAATAAAGACAGACTGAATTATAGTTTTAAAGCTAGTACAGTTACAATTTTATAGTACTTCAAACCTATATTTACAGCATACGTTTGAAGTTTTCACACTTTTTATTAAGATTCTATTAAGACGTATAAAAAATAAATAAAGCCTACTATTAATTTAGTTCCATCAAGTTCCATACATATGTGTAATGTTGAATAACCAAAGACATTCATTTGAAATAATTAACTTAGAACAAAGATACTGACTTGCTGTTTAAATTTTCGATTAAGGTCAATCCAATAATTAAACGGATATTGGTGACCGTCCCATGTCATTTATATTATTTTCTCGATTTAATACTAAAATATAATTACTTTTGATAATGAAGGTAATGTTTTCACTGTGGATTTCAAAAGCAAATTTAAATAATTTATACCTTTTTCATTTAATAACTTTTTCTTACAGACGTTTCTGTTTTTTGTTTCTTTTTTTATAAAATCTTTTTCAATCTCGAGTGAGCACAATTTATTCGAATAATTATTATATTATAAAATTAATATTGTAACTGTTTTTCTGGATAAGTTCAACAATGATGAAACGGATCATATCGATCAACAGAGTGGGAAGCAGCATACATTTTATCATCAGATATCACATAAATTTAATATGTATCCAGTAATTCAGATAAATTTTTAATGGAATAAATTTACTTAAATTATATCAAAAACTTTATAACATAATAATTAATAGATTAACTTGACATAATATCAACGGATCGGCCAATATTTGATACCTTCAGATGATGCTGTACACTGACGGGGATTCTGCATCGACCGAAACAAATGGTAGTAACAAGGAAAAAGGTCGAACTGTAAGGTGGGTGGGATTGAATTTCCCATTCGCTGTGTTCCAGATCATTTTCGACACAATAATGAGCATCTGGTCGCGGATTGTCATGATGGAAAATCAAACGCATCAATCGTGTTCGGTATAGAATGCTTCATCTACTGATTGATACTTTTTCAGTAGTTCGTACTAGACCACAGCTTTCTGATCCAATCAAATACAGAGCATCACCTTGTCTACATGGATTTCTTACTTTGGCATCGACGGTCCTGATTCACTGGGCTTAATGTATGTTGTTTTTTTGCACTGCGGACTATCCTAGCAGATTCACATTTCGAATTTTCATCTCCAATAATAATTCGATGTAAAACGACTTTATTTTGTTGCACTGAAGAAAAAAATTAGGCTTGGAAATGGCTTGACATGTTACTTCCAACGGAGCATTAGTCCTTCTTATATCGAACACGGCTCTTCAGCGAGGAATGCTTCCCATTGTTTGTCCTCAAACTTTTGTGACTGACCCGGACGATCTTTGTCTTCCATATCAAAATCACCACTTTTGTAAAGAGTACTTTTGAAATCATTTTTTTTGACAAATTCTAACATTTGGAGTATATTCAGGGTATGCTGATGAGAGCGAACAATGAGCTTTAGATCCATTTTTCTTTAAATTAAACTAGTAAAGTAAAATTTCTTGTACATGCTATTTATCTGGCATTTTCAATGTAAGAAAAAAATTTTGTGTATAAACTTATATTTACTTTTAAAAATCAGATTTCATAGATTGTTTTAGACTCTCTAACATATGACAGCCGTCATAGTCCAAAAATTGGTGGAGAAGATAGATATGGCGTTAGTAGCAAATACGAACTTTTTAAGTAGCAGTCCTGAAAATAAGAAAGCCTTTCTCTATGTGAAATTCGAAGTAGAAATTCTGATTCAGTCAGCAAAACTATGCATAACGCATGATCGTTTTCAATCAGATTTGATGTAAAGGTATGATAACTAAATACCTATGGATAACTTGCGAACTGATTTTTGGAATGTTGGGTCGAAAGCTAAAATGTCCATAGGCTCGTTATTCAACAATATTATGATCTACGTAGGTGAAAAATTACTAATACATTCTGTACCTGTTCAAACAGATTTATAGTCTACTTTTTTATGTAATTAATTATCGATTGAATTCAAACTACTGCTCATGGTATCACATAATATGGTAATATCAATTTTTCTTCCATCTTGTAGATGGTAATCTTTAAAAAATAGAGACACAGGTCGAAAAACTTTTTTCGATAACAATAAGGTTTTGAATGCGAATACTTGACTTCCAAACAATTATTTTTAATGTTAACTAGTGTATAAGCTATATGTATTGTAAAAGTTAAAGCTCGCTAAAGAGTTGATAAAAGTATTATATTATATCTCTTCGATATATAAATATAATTGTTATCTTCTTGTTGAAAATATTTCAATGATCGCAGAACGATACAAGGACGGAAAATGAAAGATCCTAGAAGTGCAATATCATTTACTTCGATTTAAATTAAAAATATAATTCTAAGTTTAATGTGTGCAAAACCCTTTTAGCAATATCGGGTTAACTGCGCTATACTTAAACTCACAATACTTGGATTTGCTTTTACCTTGACAGATACAAATTTTTTCCGCACTCCTGACCACGACTCGTTAGAAAAAAAAAAGAATAGCTAAAAGAGAGAAAGAAGGAGAGTGTACGGCAACAGATACAATGATATATAGCTGTTTGTTTGAAGAGAGATAGGGGTTATTTATTGAAGTAGTAGGGGGAGGGGAAGCAGGCCATATGCACATATACAGCAGTATAACCATAAAAAGACATTCTATCTGCGTTTTTATTACTACTGTAACGGTTTCTCTCTCTCTCTCTCTCTCTCTCTTTCTATTCATAGTTTATTAAAAAATTCCTAGTATGATTAAGGTCCAAATTGTAATTCAAACAATGATTTTTTTATTATTATTAAGGAAAATGAACCTCAATATGAGATTGTATTGCCTTCAAAATCATTACAAAAAGCAGTCCATTTTACATCGACTTACATTATTACGCTATCATTTTTATTAACTATAATAGTAAATCTATATTCTTTCAGAAAGCAGCTTAGTTCGTTACAGATATCTGCAGGAGAGATCGCCAATAACATTTGTTATTTCATAGCTAGGTTAATATTAGATAATTTAGAAAAAAACGAAGATAATCGATTTGCATACAATTCGCATTGTCACAAGAGGTGATTTAAATCTTGTATTTCATGACCGCATTGATATGTAGCGATTTGGACAACATTTATTTTTACGAGCACATCAGCAAGACTGTAGTGCTCGGAACGACATCTATTGATTGTACTTATTGTTTCTTGGAGAATATTTTGGTAATAATAACAAGGTTTTACGCTGTTGTTAAAAAAATATTTAAATTATTTGATACCCTTGTACACACTTTGACTCTTAATTTCAGTAGCAGTTTTGCTAGCAACAGAAATTGCTAGTTTGTTTAGTGTATCTTTAAAATCTGAATATGCTATTTTGCTAGGGATAGAACAAGGTTGCGATGCTGCGATTTTCGCGAGGTTATCAACTATTTCATTGCCAATAATTCCAATGTGTGCTGGGATCCAATAAAATTTTATACTATAGTTTTGTGGGTTTCCTAAAATTTTACAATTTATGCTTTTATTTTTCTTATATTTTCTAGCTAAATTTTCTTTGAACTGCCAATATTCTGTTATATCTTTGCAGTATCTATTATTAACACGTTTCATTAAGAGAAAATTACTGAACTGAATAATAAAATTACAGTTGGCCCATATTTAATCAACGAGTGAGGTAAATTATACAGTGTAATAAATGTAATTCTTATGATTTGATGTTCTATATACATTAACGGTGAAATATTGAAAAGTTAATTTTTAAAAATCTTAATTGAAATTATTATACTCAATCCTCAACTCGACACGATTATAAAATTTACTACATAATTTCATTTTCCTCTACGTTAATTATGTTACGATTATAAACTGAAACCTACCATTTGACTCATTGGACCAGATGCAGGTGTCTAGAATGAAAAATATACAATTGATGTAAAAATTTCATTCGAATTTATGTTACTAATTTAATTTTATACGTAGACATTAGACTAAATTTCAATGGTTTTATTTCATTATTATAATTTATTTTATTTATTTAAAAAACCTGATACGGTGTTTTATGCAACTATAAAAATTATATACTAAAGTTACTGATTCCAAATGTATTACTACATATAAATTATTTTGTATATTATTTCAGATAAATAAATATTGTTTTCTTCAAATTTCGATATTCATTGAAACAACAACTATGGTACCCTTTATGTGAACTTAAAAGTACTAATTTTTCTAAATTATTCTACTAAAATAGATTTAGCTAATCTATAAGGCTGATCTAGTTTAAACCATTAAAATACATTTAATGGTTGAAACTAAATTTTAATTTTTAATTAAATATTAAAATACATTTTAAACTTATATTTCAACGTATTTCGAACTGTGAGATTTAAATTTACAATAAAATATGGAAGTCTATTCAGAAATTCAACATGAACCTTACTAGACTTCAATAAAGAAGTGAGTTCAAAATTGAGCAGAATATTCAGATACAACTTCTACTAAAACCGCTTATTTTTTCATATTCGAATATGTCAAAGAAGTTTTATATATATAAAGTACACATAAAGTAAGAGGCTTTTGTATTAATCTTCTATTAAAAGTATTGTAAAGACGCATGCGTGCGGTATCACGTTAAAAGGAAGTAAAGCTGACTAACATACTTTTTACTTGTCGTATTATCTGGATATTATATTCGCTTGAAATATATTTAACGATATTTAACTATGTTGACTAGAAAATGAAGAAAAAAATGAATATGTTAAATAAGGTAAAATCTCTTTTTTAAATTCTGTGTACATCTCGTAAAGATCCTTAAAACATTTAAGAAACTTCGAATTTTCTTATGGTGATTCAATGTGACTAGAATTCTGAAATATTAGAATTTAATGTAAACTAGAATATAAACTAAAAATTAGAATGTTTCTAGCTAATGAGTTGGACCGAAAGGCACTCGATTGTAAAACTATCGGATAAAAAATGTGGGCTATTATCAAATATTATTAATTTTCTCCCTGTGAAATAATTATTATTGATTATAACGTATTAAATAAAGTTTTTCAAGTTGTTTCATTCTAATTTGTGTTGCAATGTTTTGAAATATTGAAGCAACGACGAACGACATTTATAATTATAAAAATTAATAAAAAAGTTGATATTTTAATGCATTAAAAATTTTCTTTTTGTTCTGTTTATCTAAGATAGATAATAATAATAATATGTTTTTGTAAAAATTTTATGTATTTCTGCATATCTTATAAGATCGTATCACTTTTATAGATGTATAAAGAATTGAACGTAATTTTTATTGAAAATACACATATTATATATATATATATATATATATATATATATATATATATATATATATATATATTCAGATATAGGGTGCGCGAATGCGTGTGAGTGTGCGTCTACTTTACCGTATTTCGATCAAATAAGAGTAGATTTTCAAGTTATCGACGAATAATGTTTCGATGGACTCTAGCTTCATATAGTTTACTACTTGTGCTACTAGATGTCGCTTGAACACAAAAATAAATTGATTTTAAAAAGGATTGAAATCGGTTGTAATAAACTGTTTCGAAGAACAAGATCCAAACACAACAGGTATATGATATATATTTCGTTGATTAATAGAATCTAAAATATTCGTTACGGCATGCCTATGTTATAATTTTCTTCGTAATTTGCTTTGGACAGTTCCCATAAGTTATCACTAAGTTAATTTTTAATTACTACTAAATTAATCGAATTTTTAGGTAAGTAAAATATTAAAATTTTTATTAAATTAATTAATTTCATATAAATCTTGACTAATATCTTCTAAATAATTTTGATAATAAAGCTATTCACTTCTCAGTTTTTTAATATAAATTAATTTTCATAACAGTCTATCTAGTTATAAAGGAGCAAATAATTAAAATAACATTGCAGTTATAAAATCAATTCAAATTTGAAACACCCACATCTACATTTCTTTTAAAAAATCGTTTACCTAAATTGTACACGAAATAGTAAAAGTAAAGCTTGTTGAAAAATAATAATGTGAAATTAAAGCAACAAATTCTGTAGGATGGGACAAGAAATTGGAAAAATTCAAAGTAGTCCGGAGGCGATGAAGATAGAGTGGGATCGAGTGGTACAGTGGAGCGTAGAGGTGCTTGCCCGGATCTACGACACCATCAACGCCGAGAATTCGATCCTTATAGAACATAACGAATCTATGATAGGCTCCAAGGTGGATCACTGGCTGAGAATCGAACGTCAGAATGTTGTTCAGACTTGGCAGAGCCGGTTGACAAGCAACCTTGAGTCGGAATTCCTTCAGGTGACATAAAATTGTTTATATTATATCCAGAATAATATTAAGGATTATATGTCGAATCAATTTTACATATTTATGTACATATTAATTAACCAGTTACCTTATTCATTGCGAAAAATTTTGAAAACTTTGAATAACGGATCAAAATTAATTTTTTTATGTAATAAAATATATATGTTTATGATATTCTGGGAAATCAGAAATTAAAATTCTTGGAGATGTAATTACATTTCGTTACGTAGGTCAATGATAAGAAAAAAATAATTTAACTTCGCTAAAGCTCAGCTGTGCATTAAAAATATAAATAATTGGTATTTTAATGTTTCATTTATTGCCAAAGTCAAATTAAGTATGAGCATAAAAAATATACTATTTATGATTAGTTTCGATTTAAAGTTTATATAGGATATTAAAAACTGGCCTTTGAAAATTTTTTCCCAACAGTTATTAATAATGGTTTGAATATCGATATAATAATAGGCTATATCTGTTACTTTATTTTTCTCTCTGCAGTAATTTATTTATTTACTTTTTTTGTTACTATTTGATAACTTAATATAGAGGATTCGCTAAATTATTGCGGATTAAAAAATCTACTGATATATTTTAATTATGTTCTACAATATAATCAATCTAAAAGTGTTCTGATATGAATTGCCTTTCTTGACACCTTTCGCGCTCCGACAGTTGAGTTACATTTGAGTTCAAGTTTAATATTAACGGAAAATACCAGAAAATTATAGCCGAAAATTTTTATTTCTCTTTTTATGATTATATTTGAACAGAAAAATCCAATTACGGAATTACCATTTGATAAGGTAGACTTGAGCAATTCAAATTCTCTAAAGTCGAATACGTGGAATATTACTTTATTATCGAGCAAGTTAACTTGACTGAACTTATCGATAATGAAATATAATTAAATATACGCTTATTTCTAAAGAATATTTAAGCTTTAATATGAGTGAATAATAAAAAAACACACCACTCCAAAAATTTGAATGAATTTTTCAATTTTTTATGCATGGCAATGATTTTGTTACTCTCCGTCAATTGTACCATCGGTCTCGAGGTGGTGACCTGCCTTTTTTTAGAATATCTTAAAACTAACGTAACAACCTCAATTAGTGATATCAGGTATTGCTTTCGATCAAAGCAGACCATCTTTAAGTGAATATCCTTGAAAATTTATTTTTATTATTAGATGACATTTTGTTCTATGTATGACATTGCCGACATTATTTCCAGCATGAAGCCTTAGATATTCTTTTAAATATTTGATGCTTTTTGAATTTTCAAATACGCACAGATTGCAAAAGTGAATTCTTTAACTTAGGAGATAAGCAAATATACATTTTGTCTCATGCGAAAGAACCTGAACTTTTGAAGTAAGTGAATTTATTCGATTGTTCGATTTTAGAGAGTATTTAGAGAATATTTTTTCGTTTATTCAATCAAACTATTCCTCTAATCATGATATTCTTAAGTTACATATAGTTCAGAGTTAGTGAGTTAGTTAATTGGTTGGTTGGTTAGTTGTTCAGTTAGTTAGCTTAACTTAGTTTAGTTTAGTTATAGAGTGTACTTCATTTCTTAATAAAGTTCAAATAAAGCATTGTAAAATATTTATTGTCAATTTCATGAAATGAATATTGAATAGTCGTTTTTACTCAAATATTATCGCTTAACATAAAAAACAATTTCTTCAAATGAATACTTAATAATAATTGTCACTGCTCAAAAATGTTACAGCTAAACAATGAATTGAAGTCCAATATGCAAAAGGATTATGAAGAAACTTTTGAGGATTTAAGACGATTTACGAAGCTTCTAGATGACTTGGTAGAAGAACAGGAACAAATACACAAACAGTTACTGAGTCTTGAAAAACTCTGGCTACTTGACGAAAAAAAATTTCGTCGCAAGCTGAATCGTTTACGAATGAATGTCTTCAAAAATATAAAGAAGAGCGAGAAAATGATATTTCAAGATAAAAAGCTCCGAAATCAATTCATAAAGAAGGTAAGATCGTTTTTCTGATATATCCATCATTGCTTATTGTCTACTATCAGTAATGCTATCAAATTGAAAAGGTAAGCGACATCGATGAGGACAACATGGAACGATGTAAAAGAAAAGCAAGAAGACTGATTAAAAAAGATTTTCAAAAAACTTTATAGGTTTAGAGCAACCAATTCTACTAATATCGTATAAGAAATATTAAGATTATTATAAAAAATGATGAAGATTTTTACGATCAGTGTAATTTTTCTAAACTTGTTGATTATTATTTAAAATAATTAGGAAAAAATTAATAAATTACTTTTGGCGAATCGATGAAATATTATTATTATCAATAAGGACGCCGAAATATTTATTTATCAAAATAAAATAAAGCATAAAGAAATTTTGAAGAAAAAAAAACACTGATACTGTTCT
The DNA here is from genome assembly GCA_018907035.1 of Sycobia sp. Sy_11. NCBI lineage: Eukaryota > Metazoa > Arthropoda > Insecta > Hymenoptera > Epichrysomallidae > Sycobia > Sycobia sp. Sy_11. The sequence continues at coordinate 1,134,234 of JACCIC010000141.1, forward strand.
AAATACCAAACACAATACAAGAAAATTTGTTTTTTCTCGCTCTAATTCAAAATGTATATTGCTAGTATTATAGTTGATTAGATATCCTACTAGAAAATATATTATAGAAATACAAATTTTGAGGAAAGTATAGCATGTTTGGTAGTATATCACTAATTGGAATTGACATTCCATCATTTAAACCGATTATATTTCGAATTTAGAACAATTATACGAAATTCGAGTTTCTTATTAAAATTATAACATTCAGTTCTGAATTTTGTTATAAATTTATATTAATGTCCACGTTGAAATTATTATAATGCATTCGAAATAGTGCCGAATAGTCGAATGTATTCGAAAATACATGCATGTAAAAACATGTCAGGACTGACTATTTCATTTGTCAAGGCTCAACCAAAGTATCTGACCATATAGTCTGAAAGTAGTGAAATTACTTTGAAGATATATTACTCTTTTTATATGAAAGGTATTCTCAGGAAGAAAGACTTTTTTCCCTTTCACCTCTAAAGTAAGAGGTGTGTGAAATGTATTTTTATATTTTTTTTACTGGAATTTTACAAGAACGATTTTAAGTTGATCATTAATTTTTAGTTCTTTCGGAAATCCAGCTCTAGGGGATGTAAAAGTTAAATATTATTTTGTTATTAAAAAGAATTTTTTAATTCAAATTGAAAAATTGTAAAATATATTAATTAAGGCATTTTGAAAGCTTCATATAATAAAAAGATTTAAAAAAACATAACATTTTTCCAAGATTTCGATCACTTAATTTATCATCGGTCTTAAAGAAGACAATGAAACTTTTCTTAATTTTATATGTATGTAATTATTTTTCCGAAAAGAGGCGATTTTCAATGTAGCTTTTTTTTAATGAATAAGATTGTATATATGAAACACGAATGTAACAGTGGTTGAAGATAATCAACTTATCACAAATTTTTTTTTGCATCCATATTGAAATAATTGCATGGTCGACGAAGTAGATGAAAATTCACCGGCGAAAAAAAAACATGCAATACGATGTATATTAATTTATTAAACACAAATTTGTAATATATTTTTGGTTTCACAATAAAAGTTTATTTAAAAATAAAAAATTGCTGGAAAATGGAAATAGAAATACTACAGATACCTATCACATTCCTTAATCTATGCTATCGAAATAATGAAATAAATTGAGAAATTTTATTTTCTAGTGAATTTATGATTTGCACCGTGGCTATAAATGAGAATAAACAGTTTTTTCTACTTACTATGTAAGAATTGAAAAGCTCGTGGCATAATCGACAAAATGAAGTGAAATACACAACTTTAGAACTACAGGATATTATTTGGTCTTCCATCAAAGTTTTTAACGGTACAGTTATAGTAACGGACTAGGAACGCAAAGCGAAAAATTGAAGAATTTTTCAGCGTCCGATTATTGTTCTAGTAAAAACGAACATTGACTGGATTTTTATACTACAAAGTCTGAAAATGATAGAGTAATGAACAATTCTCATTATTATATCACATCATCATTATTTACTTGTTTATGTATTATTCTCAAATCTTTAAGCAAATATTCTCTTAAAATTAATGCTCCGCTAAAACTTCGTACAGGGTAATACTTTCTGGTTTACAATTGTAAGCAAAAATATAAAAAAACAAATTTCGAACGTACAATCTTCTCTCAATCTCAGTATTCAGTTATAAATTGTTCATTACGAATCGAGGAATAATTCTTTGCAACCTAACAAAACACTGATTAAATCGATATACAAATAAGTAGAAACTAAGTTTTTTTATATTTTTTATAATTAAAAAAAATAAAGCCTGTCACAATATTTTAAGCGCGTATTTATTAAGATTGGAACGGCCATTTTTCGAAACTCATTAGAACTGAAAAATAACAGTATTCATGATATTATGAAATCGCGGTGAAAAGGGTGAAAACGTTGAATAGGAATATCAGGTCAAAGAACAACAATTGAAAATCGTTTCTACCCTGCTTAATCACATTGCCTTGTGACAAATTTTCAACATGAGATGTTCAATTGCGTGATGTACTATCAAACGTGCATCAAGTCATGTCGAAAAATTAGAAAAAAAATACTTAAAATTTATAGATTTACATAAAAAAATAAATATACAAGTTACGAAACTTTATAAATAGGAGAAAAATTAACCTAAGAAAAATTATTCCTTGTTACGTAGTAAAATCCCGGGTGGTAAGACACGTATGAATATTACTATTTTCAAATCTAGAAATAAGCAGAAGATTAGGAAGTTCTACTAATTCAAATAAATTAAATAACATTAATATGGCTTCGACGTGATTCACTTAGATATTCAAATAAAAATTCGTACGCATTCGTCGGAACCCATTGTAAACGCAGGCCCTTTGAATATCGATAGCGAAATCTTCAGGTTTTCAAATGAGATCTATTGATGAAGAATCGAACGAAGACAAGAATCCAGTGTAAGGAGCTAATTTTTTAACTTGATGTATTTTTAATTTAATGATTTACTAAATCTGCCATATCTCTAATCCCAATAATTCTTGTTTTTCTCTTTTTTTTTTTTTAAATCTTACATACTCTGACCGACGTACGTATAAAGAGAAGCGTCGCAAATCCGAGGCGCTTAAATTTCTTTTATCTGATGGAACTCGTTTTTCTCACAACTTTAAAAACCCTTAATATCGTTAAATAAGAATTTGAATTTTTTCGACGAAGCACGTTCAAATTTCACTGCTCAGCAATTCTCGATGCGCCGGGCGACTACTGTACCGGGCTATAGACTTGGCCAGCCGCGTCCCACCAGCCGTAAAGCAACGATTGCGAAGCTTCGCTGTATCTTTAAATTACCGTCACCGATAAGGACGTACAAGACAAGCGACCGTAAAGTCTCTAAAATGGAGTTTTCGCGAGACCGGCGAGGAAGGGGGAGGGTAAAATCAGAAAAAGAGCCAGGGGTTGCGCGAGCGCCGCGGCTGCGCTGCTACGCCCAATAAGGCGGGATAGAAGACGGAGTACGGCGCGCGAGGCATTACGTACGTGTGTATATATACAAGTATCAGAGAGACATCAGCGGAGAGCGTCCGCGGGGAAGAAATGGAGAAGGAAGGAGCGCGGGAGCGAGAGGGCGGGGGAGGGGAGGGGGAGAGAGCGGCCACACGTGGTGGACGCGCGCGGACGGCCGGCGACGCTCCTTCCAATCTTCGGCGGGCGGCCGCCCACCGCGATCTCCCGCCGCGTTGGGGTAGGCTCTCCCGGAGACTCCTCGCACCAGGCGACCAGCCGAGTCGCGGAGTTCGGAGCCGCCCGGGCCAGGGCCGAGCGGCCGACTCGGGGGGCCCCGCGCTGACGGGGCGCGCGGTGCTCTCCGCTGGCAGCTCATCGCCGCTATACCGATATATATATATATATATATATATATATATATATATATATATATATACCTGCGACGCTACGACCGCGAGAGGAGTGTATATATTGCAGACATTACCCTACACGAAGAAGCGGGGATATGTATGTGTATCTCGTGTTACAAAACGGCCGCGATCGCCTTCTACTTTTTCGTTGCGAAATCGCGGTTAACTTGTACTTACATATTTATATATAATATAAATTTAAACTGCTGAATAAGTCCAGAAAAATTCAGGAGCATGTCCCCAATGAGACGGTCTGTATTATATACTATTGACATGTTTATTTATTTCCGCAAATTGATAAAACGTTTGACCTTTCAAAAAATAACATGTAATTAACGGTGCACACAGTGTGTCATTTTCTATTTTAATTTATCCTGGGATAGTAAAATATAACGCAATTATCGTTATAAGAATATAAATAATTTATATAAACAGTTTAACATATCTGAAATTTAAGAATTCGTCCATTTTGAAATGTATATTATTGTTTTTTAACACTTGGTAGTTAATTAATGTGTGTGTGTGTATTCTTAAATTTAAACTATTATGTTCAACTAAGTAATCATCACCCAAAAAAAGAAATTTAATTCTTGAAAAAAAAAATGAAAACGCGCTTACCCGTAACTCCATAACACAGGCGTAATTGACATTATGATTATATAATGTAAATATATGATGATTATATAAAAAATAATATATGATTATAATAACTATATATGAAAATTCGAGAAGTATGAATAAATTCAACATAGGCATTCCTCAGAAAGCATATCATGTATTAAAAAATTTTTTTTTAAAACTCGCAGCCATTTTTCATTGTAGCACAATATTCTTTTCAATATCACGAAGAACATTATAAGTAGAGAAAATTGAATAAAATGTTTAATAGTAGTCTATCAATACTATGAAAAATAGACTACCATGGTATTAATTCGATAAAAACTTTGCGATTGATTCATAAAATTGATTGTTAACTCGAAGAGACATAAGTTTACATGCAGATTTTACCATGTTAAGTTAAATAAGAGAAGATTTTACAGTTTTCTAATAATGAAAAAAATATAAAATCGCATTATAAAATCTAGATAAACATTTCTATAAAATATATAGTAGTGGAATTATATGGTAAACTAATAAAATAGCATACATAATACTATATAAAATATATTAAATATAGTAACGATAAGCTTTACAATTAAAATAGTTTAAATATTTAACGCTTTAATATTTTACATGCTAACGATGAAACTATACATTTATAAATACGGATTCATCAGAAATTTGCCGTTTGAATTGTTATTTTTTCTTTCATTCCAACGCTAAAAGTATAAATTTGTGATAAAAATTTTTTATTTTATTTAATCATTTATTTTTATTTAACTGTATTGAGCTTCGAATCCAAAGTTATATTGTTCATTTAATACCTTTGCATGTGTGAAAGATGGATCAGAAAATATATAGCCAGCATACGTGTGTCTGTGTGTTGGACTTTACTTTAATAAAAATAATTTAATAAAAAATCAATTGTACGGGAATAAACACTATATATACAAATTTCCGGGTAGCAATCACAAAATGGCACAATTCATATGATTAATTAAATGAAAATGTAAATACGCTGACTGTAACACAAAAAAAATAACCGTGCTTGACTTTATTGGAAGAAATTACAATCACGATGAAGGTTATAAATTCAATTTAATTAATTACGTAAATGTATTTTTTTAATGCATCATATATAGGAAAAATCCATTTTCGTAATAATTGAATTAAATAAAAATATTTTTGTATTGAATACAGCTAAATTTTGTATTAATTATGAATAACATTTCTTTGAAATCGATTTCATTATTAGTCGTAGATATTAGCAAAAAAAAAGAAATTAATTATTTCATGCTAAAATTTGGTCATTTTCAAGTTCGGTCACGTAGTGAATTGCGAATTAACGGCTAAAACGGGAGCCTACAACTCAAATTTATATAACTATAAGGTTATTGAACTAATTATTAATAACTTTGTATAGGGTTATCAATGATTTTAGTTAAACGGAATTTGGTTTTTAAAAGTAAAGTCAGATTTATATATACGTGAATATAAATCCGTCTATTTATATTTGAAAAGGTTACTTTCTAGCAAATTACTATTTTAAACTGTCATTTATAAAAGAATCAATCGTTGAATTTACCGAGACTCCTTTGCAAGTTCAGAGTTGTTTTCGAAAGCTACTTTACCTAATTCTCGATACCCAGAAACTCTCTACTTCGATAAAATTTTTATTATCGTGTGAATATGTTTTTATTACGTAGCAAGAAAATGGTTTTCTTAAATGAAGAAATAGTATTTTGTAAACAAAATTAAAGCACTACATTTTCGTATAGCCCATCAGGAACTAAGAGAGCACATACGTATTATTGAAATCATGCTGTGTGTTAATTGCAAATAGCGATAACTGAATAATTAATACATCCATCAAATGTAATACATTAAAAAAAGCGACATTTATTATGTATACCTATCAAAAATATCATTCTCATTTTTTTAAATTATTAAAAAAACCGTCGTCGTAAAGACTTGATTGAATTATCGTCAAGCTTTCTAAAAATAATAGAATTCAAGATTTTTGCGAGGAAATTATTTAATCATCGAATATTTAATGAACATTTAATGAGTGAAAAATATAAAGTTGAAACATCCGTCTAAATAACGATTGTATAAGTTCGTCCTAGAGCATCTGCTAGGTTTAAGGGTAGAATAACAAATGTTTCTTGTCACAAAAGCAAAAATTGACGAATATTTATGCAATTAACGGTAATCTATTATTTTTAAGCTTGAAGGCCCCTAGTAAAAAATTCTTCTTGCATGGTCGCGGCTTGGTCGGTTAATGTTGTATTTACAGGAAGTACTAGTTTATTATGTAGATATAAAACAGCCAGTGATTTAGAAATCTGAAAATTATTAAAAAATGTTGTTATGCTCGCCAATTATTCAATTTTGAATTGTAAATAAAATGGCTCGTTATCGTAGGTCTAAGATGCGTCAGCAGATATCGTAAGACAAAACGTGCACACGCTATACTTTCAAGGTTACTACTTGCTTCGATATTGCTCTGACTTGAAATTTCTACTTTTAATTTATATTTATTATTCTTCCATTGTTTTATCCATTAACAAAGTAAGAATCGCATATAAAGACAACCAAAAAATCACCTTCTATCACCTTCAAGAGCCCCCGGTCGATACGCCTATAGCACGTCCCTGTACTGTCGATCTCTCGCGGAATCCGCGCGCGCGCGCCGCTGAGAAGAAGCCTCTCTCCGCCTATAAAGAGAGAGCCGAGTAGGAGGAGGAGGAGAGCTCGTTGTCGTCGCGGAGGCACCGCCGTCTCGGCAATGATATTATTCTATATATATATATATATATATAGATAGATAGAAAGGGCTTTGGTGGTGGGCGGAGCGCAATGATATAAGGGGAAGCGGGTCGAAGGAGAGCGGCGCGTCGCGACGCGCGACGATCAAAACCGCGCGCGCGACCGCGCCGCGGTAGCAACGGCGGTCGCTCGCAGCTCGCGGTTACCAGGAGCCCATAGCGAGGTAGAAGGTACATCGCTACTTTCGATATACAAGCATGTATATCTATCTATATATATGCGTATATATATATATATATATACACACACACGCACACATACACTCGCGTAACATAATACTCATATATATCATTCGCATGTGCGAGGGGTCATACTCCAAGCTGCTCCAAGCTTTGTCGCGATAAATCAATCTTATTAGGGACCGTCTTCTGTGTTACTGCGATATCGATATGATTTTGAAGGAAATTATATATATATATATATATATATATATATATAGTATTAAGATAACAAAAATCTAAATTTATGGTTTTGTAGCTACGATGATTTATAATAAATAATAAAATTTTTTACAGATTTACAAGACAACGAAAAATAAAGGCTGTAAACTTAAATTTTAAATGTTTTAAATTCATTTAAATTACCATTTTTAAACAAAATATCACTATTGAAATTTTTATGAATATTATTGATTGACTTTTCACACGCCCAGTGCAATGTTATAACTAATAATGTTATAAATAATAATCAAAAATCTATATAAAAATATAAATCATTCTTGATGATGATGATGATATTTATCAGAGCTCTTTATAAGTATGAAGATCTCAACGTATCCAACAATCGATGTAACTCTTTTATGCGCACCGTCGATAATATTAATATTGATTATACATTCCGCATTATTATTATTATTATTATAAAAATATGTTTTTCACACACACACACACGCGCGCGCGCGTATATATATATATATATATATATATATATATATATATATATCTTACTACCATAGCACATTTACAATATTGTAAATAAAGCTCATATTGAATAACATATCTATATATATCGGTGTAATATATTAAATCAATTTTAAGGATTCTAAACTTTTAAAAATTTTTTACTTTTGTGTTAGATTGAAAAAATTCTCCTTAAAATATGATTTGTTCATTAAAAAAATATTTCTAACCGCAAAATTTGCAGGATAAATATAGCCTCTATATTATTATGATAACCTAATATTTGTTATCACACTAATCCACTAATATAAATCTCGTTTGCATGGCCATTTCAAAAAATTATTTGTTGTAAAGTAAATAGTTTAATAGTACCATTATGGCGTTTCTCGGTCTTCTGGCGAATAGAGAGCAATGACCAACATCCTTCGATAGCCGTGATCGTCTAGTGGTTAGGACCCTACGTTGTGGCCGTAGTAACCCAGGTTCGAATCCTGGTCACGGCAATGTGTAGTAGCATTGTCACGGTGAAGGTTTTTTTTGCACTTTTTTTGCAATTCTTAGATTTTTTATTGACTTCGTTTTGGGATTGTATAATAAATTTTCATTAAAAACAATTCAATAACTTTTTATCGAAAAATAAATTTATTTAATAAATTTTTTTTTTAAATCGCATCGTATAACTTGTATTTCCTTTTGCTTAAAATCTTTGATATAAGAGGAAAATTTATTAAGTTTTAGATCTTCGGAAATAGAGCACAAGTAATTACATACATTAAAAAAATGAGAAAAAAATTATGAATATCAATGAAGAACTAAGCTGTATATATATATATATATATATATATATATATATATATATATATATATATATATATATATATATATATATAATATTCACGTTTCATTGAACACAAGTATTATGAAACTTGCAAGTCATAAATTTTATTTTTCTATTGTGAAATCAATGAGAATGCGTAAATGTAACACAACAAATATCAGCTGCGATTGTTCACACACACACACACACACACACACACACACACAGACACACTTGCTTCCGATCTACTTTATTATAATTTACTGAACCGAGTCAGTGTACCCACGCGCTACATATATATAATAAATTTATCTCCTTTTTTACCCTATATTAAGTTTTTAATTCGATATAATTATGCTCGCAAAATGAACAATTTGATCAATGACGAGGCGTCGTCTAAAATTTAATATGTAAGTTCAACAAACCGTGCATTTTGCTCAATACCTGGTAATTATGCTAATTGTCCAGGTTATAAATGTTGCATGTAAATTATTCTACTATAGATTCTACTGTGATATACACGTATATATTATACACAGATGAATGATAAATTGTTGCAGTTTTTTTTTTTACAAAAGATTACTGTTTCATTTCCACGACAATAAACAATAAAGTGGAAAAATAGTAAAAAGTTTTTGAAACACATAAAAAATAAATTCACGAAATAATAATATGAAATAATAAAGATATGAATGGAAATTTATATTTTTTTTCATAAAACTTCTGGACTTATGGTGATGTGCTTCTCGATCATCGATTTACAGAATCATCATTATATCGTAAAATTCCTGGAGTTGAATTATGACACAAAATAAAAGCTTGGTTTTTCTGCCTTTAAGTGCTATATTAAGAGCTCAATAATAATGTATTGTGAATTATGATTCGATTAAAATGTTTTTTCCTTAATGATGCTTACAAGCTTCGACCTACTGTACGATCGAAACGAACGAAAATTAAAAATAGCATTTTTAGATTCATTCTTTCATTTAGCATATAAAAAGATGGGAATTTTAGTTTTTGCTATACGTTTATTTTTTTTTATTAATAATGATTTTATATAGTCTTTTTATAGTTCATCAAATATAGATCTATTTTGAAATTATTTATAAAATATATAAATGTTTTGTTATTTTTTTTATAGATTCTGAAATGAAAACTTATGTATTAATTTTTTGTTATTTTAATGAGTCATTAGTTCAAGGATTCGCAAAAATTAGTACTTTATCAAAAAAATAGATAATTTAAAAAATTTTCGAAGCACATTTTTATATCAGAATAAAATAATAATTTATATGAATACTTTAAGTATAAAATGAAAAATATTATATATAATATTTTTACAATCAACTAAAAACTAAAAAATTAATTTTCATTATTAAATATAGATTCTTTATCAAAAAACATGATACAAATATTGATCTGCTAAATTAATTCCCACGATAAATGTGGTGAAGTAAAACTAATAATTTGATTGAGAGTAAATTAATATTTAATTTTTAAAATAGATTACATATAAAAATTGTTTTGCTACATTGTATTTGAGTATAAAAATATATTTTGCTGAAAGAATTTTTTTTTGCTTATTATTTTGAAAAATGTGGCTTCAATTTTATTTTATTTATTTTATTTCATTTATTTTATTTTCTTCTTCTATAATTGTTCAATATCAATATTAAATACTTATACCTATTTACATTCAATCTTTATGTATTGTATATATATATATATATATATATATATATATATATATATATATATATATATATATATATATATGGAACTATTAAAATCACTGCATTATGTTGCACTGTTATTTGATTTTGATTTATGCTACAATCTCCCGTAGCCTCTATCTAGTGTCTATTTAATTAAAGAATAGGGATCAAAATGATTTCAAATTTGTTTTTAATATTTTTTACCAAATCATTACAATGATTTCAGAATGATTCTTTAACATAACGACTCAATGATTTCCTAGAGTGAGTGGCTCCTTGCCACTAAGTCACCTAGAAGCGCGTGAAAAATGTATTCCAAAATTCGACCCAAAGAGAAAAAGCGAGACAATATAAAAAAGTCTTAAAAACTGTCTACGAGAGTTCCAGCAGCTCTGTGATTCACGTGTATAATCAAAAGAAAATCAAGCCGAACCAATGTTTTTAATTTGTGGGTGTCGAAAGACATAGCGAGTGGAAAGTGCGAAAACGATGATGAATGCAGATTCTTGGCCGTATAAGATATAAGTCCAAGCGTTATTGCGTCGGCGGCAGTTCAAATTTTTTATTTGATGACGTTAAGATCCTCCAAGACAAAAATCGTGATTGTGAATGTGCCACAAAAACCCAGTCTGCAGATGGCCTCAAAACTGCTCTTTCTCCAACTTTATGCATTTCTACTGGCAAGTGGTAAAGTTTCGCAATTGATTTGATCTAGAATAACGTGACTAGTATAGAAATAGTGTAGAGACTAGTTTGACCTAAAATAAAGGAAAATGTGCTGTTAAATTACCGTGGTTGCCGAAAATTGCTGTACTTGGAAATTATTAGTGTTACGAACAGTTGACATAGTCAAAGGATTTCTATGCAATAATAGTTCATGGACGTTTTTCTCCAATACTACAATAATTCAACTTCTCATATTGTAAAATAATTTTTTCTTCATGTTATGCATCAGTTGTTCGTAAATTGAAAAAAAACTCTTACATTTCTTTTCGTGTTATTCATTTACTCAGAAAGTTGTATTTAAATGCTTATTTCCAAAGCCGTTTATGATAAACAAATATTTCAGTTCATACATTCGCGATTTCAGTGCGTCTCCATTTTTTTATACCCGACATATATAAACCGGATAAAAATGAACGGAATGATTAAAAACTGAATGAATTTCATGATTTTATAGAAGGCTGCTTGAATACCTATGATTTATGCATTTAATGACGTATTTTTCTTACTAATAGCGCGGGGATATCCAAGGTATTTATCCAGCGGCCAGACATGCATAGATTTGTGCTCCAGTTGTAACGGCATTGCGTCTTTCGTAAACGATCGATGTGAGTGCAATATAGGGGATAACTCCAACGAAGGTATTTTTTGAGATACTCATAACTATGAAACAACCAGGACAATGTCAGACATGTTCGGTGCTTATACTTTTTTTACATAAATAACGTAGCAACTATGCATGGAAATTTTTGAAGTTTAGAAATATATACCAAAATGCGTATTCACAGCTTTTACAATTTAAAATTCAATGTGTTAAATGCTTATATTTTGTAGAATTGAAAATCTTTCATCCATAGTTGGTATCCAAAATTTTGCAACTTTATTCATTTTTCTTCAGAGGCAGATTGCCTTATACGAATGAGGCGAGAAGCTGGAACACATGGATTAGATTCAATGTCATGTGACTTGAGTAATGATCGGAGATCGACCCGGTGCACTCTAGGGTTCAATCATCGCTTTGGAAATCGTGAGTACAATAAAGATAAAAGAAGAAATTTGCAGAAATAATATAGAGCAACGATATTTAATGCTTTAATCTCTAGAGAACATTCAAATATTCATCATAATTTTTTTTCAAAAAATCAGTAGCATTAGGTCCACGTGCATTGCTGAAATCTCTTCTTAGTCAGAAAATGTTTTCAATATTAAATAGCAACTTTATGTATGCTTCTTTGGAGATGAATGCAGTCGACCAATATAGAGTAAATTAAGCTGAAATAATCATTATTATATATCGATACCTGAGGGTAACACAAACCTAATTGAAATTTTGTAGTCATACTCCAATTTTTAAGGAATATGAATCCAAGTAAAAATTTCAAATAGCCCAATTTCAATGTCAGCATAATTTCTATATAATATGATTCGTGATTGTTATATTAATAACTGATTCGTGATTAGAAAACAAAATTGATTTCAGATGATTTCGAGCAACTAGCAAAATATTTTATGAATGATGGACCATTAACAGGAACCATTTTTCAAGCCCCACCTTATACTAATAAAGCCGAGAGTTCAGAACTTGCAGAATCTTCAAAAGTCATTACTCAACCTCCTGAAACAATGAAACAATCCACTAATACAGTACCAACTGAAAAGGTTGTGCTAAGTTCCAAGTCCGTAACATATTCTTTGTAAATCTATAGCCTACTAGACTTTATCAAATACTTCACATCAACAGGTTGCATCAACGCCGCCAACAAAAAACGAGCCAGTGAAATCAAAGGACTGTTTAAGAACATCTGAAACTAATGCACAACCAAAGAACAGTATGTCGTTATCGGAAACAAATCGCGCAAATTCCGAATTGGACGAATCTAGTTCGCAAACGTCTGGAAATGAGAATGGACAGATATCGGTTATACAATTCACGCCAGGCCCCAATACACCATTAATCCAAATTACACCAGGCTCCAAAGGACCAATAATTGGAGCCATAAACCCTAATACTTTAACTGGATCAGCCAGGCAGGCAAACTTAGGTGCAACTTCACATAACTGGGGTCCATCAATTTTAGAGTTTTTAAGTCGACAATTCTCACCGCCTATGCTTGGGATTCCACAAGCTATTAAAACTGTAACCGAGACTCCAGGTATTAGTGAATTAGTCAGTGCTCCAGGAAATTTATTAAATTCTCTTATGCAACGTTGGTCTAATAAGTTTTCTCGGCAAAATGATGTAAGTGTTGTTTTAATTTGAATAGAAACTTCTAATAAATATTTGTTCTGCCTTCCATAATAAATTTAAATATTTAAATCAATTAAACTTTTTGTATTAATCAAATGTATTGTACTTTTTGTAGAATGTTGGTTCAAAACCGGAGCCAAAAGAGTCTGTAAATCAAGGTAAAGAATCTCAGAACCTCAGTAATGATTCTGATAATAATAATGATCCAATTGTTCCTGCAAGCAACCCATCAGACAACACACCAGAAATTGATGATGCAAATTCTGAAGTAGATTTGCCATCTCCGAAAGAGTCTACAAATATAGCTGAAAAATCTGAGGCCCCTAGTAGTGATTTAGATAATAAAAATACTGCTAATGTTGATTCAAATGATCCATCAACAAATATGCCACAATTCAATTATATAAATACTAATGTGGGGTCACCATTATTTGGACTACTAAATCCCACTTTAGGTTCTGCTGCCCCATCACAACTATCATACTTTCCACAAATTCCAGGATTTTCAGCAATGCCTGTGATCCATAGCCCAGTAATAAATGGTTTGTCCCCATATAGTAGCTATATTCCTCATATACCATCACCGACTTATATTCTTAGTTCAGCAATAAGTATACCTTTAATTCCACCCTTCAATACTGAAGTGCCTTCTTCAAATTTTTATAAATCTGGAACACATACGGGTGGCCTTTCGACAAACACAAATGATAAAATTGTAGGTCAATCAAAAGTAGTTTCAAATCCAACTATGAAAGCAAAGAAAATGTGTAAAAAGTCAAATAAAGAAGAAGTTTCAAGAAAATTCACTAGAGATGTAAAAACATCTTTGGAGTCAGTCGATAGTCAAACAAAATTTCAAATGACTCGGGCACCAATTGAAAGAAAATCTGAAATTGAAATATAACAAAGTATCGATATATTAAAATAAGTGTCTATTTAAAATAGCACAACTCCGAGATCTTTAATTGATGAATTAATCAAACAGAAGCTTAAATTAACAATATCAATTACAAAAAAAAATTAATGTACATAAATAATTCTTAAGTAGCAAAAAAAAATATAAAAATAATAATATCAACAATTAAATGAACAAAAGAAAGGAACTGATGGATAATCAGATAATAGAATATAATTATAAATAGTATTTACAATAATAATTTAAAAACTTCAAATTTGTAATATAGATTTTTACTTTAATCTACTAATTTTTTTATGATTATATAAGTATATAAATTAAATATTTTATAGATAAGAAATTTACATTCTCTTTTTTTTCTTACAATGTAGAACTTCACATAAATCGTTCAGCCATTTTTAATTTTTGCACATAAGCTAATATTACACGAACTTATTAATAGTATTTAATTTATTAAAATTCAACTCTTCTCAATTAATTATTTCTTAGTAATGTTTGAAACAAATGTGAAGATCAGTTATAATAGATATTATTCTAATAATAATTTTATTATTCCATTCCACTAAAAAAATTGTATATAATATCTGATAATTGTAATCTTCAAGGACTTGAAATTTAATAAAGCCAAAAATATATATAAAAAAATTATGATCATTAATTTTTAATTAGTTTAAATAATATTTAAAAGTCACTATTTGTATATTCTTCAAGAAAAGAACCATAACAGAAAATAATCATATACAGCATTCGACAACATTACAATATTTTCTTGAGAAATTCACCTCCGACCCTTGCCTTTTCCTTTTTTTGATGTATTTGAATTTGTCTGCTGAGTTGATTGTTCTCCAGAAGACTGTTTACCCTGCCTTGTTTTTAATTTAGGAATATTGGAACCTAAAAATACTAAAAGAGATTCTCGAGTTGGAAAATCTGCATTAACTGGTAATCCATCATCATTTTTTAATTGTACACGAATACGTCCATAATATAAATGCTCTTTGCTGCGTTCTCTGGAGTAAAGTTTATTTTCAACACCAATTTGTAATCCAGCACTGAGAAGTACATCACGGATTTCATGAAAAGTGGGATTATCTATACATTTGTCCTTAGCAAGTTTACGCCCTTGTGCTAATGTCTTTTTATTATTAATATAGGCAGGATAAATACAAATCCATCTAAATATATAAAAAAACCATCATTAACTATTGCATATTAGATACGCATTATTAAAAGTTGACAATATTAGGTATTTATAATTGAATATTGTATTGTACTAATTATAGAATTTAAGACAGTGAACAAAATAAAATAAATTTTTTATAAATGTGTTCATTATTAACTGTAAAGTAATTAAAAGTAGTAAATTTAACTTTACAGAAATTTGGAAGCAGTATGTACATAAATTTATTTTGTTCAAGGCATGAATCTGATATATTTCAAAAAATGTTAGTTTTAGGTTAAGTAATTCTAAAGAAAAAAAAAACAGATTAGGTCACTATATTATTAAAAAAGTTTATAAATATATTACATAGATTACCTTTGCCTGTCACTATGATTTTTTGATGGATCCCAAATATTTGCCATGTTTACTTTCTCCCTTTATTTATACAAGTATTATGAGACAAATCTACTGTATTATCTGTAATTAAGAGTCAAGTAGCTTCTGATGGTAGTGCCTGACCATCATCACAAAGATAACAGCTGTAACTATAACGCAATTAAAATACAATCTGATACAATCTGGTTAAAACATCTATAACTTTTTATGCATAATCCGACGTATAATAAATACAAATTATGATCATGAATGATATAAATAAATGGAGTGCGAGAACATACGTGGCATTATGATAAAACAGGTTTCTATTCTATTCTTATTTATCGCAGAGAATATATATTTTAGATTTATATCAAATTAAAAATATATTAGTATATTATTTATATAAGTAATAATTATCTTTTTGTTTAAAACATTTAATAATTTCAGAAAAATCTTACTTTTGATACAAGTAATTCAACACTTAAATAGATTAAGTGTGATAAAATTTTTTGAAAATTTTTATTCATTCTTTGATAAAATATATTTTTATATTGGCAATAATAGCAATTCTATACATTAAAACGTACATTAAAACGTAATTTTTCACCTAAATGATTTATTAATATCTTTCTATAATAAAGATTGAATGTCCCAGGTTATGTAAATTATAATGTAATATAATTTAAATATCATATATTATAAACACAGATTTTATTTAAAAATATATAAATTTAAATTAATAATTTTAATATTTAATTTATAATATTAATAAAAAGGTAGAGAGAGAAAAAAAAAACAACATGGGCTCGTCCGGGATTTGAACCCGGGACCTCTCGCACCCGAAGCGAGAATCATACCCCTAGACCAACGAGCCATATAATGTCGATAAGTGAAAAGCTCTAATTCAGGTAATCGCAACAAAATCAATGTTCGACTTTCAATAAATTTTTTTATTTATATAATTTTTTCATTAAAAAAATATAGTTAATATATTATTATTTTAATTAATAAAATAACTAAACAAATGCAACACTTACTTGGTTTTATGCTAATCGGAATTTAGAAGAAAATCTCTTTCATAAACGTAAAAGATTATCAGACATTTTTTTATATATGAAAAGTAATTTTTTTCAATATTTATATTTTAAAAAATGTCTTACAACATTTTTGTACAGTAAACAAAAACTTTGGCAAAAACATAATTTCAAAACTTTTGGATAAAAATATTATAACTGAAGTTCCTAAATGATCTTGAGATTGCTATTGATCTTAAATCCGATGTCCGACGGGACCACTATACTTTATTGAAAATGATTAAATTATTCATAAACTTTACATTGAAAAAAAATTTTCCTTATGTCAAGTAAATATTTACTTCCTTTGTACCAAGTAAATCATTTTCTTAAATTAAGAAAATATCCTCTAAATTGAAGACGACGTGATTTGATTTAAATGGACTTTTTTGCATCAAGTAAATACTTCCTTTATTTACAATATATTTTCTCAATTTAAGAAAATAATTTACTCGATACAAAAAAAAAGAAAATATTTACTTAAATAAACTATTTATATAAACTTGTTGAGAACGGAACATTTTATTTTTGATTCATGTTAGTGTTTTAGAGTACAAATATTAGATTAAAAATATTAATAATATTATTGGGTTAATTATCTTCGCATGGGATACGTATTTTCTCTAGAGATCAAATTCTTGGCTATGTTTCATTTCAGGAAAATCCCAGATGATTCCCGCATCTCAACGAAGAAAAACACACGGAATTGTAGCAGGAATTGCAGTCTCGCCGACGTTATTGAAATTTACGCATAATAAAGAAAAAATGAAAAAATGATGCTTATATATTAGAAACTTCAAAAGGTAAAATCGAAAACAGCCAACAACTAAATGCCAGTGATGCAAAAACTGAATCTGAATTACTATTTGTTTCGACAGGATCGTTTCATCATCAGCTTTTGACCCGATGTCGATCGACCAGGGCGACGGGCGATAATTAAACCGATCTCGAATTGTCGCAGCCGCAATTCTCATTGACGAAATGGAATGAAAAACGTGAAAAGACCTCCGATTTTCCGCGGGCTCCCCGCGAGCGTTAAAAGCTCGTTACGTAAAAGGATCCACGCGTAAATAATGAGCGCGCGCGCGCGCGCGGCGCAATGATTTTCCATGGCCAAATGGCCAGGAAGCGAGCTGAATTTACCGATTTTCGCGAGGCAAAACCGGTCGCGGATTCTCGGACGCTCATTGCTCTAGCATCTTCGCTCTTCGAACGTGTGCGCATTTTTAAATGATCGAGCCCGGCTATTGTTGTGTGTAGTATGTATGTGTGTGCGCGCGCGGGCCTGTGTGCCATGGATGTGTGCAGCTTCCGCATAATGCAATTCCACTCCGCACTTTGTCCTTTATAAATCGAATGAGTTAAATACTGCATTCGTAGCAAAAATAAGGCTTTTTGTCTTACTGGCCAGAGATTGTATTCGTCATTATAGTTCTTTAAAACATATATAATTATTTACAAATAATAGCCAGGGAATAGATTAAAAAATTTAACGACCAAAAGAAGTAGTTCTGAAGAAAAAATTCAAACTACTAAACCGATTCTATACTGCATTACCTATAAGATTAAGCACTGAATTTATAAAAAAAAAGAATATTTTATTACTGAATATTTCCAATAATGTCATCTTATAGCAATTGAATTATTTTTATGTTTTTCTAGACTAAATATAACAATTATTGAATAGAAAACTGATATATTTGTAGGGCTTTAAATCATAGATAAATTGTACATGCATTTAAAAAAGTTGATAAATTGATTTTTATAATTAGACATTCGGATATCAAATAAGTAAAAGAATTTATTATTATATAGCATTTGACTACCAGTAGAAAGTCATATATATATATATATATATATATATATATATATATATATATATATATATATAATTCAAAAAATTATTTAATTCCTATTCTTAATTTGATTGCACGAAATAAGATATCCTTTTTGTTCTATATAATTCGAGGCATACCACACACGTCATATGATGGATGATGATCATATAAGATGATTTTGAAGTTTTTATAAATATCTATAATTCATTGTTTATTTTGAATAAGTGCTGTTTTATCGTATCGGCGTCTGGAAGCATTAATATTAGTGATATATATTTTGAACATTTAAAGGAGCTTTAAAAGATTTTCTACCTTTGACAGTATATATATATATATATATATATATATATATATATATATATATATATATTTAGGTTAATGTTTTTAATTAAAACTTTTCAATTAATAGATATATAATTACAAAATGTAAAAATAATAATTTAAATTATTTTAAAAGCAGAATAAATGTACATGTGACAATATATAATTATAACTTAAGAAAAAGTAGAATAAATGTAATTTTTTCTAAAGAATTTTTGAAAAAAAACTAAAAGATTCAATAAACTTATTTGAGAAACAATGATTTATTATACTTTCTAATATTATGATTTCTATAATTCTGTCAGTTTTGATTTTGACCTTTCGAACCTTGATTTTGACTACACAAGTTAGTGTAATTGTGGAGAGTATAAGCATTAATATAGAATGATCAGATCTTGAGAGAATGGAGAAGAGTAATAGAGGCCGTAAAATAAAAGTTACTCATGAAGTTCGAATTAGCGGTCTATTAAAAGATCATTTACAAATTAATTTTTTTATCTGCGTGAAAAAATGAATTTCTATCGAAATATTTGCCATTTCTATCGAAACTTTGGCCAAGTTTGAAAAATTTTTTCAAGTATTGCAGAACGTATTAAATAGGGAACACATAGCAATCTGACAAAATATGGTAAATTTGGTAAAATTGGCAAATTTGGCCAAAGTTTGAAAATAACAATAAAAATTCTCTATGAAATGTAAAAGTGAACTTTGAACATACTTGATCAAACTTTGTCAGACTTTGCTATAAGCATCGGTACTCGAATTGTCCAAACATAATTCGAAATAATCCTAATCGAAAAGTTAGAAATCGAGAACATTTTTCTAAAACATAATTAGCCAGTTTAGGCTCAATTATTTCAGAATTCGCCATGGTCAAATTTTTTCTCTAATTGAAAAGGCATTTCTTTATATTTGTTTATAACAATTAAAAACATCAAAAACGAACAATTTTTAAATATTTATGACCGTAAATTACGAATGCAAAAATTAGCGATCTGATCAGTTTTGAATAACTTTTTCAACTTTTGGACAAGTGCTGCGCATCGAAAATTCTCATGGTTTTTCTCTTATATAAGATTAAATCAAAATTAACAGATTTTCTTTATGCCACTTTTTAGTCACTACTTTTTCCATGAAAGGAGAAATGTCATTATAGTGAAATTTTGAATTACTGTATTATTATTAGAATTACTCGAATCATTGAATTATTACTGTATCGAATAGTTTGTTATACAAAATAACCATTGGTGACAAAGTTTGATTGCAATAAAATTTTTGCATCTACACACACGCGCGCGCACACGCATACGCACACAAAAGTTACAATAAATTATCCTATACCTTAGTATACTTATCAAATACCTAAAAATAAACCTGATTATTTATTTATTGCTCAGCTGTTGGATCAAGACTGCTTACGCCGAGCTTCGTGCAACAGCTCGAGCCACGTACAGGCTGCATAACATTGTTATCCCGCCCACCTCGTTACGAGAGAGGAGCCGAATTATTATACATAAATAGTCTCGGTGAAAATGTCATGCGGTGAGCAAAAATAGTATATAATCGCGAGAGATTTCGCGTCCTCCTCAAAAGACCGGCAATCGGCCGCGAAGCAAGGAGCGTTAAAAAGGCACCAATTGCCGGGTGACTATATATAACAACCGGAAGCTAGTTATATGAATCCGTCCCCGGTATATAGTCTCGCGAAGCTGGCCATCTACCCGCCCTCCCCCCTTCCACCGTCCGTCACCTCTCGCAAAACTAGGCGCGCGTTATGTATATATATATATATATATATATACACACATGTATGTACAGATCGCGAAGCTCGTCACAGCTCCCGGACCTCCGACCCCGGACCTTGATGTACGGAGCACACGATGCGTGTGCCTCTGTACATTTCGCTCTTTAAACCACGCGCTATCGCCGCAAAAGCGGCCACACGTACCGCGGACGCGGACGGGCGCGCATTCTATACATACACACACACACACACACACACACGCGCACACACACACGCGCGCACACACCACACACGCACACACACACGTACACACATACACTCGCACGCACACAGTCACGCACACCCATACACAAACACGCACACATACACCAATTCGCGCACAAACACTACTGAAACGCAAGCGCACACACGCGCACATAGTATACGTTACCCTCGCAAATGTTGCACATGTCGCACGCGCCGCAGGACGCCGCCGCCTCGGCATCGGCGGACCGACCGGCTGGGACGAGGACGGCCGGGACGACGGCGAGGGCCCCGCCACGGGGGCCCGGCGGGCATCGGCTGCTGGCCCTCCTCCTGCCCCTGCTGCTGCTGACGGCGCTGGTGGCCCTGGAACGGGGGCAGCCGGCCTCGGGGGCCGTCGCGCGGCCCAGGACGCCGAGGGCCGCGGCCTCGCGCGAGAACAGTGAGTGCAGCCGAGCGAGGTATTCCTTTTCGCCTGGTGCGCCTGTGATATTGGATTTTGCGCCCGTCGCCCCTTTTTTCAACGCATAAAACGCGCCCGACAGCTCGTCGTTCAAAAAAATCCCGCGCGATATAAAGCGAGCCAGCCCGAAGGGAGTGCGGAAGGTGTCGTCGGGGGGGGCGAGGGGGGGGGCGTTCTCTCTCTTTGTTTTTTCCAAAGACTGCGTCGTGGTGCGTTTGTTTCTACATCGACGTAGCGTGAGCGTGCAACGAAGTTCGTATGGCTCCTTGAGCTGTTTCCCCACCCCTCTGTGAGAATATGCATGGAATTTGAGTGGAGAATGTCAAAAAATTAGAAATATAATTTTGTATGAACGTATGACAGCTCTGAACGGAATTTTCACTTATCGTACCGACACTCGTGCAGGCGAATTTGTTGTTTAAGGTTGCTCCATTGACTTTTCAATAATCTTATAAACGACATAATAAAATTTCATTATATATACTTAGTATTTCATTAAGGAAACTAAAAGAGCAAGTTATGTTTTTCAAAATATCATTTTATATTGTGTTCTATGGAAAATGGATAGAAACTGATTCATAAATTAATCTTAAAGTCTCACTATCTTCATAAAACTATACCGAAAGATTATTAAAGATTATTCATTAAGAATTGTTTTAATACAAAAGAAACAGTGAGTCGATATTCAAACTATTTTAAAAAATAAATAAAGATAAAGCTTTTTTGTAATCGTATAGTTCACGTTAAATCGTATAGTGACTTTTTTAGCGTATGTATTAAAAACGAACTTTAGAAGTCGCTATTTTGATATTTTGAAGATTTGCCATTTTATTTTCTTTTACCCACCATCTAAACCAATTTCTAATTTTTCGATAAATTAGTATAAGCAGCAGAAACAAATATAAAACATGACCTGGATATATTTCATCAAGCATAGATTTCGTAGTTTTCTCTAATACTTTAGATATTTCTTTAAGATTTTAAAGAGAGAAAAAAGAGAACTCGAGATATTTTTTTTAAACAGACATAAATTTCAAAGATTTTTTGAGATCTTACATAGGGTTACTGTCCATTTATTTGCAAAACGTCCTTCAAATCGAGCTGACATACATACAATCTGGAAGTCACGAAAACTAAATATACGTTGTTATGATGTCTGATATTCTTCGACATTAGTTTAATAACATCAGCAATCGATTTCTTCAATTTTAAAAATTACACATAATGTATCGATGAGCTCGGTGCGCTGAAAATAATTAATATTATATTTTTGACAAAACTATTTATGATAAGCTCAATTTTTAAATTTGTTTTTGCAATTATATACTGTAACTGTATTTTAATTATAATAAAATAAACAATTAGTTTTTTGTATAAACAAGTCTAATAGCAACGGATATAATTGAAAAAAAAATTGAAGAAAATATATACACATATAATACAAAATATTCATTGCTATAAATGTTTTATGAAAAATCTTACAAAAATTTTAATTTATTTTGCGACTTGCGCTGCTTAAGCAAATAATGCTTAAAGTTAAATATCTTTAAAATTCTTAAATTAAAAAATTAAAATATATTACATAATTGCATGCACTTATGCTTAAAAAAGTTTTTAGCTTTTTTTGAATGTATTAAATGTATGCTCGTTTTATTTCTTATAAAATGTAATATGTTGCATTAAAATCAAGCTATTTAAAAACGTCCAAGAATGGTTTAAATTTATTTAGATAAACAATAATGAAACTTCATAGAAATTATTAAAGGCATACGATCGCTTAATTTTAGTTATTTTATCACATTTCATTCGTCCATTATGTTATGCATGTATACACGTACGATATAAGCATTTTCTAGGATTTTCAAGCCGATATTCTTAAGTATTCTCGATACTCCTTTGAAGATATGAATTTCTACCATAATCGCAATCGAAGAACGAAAAAATATCGAATTAAAAGACAGTCGCAGCTTTATATAATAATAAATCCCCCCACCCTTCTGGCGCTCCAGTAGGTTTATAATACGGCCATAAAATAGCGAACGGGCAAAAATAGTAATAATCGCTGAGCGCGCCCGCGGCGCACAATGCGGCCATTGTGTGGATCGGCATAAAAAAAATTTCCCCGGCGGCGGGGGGGGTTTAAGTTGCAGATGAAGGAAGCGACGATCACCGGCCTAATGGAGGAGGGGGTCATTTCGATTACACGAATGCCGACGATTGGTCCAGCGATTTTCCGACCTGCGCCGGCTCCAGGCAGTCGCCGATCGACATAAATCTCCTGAAAGTCGAGGTGATAGAGACGAAGCCGCCCTTGGGCCGGTTCGGCTACGACGGGAGGCCGTTAAAAATGCGGGTCACCAATAACGGACACTCGGGTATAAATATAACTAAAGTTTTAAGCTTGATTTAAAAGAAAAATATATGTACTTAAAAATTCTGGAATATATACGTAAAATATGCCGCTCTAAGTATATATTTTTATTCATAATTATTCCAAGTAAGACTTAACATTCAGGCCTAAAATTTGGCTATTGCTATGAAAATCCGAGTAAAAACTTTCAATTTTGTTACTAAATTCGAGCTTTATTATTATCAATCGCTAATTTGATAATTATACAATAAATGCATTACGTAATAACAGATTAGATGATAACTTATCTCTCTTAAAGCAAAAAAAGGCATTGTAATCGTTGAGATTGCGTGGTGTGTATTACATAAATCAATTAAATTAACAGCTCAATTGAGTGGTGAGTGGCCAGAATTTAATACGCCGACTATCTACGGTGGCCCGCTTACGGGACTTTATGAGTTTGCTCAATTGCACTTCCATTGGGGTGCCGATAATAATGCTGGCAGTGAGCACACAGTTAGCCGTCAAAGGTAAGCGGATGTAAAGAGCTCAAAATAGACGGTACATGTTTATTTGTAATATAATAGCTTTGAAATTTAAATTAAAATTTTGACGATAGGGCATAGTATTCAAAAAATAAAATAATAGCATCCACTTTGTGTTATTAGTCAAGAATCATTTTCATAGGTTAAAATCGGTCATCAAAGTCATCATTCGATTAATGGATAAAGAACTTTCAAATAAACCAAATACCAACATTTTTAAAGAGGAATACCTATTATAAAAAAATACTGTATATTTTAATTTCAAGAAATACAATCTCTATTCCTAAACAGAAATATTTGCTTCAAGTAAAAGATTTTATAAAACCCATATTAAATACATTACTTTTCTTTAAAATCGACTGTGGCTCCAACGATTTCTGCAATGTAAAGTTGACGTTTACAAGAGATTCATAAGAAAAAACTTTTTCAGACTGAATTATCTTTTAAATCGTTTTTTACCATTTTTAATTTATAGCAAATTAAACGGGTTTTACCAGTTAACTTTAAATCCTGTTCACCTTCTAAAATGCTTTCGAACTGATAAAAACAATCTGATTTTTAATTTTACTCTATAATATATTACGATTTCATTAAAATTAGCATACAAGGATCGGGCTTTCTTTTATTTTTCTTGTTCTTCAATAAACCATTTGTAAAATAGAAGGTTCAATTTTTTCTGTAGATTTTTGGACTAACTGATAATCAGAATCCAGCAATCAAAACTTAATAGTAGAGCCACTGAAATCAATACAATTTTTAAGAATAGAATGGCATAAATTTTGTTAAATTTGTACTTTAAGCACAGCATAAAATACTATATATACACTAGCGTAACTTTCATCTGACTAAAAAATTCCTTTTTTTCTCCCCTTATATTCATGTTATGCTATTGTTAAATGTAAAATTTAATGTAACATATTTCATGTATATCTTATAGCTATCCTTTAGAAATGCACATGGTGCATTGGAAGAAGGCATATGGAAATATAAGTGAAGCCTTGAAACACGACGATGGAATAGCAGTTATTGGATTTATTATGTCGGTAAGAACTAAAATGATATTAAACATAAGCATGGTATTCCTGACCATTTCAAGAGAAGACTTCCTTATAAAAGTCTTCGTAATTATTTTTAGCTTGCTGAAAACGAAAATATAGGCATTGAAAAGATTCAGTCCGGTTTCGAAAAAATTTTGAAGCCTCACCAAAGCACAGAAATCGAACCATTTCCATTGTCTCTCTTAATTTTGGACTTGCTGGATGAAGGATACGTTACTTATTTAGGGTCACTGACAACGCCGCCCTGCGCTGAATCGGTTATTTGGATACTGGCCGTGCGCGTTAAGGATATAACCATCAACGAGGTTAGGAATTAACAAGATTTCCATCAAAAGTGTTTTAATTCGAAGTTCTATGTTTTGAGGAAACGTGCGTAATTCCTACACTATGCTATAATCAAGTGGCATTGCATTAAATTTACGTTGACGTTCTGAGCAATGCATATAATTATCCGAGGATCAGAAATTCATAAAACTACTTGCAAAATATAACTGTACGTCTTCGTGTTTTTTGGGACGCCAAATACAAATGCTCTATAGTGTTTTAGATGTTTTTTGAGTTTGCAGCGAAATCTCCAACGATATCTCGAGTAATAATCTATGTGAATATTCAATCCTCAAATCACTGCAAACCGGAAACCTGCGACCTCCAAAATCACAAACCCCAGTCCCATTAATCTCAGATGCACCTATTCCAAGATGTTCAATTGCGAATTTGCTTGGAATTTCTTGAAAATACAGAATACTTTTCGCGTGGTGGAACAATACAATCACTAAATTTTTAGTCTATACGACATAATGGCACGTGCAGTTGTCTTCTGCAACTTGTTGGTTTTTTAATATTTGGCCCTGTATATGATTATAAATTACCATAATTACTATATTGCTTTCATAATTTAAATTAGTGTAAAAAATTGATCTCTTGAAGTAATCTTTATTCTTACTTTTTAAAGTAATATTTGTGAATATAGATTTAATTCCTTCACTTATTGAAATTATATATTTGCGTAATATATATTTTCGTTTAAATGGAATAACTAAAAAAATATTTTTTCAATTGATATTTGGGATAATGGTTTGAATATGGCATCAATAACATAATTTTATAAAACATAGAACTAGAATTCTTATTATATAATGTAATTTTATCATTTCTATACATTTTTAACAATCATTATATTGTTCTTTCTATAATAGGTGGAGCTATTTAGAAAACTTAAATTAAGCAGAAACGATACCTATAATTATAGACCCACACAAGATTTGAACGGAAGAACTGTTTATTATTTACACGAAAACGTTATGGATTAAAAATCACATTGGAATTTGAAGAAATCTTAATATAAAAAATATTTTCTATGCACGTGACTTATAAAAAATTAAATTTGTTATTGTAAATTTTAATGTAACTAAATTTTATGATGCATAGTTCATATTTCTTAAAAATGAGATATTTATATAGTATATTATATTTTATAGATAGATAGAAAATATGGCATCTATAAATTTATTGTTTTCTATCAAATAAGATATTTTGAATATTGTAATATAATTTATATTTTTGTTAAGTAAAAGTTTATTGTTAATTCCTACTTTGTATTATATAAAATTATTAATTATAATGCTAATATATAAACATTACTATACAGTGCATATTTATTTTATCAATTGTATAATAAAAAATCTACTATGTTTTCAAATAAAAAGTATTGCTAATCTCCACTAATTTCCTGAGAGGATCGAATTTTCACTCTGTAAACCAGTCATTATCCAGTGGCATTTAATAATTTTTAAAGATCACATTTTAATTACAGGTAACACAAGTTGAATTATCTATTATAAATAGTGCCCTTTGCAAGCTGCGAAAATAATATCTATGGACGATTCTTACTATAAGGCTGATAAAATCTTCATACTTACAATATAGATACGAATTAGAAAAAATTGTAAAATTGTAAAATTATTTACATAGTAACTTATAGTAAACGTTTATGTTAATATAGTGATATCATATTAAATCTTAACTTATAAAATAAAAAAAATTTCAAAACAAAAACCGTTTTAAAAAAAGTATAAAATAACCCATGAAGATATATAACTATATTTTTTTTGTAATTACCTTAGAGGAAAGGAATAAAAAAATCTTTAGTAATCTGAAATTTAACAAACCATTTCAAGAAATGAACTGAAATCCAAAGAGGTGAACAATTAACCTAAATAAACTTTACAGCCTCAATAATCTCTTATACGCATAGTACATCTTATCTATGACATTCCAATAAAGTTTGAAATATTTATCTTGCATTAATAGAAAAGTTGTATTATGATGTGCTTTTATTAAACTAACAAATGTATATAATGCAGATGAAACTATAAATCTAAATGCAAATGTTCCTTTAGAAAAAAAGTTTCAATTAAATGTTTGTTTGAGTATGGTCTATAATAAGTATAGATTTGGCACAATAAATTGATTTGTTTGGAAATGTGATTCTGATATCGACGTATTAATTATGATTGATGATCATAATTTAATTACGAATATTAATTACAAATTAATTATTTATTTATTTATTATTATTAATTATTTATGAATTAAAATACGTATTAAATATGAGTCTATAATAATATATGATGTACATTATATTATATATATATATATATATATATATATATATATATATATATATATATATATATTCGAATAATGCTTATTCATGTACAGTTTTAAAAGTTTCATTAAACAGCTTAGAATATTTATGTTTAAATCTAAATTTAAATAAATAAATAAATGAAAATCACAATTTTTGTAATGAAGGCTCGTCAAAAGGAACAAAGAACAAGAAGAAAGACACGGTTCATCGAATAAAGGAAATTCTCTGGGCCTGTTATACTGATCAATAATTCTGATCATTTTTGGAAAGAACATATAAAGATATATAAATATATCTTATTCATCGAAGCCTATATGAAAGGAATTCATTTTTCTAAAAGCAAAACAAGTTGAACAGCACATCAAAACTGAAGTTTCTAAAGCAAAGTGTTGCTTGAAGAAAATCGAGATTCGTGTATATAAATTACACTCGATTCCTCTCTTTGGTCAACACAGTGGATTAATTACAATTTAGACTTATTTATGTGTATATATATATATATATATATATATATATATATATATATAATAGCTTATATATATATATATATATATATATATATATATATATGTATATATATATATATATATATATATATATATATATATATATATATATATATATATATATATATATATATATATATATATATATATATATATATATATAATCTGCAGCAGCTGTAGAACTAGCTCTAATGAAAATGAAGTTTTTCTGACGTGTAACTTCTAATTAGAAATGGAGATCGAATACAATGGCACTACTTCTATATTAGATATTCTTAGTCTTCATGAAGTAATAAAGGATGTAGATAAGAATTATACTACTAAAGGTATCACGCATGAATTATATATTAAAAAATAACAAAAAGAACTGAATACAAAATCTATGATATATCTAAAAAGTTTGTTAAAATATTGTCTGTCTCAATTCTATCGATAAAATAGGAATGTCTTTGACAACAACAAATTTATAATTACAGTAATTGGTGTGATTTTCAGGAAAATCTTGAAATATATAAACTTTAAGTAACAGGAAATGGCTTTCAATCGTTTAAACATATTTGAAGCGCTGAGGTGTCTCTTTTATTAGTTAGCTACTATAGTTTACAAATTTGCAGTGCTAAGAAAAGCTTAAATACAATTTTAACAAGATAAATATAATTATAAGTCTGAAATCAAGATTTTATGAAAGATCAGTAGCATATCGTTTTGGACATATCAGTAGCACATCGTGTACAATAAATACAAAATATTCACATGACACTTCAAAGTTGTATCAGGTATTAAATTCGTAGATACTAAGAAGAATAATAAGGCATCGATTAAAAGCGTTTATGAGAAAATGATTACTACTTTAAATAGAAGAGCAAAACTGTGCTACAGAAAAGAAATCCTCCAAGTTTCCGTTAGTTATCCATCAAAATTAATATTTTAAATGACTAGATTAATTCGTTTTGGAATATATTTACTAATTCATGTTTGATTAGAATAATTCATTTTGATACAAACACTGGATCCTTTTTAAAAGAAGCGGGCATATTACAAATTGATGTAAAACTCAATCTCAGTGTATATTTCAAATATATTTTAAAATAATATATAATATACATTGCATATAAAAATTCAGCGAGAATCGGCACACGTTTTCCTATCAATTCTGTACTGCTAAATATAAATCTATAGTAAAAATATGTTGTTACCTCCATCGATTTAAAAAAAAAAAAGTTCGTGAAAAACAGTGGTTGCTGCTTAACATCTCCGGCGTAATGTATCTACAGTTAAATCAAAACGAATAAGAAACGTAGGGACAAGCCAATACAAAATTTACAGCATTCTTGTGCATCTATACGCTCAACGTCGTGTCATATTGAATAAAAAAATGTTCATTTTTCAGTGCAATTAATTAAAATGAAATATGCCAGAACCCTTGAACATTCACGTGACCTTGGGTATCTCCGGACTGACTCGCGAGGGCCAGTGAAAGATATCGCAAGTTCACTTTTCGTGACAAAGAAGAGTTCGAGAAAACCGATAATTCCAATCAGTTAGATCTCGGCAGCACAGACGCACTTGCGAGCTACGTGACGCACGGTGCCATTGCACGTGATATACGGCGTCGTCGCAAGGCATCGGGGATTAAGGCTTGCTCGATACCGTACAGCTGTGTCGGATAATTATTATGCAAAGCGTTTCCGAAATACTTTCGCAGTCCGAGCAATTAGGATCCGACAATTAATGCATGTTTTTGTCAGCAATTGGCGATGTAAAGAATATTTATATACATTTACTGCTCGTGGGCTCGAAATTGACAAGGCGGGCGAAAATTTGTATACAGTTCTTGTAAGGAATGGAAGGACATGCGATCGCGACAGGGTTGAGGAACTATTTGAATTTTAGAAAAATATTTTTTCACCAAACTACCATAGACATTATTTCTGAAAATTTTCGCCCATCTTCTCAGTATACATTTCCTTGCACTATAATTTGCCGATAAAAAGTATTTCTCAGAAATTTTGTATAGAGCAAGAAACGATCGCGTTATCGTTGACCAAGTTTTTACTTCTCACATAGCTAGTCTATTGTAGGCTTACGCATGTTACACCTAGATAGTCGTCTCAGCTTCGGCTCAGTTACTTTGACCGACTATTTCTAGCTGTCTTCTGGTGACATAGGTAATTATCATTAGCTCTTATTGCGGTTTGCAATATTCAACTACAGAGATAAATTCATGTAAAATGTATTTTCGCACTTCTCTTTGCACGTGGA
Source organism: Sycobia sp. Sy_11 (assembly GCA_018907035.1). NCBI lineage: Eukaryota > Metazoa > Arthropoda > Insecta > Hymenoptera > Epichrysomallidae > Sycobia > Sycobia sp. Sy_11. The sequence goes on from JACCIC010000141.1 coordinate 1,164,992, forward strand.
CCTTTAAATTATTCGAAGATTACATATGAAGTTTAATTTCGGTTTTTAAAATGTTTTCATTAATTATCAAACACGACTGACCTTTAGTTGAATGCAACACAAGTAATAAATTTTTATAATCCTTTATTCGCTTATGTAATCTTTAAAATATTTATATAGGAGGCTTCTTTTAATGTTCATTTTCTTGTAAAAGTATGTCTCTTTTGCTCCTCCAGCAACCAATTAACATCATTCCATCCCTCTCTATAGTGTCTATAAATTCCCTCAATAACCTGATTCTATCTTTTAACTTCTTAGTTCGTCGAAGTCTCTAATGTATACAGAAAAATAAACCAGATATGAATTTCAAATTCACGAGACATCGTAATTTATTGCAATCTTCCATAGTTTCGCTTACAATCATTTTAAGATTTACTTTCATCATCTCGAGAAAGTTTTCTACCGAATTTTACAAAATTTATTCTCGCCTCTTTTGGCGCAATATTTTAAAGAAAAACTTAGTCTTTTAGTCGAGTAAAAATTTCAGATCCATAATGTTAGAACAATTATTTGACCACTGGTCGTTTTATTATACTAATCGTTCTAGTCTCTAAAGATAATCATTTGGCCAATGCTGACTAAGTCACATACAGAAGTAACATAGTTGCTTCGTAAACGAAAAAGCAAACCATTATGCAGATCGTTTGATGATGAACCTCTAAACTAATTCAGTACAGCTAACCGTGCATCTTCAAGCTCCGATACGGTGGTTTCCAACTTGTCGTATTGATTTTGAAAACGTAACGTTTACCTCCACATCCGTCTAATGATCTTCGCAAATCTCACATTAAAATTTTCATCAAGCATAATCATCGTACGTCGACGAGACATTCTGTGGCGCGTTAACGCCGACGCGCAGGTCTTTGAAATTCCGAGCTTTCCCGCGCATTACATATCCTCCAGTAGGGAAAATTCGCGAGCATAGCGGACGACTCGGTCGCGCGCAGTCGCGCCGACGGCGCAGAGGCGGGCAGACTATATCAAGCTACATTACATGTTAAATAACGTGTTCCAGGCAGCACACGTCAAGCCGATCCAGCCAATCGGGGCCGCCCGCGGACTTCGCCGTCGCCCGAACTGCGCGCGCGATCCGCGCACGTGTGCGCGCTGATAGCGTTCCTCCTCCCCGCCCCCCGTGCAGGCTGGCCCGCACAGCGGACGCGTGCACAATATCGGCGAAAGGGGGGCACGCGACGCCGCGCCGCGACGATTGCCGCCTCCTCTGCCGCTGCCCGCGACGCGTCCGTCTGCTCGCCGCGACGAGCAGTACAGCAAACGCTCTGCCCTCGTACGCTTCTGGCTGCTGCGGCTCTCGCGGCCGTCCTCCTGCCGACCCACGAGCCCCCGCCGCCCCGCGGACCCGCGCGCTCAAATAGCAACATTAACGGAACTCGCCAGCGATACAGGCGCGCCGTAGAGCGGCTCGGCTCGAAACCCGCCCTCCGCTCGCTTGCCCCCCGAGAGACCTCGGGAGCCCGCCTGGTGGTGCAGACGGCCCGCGCAGCTCGTTACGTCCCCCGTCGGAGTCCCCCTCCCACGGCCCCCCTGGGCTTCGTCGAGATTCGGAGCATAACAAGAGGAGCATGGCCGAGAAACAGAGCGTGTGCATCGTGGGCTCCGGAAACTGGTGAGTTTCTCATTTGGCGCGGATCGCCCGAGTTTTTCGTAGTCGTCGCCCGTCGCCGTCGCCGCCTCGCTCGCGCGAATACACGCGTGATCTCGCTCGCTCTGATTTGAGGTTAGTCCGGATACTGTGCGCTTTCGAGCAGTAGGTTTTCGTATTGTATCGGATCACCCCCCCCCCTGCATTTAATTCGACGTCGGCTAGGCTTTCGAGCGGAGATCTTTTTTGTGAGTTTACGCCGTTACGAAAAGTCGAATACGCGAGGATAATCGTTGAACAAGAAGTCTAGTTCGGGATGTTTATTTTTTTGGCAATGATTTGCTCGACTCACTTGCCTGCTTTGTTTACTTCTAAAGATTAAATACTTAACTTGCTCGGAATGTTAAATTATAAATGTTTCGGAGTAATTCGCACTATCGCCGTACGTTTGCTAAAAAAATACTATTCTGCGACAACGTAAAGAAATTTCAATAACAAGTGTTTAAATAAAATAAGAACTGAATTTTATTCTGAGGCTACAATTAATTGCTCAAATAGGCTCATATGCGTGCAAACCTTATGAAAATTGCAGAATTATCCAGTTCCACGCACGAAATGCTCATACCGTACTTTTACTCCGAAAAAGTAGCGGGAAATTTAATGTAACAATATTTACATCCGTTGTACGAGAATTTTTCCTCCAAATAACTTCAAATTTAATACGTATTAATACTGTATAATCCCTCCTAATACTGGTGTCATCTCTCACTTACGTAACGTTTGAATATTCGACGTTCAAAAGATTGCCAATATTATACTTACATTTAAAAATTACACGTGATTTTAGCACGAATGCAAATAATACGGGAATTAATGCGTAATCGTTAACGCAACGGTCAAATCGCGCGATAAGCGGAAGTTTTCCCCGGGGCCTGCTGACATCCAATAAATTGTATACGGGTTACTTGGGAAGAGAGATAAAATAATCTAATCTATCGGTACTGATTGAGCAACGTCTTCATCCCCCCCCCCCGTATATGCTAAACGGAAAATTCAACAGCGACAAGTCGAAGGTTTTAGGAGCGTATCGAAAAAATTGTTATTCCGTCGCGTATGGGAAGGGAGATAGCGAGTTAGTTTTAAAGAATATTTGAATCTTACGTTTTTCTTGCCTTCTTCGTTAGATTAAGTCATTCGGTTATTTATTTGTAATAATATTCGTTGAAAATTTTGAGTATTAAAAAGAACTTATTTACACGTGTCTTTTATTAGTTTTAGAAATCCAGCTATATGATCACATTAAAATATTCAGATTGAAAAATAATTATTATAATACTACAATAATAACGGTCGCAATAGCATTTTCTATTTTAAAACTACGCCGTTTTAGTATAAATATTACAAATATGCGTTAAGTGTAATTGATTGAATTAAGTAACGGCAACAATACAAAAAACAACAACAACAATAACAGCAACAATTATAATCGCATAACAAACCAAAAGTCACGTAATATAGCCTGTTTTGATGCACGTATCTGTTTGCAGAGGTGTAATTTTGCCTCGTAATGGTTTTTATAAATAATTGACGTGGAAGGAACGTTATGAGATTATTGCGAAGCAATTTACGAAGTATTTTCCTATAACTAAGAATTAGATTAGAATTATCTTAATAAAAGAGCAACGAATGTCATCGAGTCCTTACGATTCTCGCAAAATACGCAACAATAATTTAAAATTCAATATTATTTGAAGATGTGTTTAAGGTAGAAAAAGATCTTATTATTGGCTTTCGGCAGAGTCATAAGGCATGCGTCTACAATTATGTTTACCAATATAACCCAAATTCAAAGTTTAACCAGAGCTATAACTTTATGATAAATTAACTATTCGAAATATTTTAAAATGATTTGAAATCAAGCTGTGTAACAGGTACGCTTTTACGTAGAAAAACACTCTGTGTCCTTGTTCGGAATTGCTAAGAAACGATTCGCTTGAGGATATGAATCAGTGGTTCATAAAAATAGTTTACGATCTACGATGCGCTACCAAAACAAAAAAATGTAACATCTCATTTTGCAAATTAAATGCCGCGTCCGGCAAGTAGCACGACATTGCCACTTGTTAGAGGAGATCCTCCAGATAATACACATTCTCAAGATATGATCTCGGCGCACTTTCGATTCAACGCGTTGCCGGGGCTTATTTGATTGATAAAAACAATTTATGAAATATGCATATTCGTCTAAGTAAAGACTCGTTTAAAATCAATTTTATTGCACAGATAACTTGAGTTAAAATCATCGAATATTCATAAATTTAGCATTTAGTAAATTTAAATACGTTTCCTAATATATGTAGTGCAGCGTTTTTGTATACGCGGGAACAGCGATGGGTATCTTAAGCGAATTTATTTTTACTCTCAGTCGCCGAAAAGAATTTTTCTCTTTAGCTTTTTTGCTTTGTTTTTTTTTTTTTTTTTTGTTGAAGACCTCAAGCGGCTATAAATTTTACTCTTTTTCACAAATCAATAGTTAAAAATTCTCTTTCCTTAAGTTATGAAAAATAATTAGAAAAGAAGATAAAAGCCATACAGCGATGATTCACATTCAATCGTTATTGCATCAAAGAAGTCTCTCTCTCTCTCTCTCTCTCTCTCTCTCTCTCTCTCTCTCTCTCTTTCTCTCTGTTTTCCATCTTTCCTTCCTATTCGCGAGCTCATCACATTAAATGACTTTCGTTTGCGCACTATACAAGGATGCATTGATTTTATATATTTTCGTACCCCACACAATGGCCGCGCATAAATATATTATTAATGTAACTTCGCTCACGCGATCGAAATAACTTTTGACATAAACTGACATGGATTCGAAGATTGATTATTTTTTCCTGAACATAAATTGAAAAGTATCACTTTACGGAAAGATACGGGTGTACATATGCGTTAGAAAGTTTTGTAAGTTCGCAAGAACTTCTTCATAAGGGTATATATGAATGTTCTTATTTTTCTTGAAAATATCTGGTATCTGAAACAAAATGATTACTTATTTACAAAAAAGAATTTAGAAAAGATATTTATCGACTGTGGCATTGACGTTTGCATCGTTCAAGTTCAAGATTAACGTTTTTTATTTTATCCGTTTGTACGTATGTATAAATGCAGTCCAATAATATTTAATCTCTTCAGCAATGCTTTTACTTATAATAAGTGTAACTTTATTTTGAAGTTCAAAACGCAAACTACATATTTATCTTTAAGATAGCATCGGCTTAGTATTATTGGAAAAGTACTTTGAAATGTTAGAATAATTCATAGAAGTTATGTAATGTTGATTGAATTTGGTAGTCTCGTTTATTAGTCTGTTTCTTTCCATTCTTTAAATAGAATTTCTTAAAATATCTCACGTCGCGTATTTTTAAAAAAATTTATACATTTAAAAGTGTTTTAGCTCAGCAAAAAAAAAACTCATTAAAAATAAATGCTAAATTATATACGTAAAGATTTTCTTTTCGCAAAATGTATACAGTAGCGGCCTGTCACGTAAAATGACACGACAGTACTGTAAAATTTTTTTTAATTTTAGAATGCCAAGAAAATTTGTTGTTTTTTTTTTTTAATTATACTATCTTCGATTTGAAGCCGAATTATTATTAATAGAATTGAATATGAAGCTGATGAACTTTAATAATTATCGTGTCGTAGGTTAGCAATTATATAGATATGCACTAATGAGTCGCAAGCTTTCTTTTTAATCGTTCACTTATTCGCGCCGTTCCCGTACCTTTGCTTAACGCGATTTAAGTTACTTTACTGTACGGCAGAACTAGGACTAATAGAAGAGTCGTTATTTTTAGAACTCTAAATGATGACTTTTAGAAGCAATGCAAATCGACTGTCTTAAACTCGCGCATCGGGCTCTATTCAAATAATAACAGTTAACGCCCCATCGAAGCTCCGCCTCGCGCTGACCGACGCCCGTGAAACGTCCAGCAATTTACGCGCGTTTCGTCATAAACGCGCGAGCCATCGGAGCCCGAGCTTTCCGGACTTCATTCAGCCGCAGGGATAGGCAAACAAACGTAGACAGAGTGAGAGAGCGAGCGAGAGGGAGAGAAAGAGAGAAAGAGAGAGAGAGAAAGAGAGAGAGAGAGAGAACTTAATCATTTTTAGCGGCGAAGGTCGCCAGCAGATCCGTCGCCGTCCTTGACCTCTCCCCCCCGTCTCCTCCTTACTCTCACAGTATACACCACATGCTCATCGCTCATTTTTATTACTGGTAAACGACGACCTATGGGACTAGTAGTAAAAAAAATGAGAGAGGAATGTCCCTTCTTGCTCAATCGTAACAGTTTCATAGGAGCGCAATGGTGAAGTAAATTAGCGCTGTTGGAATTTACTTGTTTCAAAATGTTTACCCAAGGCATGCCAATTGAGTGTAGTTATATGGTAATTTCAGGGCATAAAACAAGAATGTCGGCGAAAAGAATACAAATACAAATTATATTATCCTAAATTTTTAAAAAAATTTCTATACTCTACTTTTCATTTGGAAATAGGTATAAAGAATTTTCTATTGCGCAGTATATTGTGAATATTTGTGCAAGATTAACCTTAATGAAATATTAAACAAGTATTTTTCAACTTTTCAATTTCTCGTGAGGGTACACTGCTGGCGTGTATATATATATCCAAATACCTTGAAAATATTATGATGTTCTCCATTTAGAAACAATTTTTAGAAATTACCGAAACGCACTTCTTGTAACGACCAATTTACACAGGCTAACAAGGATAATGTAACAGAAACTAAAATACAATCTTTCTGTGATCTGAGATTATGTAAAATTATATCCTAATTATCTTCTACCAATACAGTATTAGTATACTTTAAAGTATAAGACCTCCCTATGTAAATACCTTTGTTTTATTTAAATATCTTTTGTTTTTTTTTATCAAGATAAGATGACTTAAAAGTTGCTCTGGACTTCAATCATCTTCTCGAAGGCAGGCCAAAATAAACTTTTTGGGATTCGGTTATTTCAACGACTAATGATTAAAAAAGCTAGCCATTCATTGGCTTAAGTCAAAGTCAAATTAAAAACTTATGCACACCAAGTTCAAATCCATAAATCTCAAAGCGGACGGTCTTACATCTCCTCTAGGTCTTACAACCTCAACATAAAACACAAATGTCAAATTATTACAACTCGATTAAAAGATAATAAATTAATAAATATTTTTATCTGTCTAACAAGAAGAGTGGAAAGGCTCGAAACGCTGGGCGTTGAATATGGAGAAATCAATTTTTAGTTAAGGAGGCAGTCAGATTGTCCTTTAATGGCATAATTAATTTTTATTTATTAAATTTGTTAGAAAGACTGTACGACCGATCAAAATAATATTCTTCCGTTTGCTTTAGATTACCCAATTAAATTATAATTATTAAGGAATGTTTAATCATTTAACGTACTCTTAACGTGTTGTGAAAAATTGCCTTCCTTTATGTAAGCTGAAATCTGTTAAACAATAGTCTTTATCATTATTGTCAACGAAAATATCTCGAAAACCTTAGTCCATGAATCATATACGAGGTCAGATTCAAATAAGACGGTCCAAATTCTTTATGGAAATCTACTCTAGTTTTTGTAGCTAAAAACAGTTAAATTTTGTTAGCCTTGTTATTTATGAAGAAATCAAATAAAATTGATAAGTACAGTAGTCGTGACAATGAATTTATAAGTATAGTAATCGTGATAATGAATTTTTTTACGATTTATTTACGTATCGATAGGTAAATTCTTGATTTTCTAAAATCCTTGCAAGGATGAACTTTTTCAATATTTTTCAATCAATGTTTTCAGCATTTATCTATAAAAACAATTAAGTTTTATCGTCCAGTATACAAAAATACCTGTATAACTTTGGACCTAAAATACCATTGCTATTGTCTTAATATCAGAAGCAATTAATGACAAATCTCGTGTAGATAGTAAAACTATTACTTTTCATCAATTACTGTTTCATTATTCAGTTTAGACCCTAAAGATGAATCGGAGCGACATAAGTATAATTATTAATTAATTTTATCATTAATAACTGACCATAATTATGTCCAGTTTCTAATGAAAATCATTAATTAGTTAGATCTATATTAAATTAAATACAGGAAAATAATGTTAAAACATTAATGAAGAATTAAAAAACAATTCGAATCATAATTAATAACGCATAAGATTGGCTTAAGACTCAATTATCAAATTTAAATGGAAATAAAGAGTATATTGGTCGCTGCTGATTCGCATACCATGCAATATTCATCATGCGTTATATTATAAACTTATACAACAAACTTAACGCAACACTTAATTAGCATTGAAAATTGCTCAATCGTAAAGGTCCATCACCCCGTGCATCACTCAATTTCAAAATGTCGTAAAAGTGTCTGTTTTTTTTATTGTTCAAGTCTCTATTTTTGCATTAAGTTTACGATTAATCTAAATACTGTCAGATTGAGTAAGACCTTGAAATTCACAATCATGATTTAAACCTTAATATTAGCAAAACTGTCCGAACTTGGGATAACCTGGATGATTTGTTTCAGGAATTCGAAAGAGAGGACCTCATATAAAAGTACGACTCTTCTCTCTTTTTTCTCTCATTTTTACAGCATTTCGAAAAAAAGACCATAAAATAATCAAAACGTGTGTGTGCGTGTGCGTGTGTGTAAATGTTTAGCTGATGGAGAAAAAAATCTGTTCGCAGGGGCTCCGCGATCGCGAAGATCGTCGGCGCCAATGCCGCGCAAAAGGACACCTTCGTGAAGCGCGTCACCATGTACGTGTACGAGGAAATGGTGAACGGACGCAAGCTGACCGAAATCATAAACGAGCAGCACGAGAACGTTAAATATCTGCCGGGGCACAAGATTCCCGAGAACGTCGTAAGTATCAAAGAGTCTCTGAATTGTCGAACTCGGATAATATGGAGAAAATAACTTTATTAGAAATCAATTATAGACAACGTCAAATATTCTCCTTTTTACATCAAACACAGTTAAATTTACTTTATTACTGATGTATAAGTACTGTGTTAATTATAGAATATTGTGTAAATAAACATTTTAATTTATAAATGTTTGTGATTCATCAACACGTGACTTATTGTATAAAGTACAACTTTTCATAATTACAGGCAGTTGTTCGCAAGCATTATTTTAATTGAATTAACGAACCAAGCGGAACCAAGCTATCTAAGTGAAAAATGCATCTTTCCTTAATCTACAATATCGTTTTGAAATTTGAATTTTATTTCCTATAAATAATTTTGTAATAGAAGCATGAAAGACAGTCCTGCGTCACAGGTGACAACCGCGCTCTACAATATCTTGTACACCCAGCACCTGGGACTAGGGAGGTTTTCTACTTAACCTTGACCCTCATTGGCCGTGTGCGATATCGCGAACATATATCGATTCACCCGCGCGTTCGCTGAAACGCTTGTACGCGTTTCATATTTCACGTACGAATTTTTACTTCAAATTAGAATCTAGATTTTCTAAGCGCAATGGAAATTAAAACAAAAAATAACATACCAGAATATAATTAAACTGAAAAAGCAATTTTTATCAGTAATTTTAAAAAAGATAGCACGTACTTAGAATCACTTCATAGCTGATGGAAGAATTAGTGTAATTAGCGATAGCTACCTACTTTTTTTTTAAATAAAAATTTATACTTTTATTAGCTTAGTTATCAAACGATCTTTGCTACAATGAGCATTTTGACTTTTACGATACTCTCGTAAACTCATTCTCGCATAAAACTTTTATACAGCTAAATGTAATGGCACGTTTATAACGCAAATTCGAAAAAAAGGAAGATTAACTGAAAATATATGGAATCATGTATAAATTCTCTAAATTACGAAGGCAAAGAAATTACATCAGCCGAAAAATATCGTGGAAGAATATCTTTATAAAAAATGTTTCGAGTATATAACTATATGCATAAATGTAAATGAAATTATTCTACGTATATAGCTTATCTTGAAACTCAATTATACAAATTCACCGATTATTCTTCGTTAACCGGTTTAACGATTTTTATTCGATTACGTAACTGTAATATTATTAGTATATATATTATACGGGTCAGTTCAGCCAAATAATTTGATATGCATTAATTTTACTTTATTTCCTTTTAGCCTTCAAAATAGCTTACAAATCTTTTTTAGATTCAATGTTCTTTAAAATTTATCGTTTGATTAAATGACAATGGAATAATTTACTTGCAAGTTCAAAAAAAATTTTCCTATACAGGTTATTCATAAATTACACTGTAAACTTATATCCAACAATGTTGTATTTAAAGTATTTAACAAGAACGATTTACTATTGCATCAGAAACTCTGCAGTACAATATTGAAGTTGAAGTATTTGAATCAACTTCCTATCTAAATTTAAACTAATTGTTCAAAAGCAAACTTTATTTTATTCCAATGAACTCTAATGAAGGCCACACGCTCCGGTAGATTTAAATATTTTATTTATTATAATGTATACGCATCTTAAATAAAAGTACATCTATATGCTTATTAAGTGGCTTTAAAAAAAATCTCCCAATATTGATCTGTATTTTTTTTCAAGTCGATTAAAAAGCTTGTAGTGGCTAATTTTCTTCTTTTTTCGAAGAGTCGCGTGTGCGATCTTGTCAAGTGAAGAACTACGAATGATTAGCATATACGATAGAGCTAATCTTCAGTCGCATATATATATCTTTAAAGAGATTATACGCTCCGATCGAATTGTCATATATCGACCATTAGACTGTTATCCCCGTGATTTATGCCATTATCGTGCAATAAACGACATACCAATGGGATGCGTGTCTACAATGATCAATTGGTTTATCGCTCGGCTATTAAATAACGCGGTTGACTCGTCGCGAGAATTACGATCAAAAATACGATTGAAAGGAAAATGCTGAGAGAGAAAAAAACAACAACTCTTCCATTTGCGAACGAATTTCTAGGTGGCCGTTCCTGACCTCGTCGAGGCTGCGAAGGACGCCGATATCCTGATTTTCGTGGTGCCTCACCAGTTCATCCGCAGGATATGCAGCACGTTATTGGGCAAAATCAAGCCCACGGCCGTTGGGCTCTCGCTTATCAAGGTATAATAATGCAATCATAATTAAATGTCATCTAGATTTTGAGAAATAGTCTCGAGCGATGAGAGAGGGACAGAGAGGAGGGAAGTGGAAACGGGAGGGAGCATCAGAAACGTTTCATAAATAATTTACAAGGAATATTTTATGTGCATACATTTTTCTTCTACGTTTAAGATTCAAACAATATGCGATTATCTGTTTCTGATAAGCAGTTCAGCGAAGTCTATCTAAAGAACTTGAACCCAGTATAAAGATTAACTATATAGTTTTCTTAATATAACTTTACATTTCGAGTTTTAATATATGTTTTTAAAATATCCATCTGATTCAGCTTATAATGCACAATAACAATTAAACCTCTTTATTATTAAGTAAATTTAAGGAAAAAATGCCAAATTGTAATTAAAATTATTATATATAATATATGATAAAATTAAATAATAGTAATGATTATAATTTTCAAGATTTTACTGTAATTTCCAATAATCTAATTTTGATTTGACTTGTCAGATACCCAGAAATATCATACGTTGTTTAAATCCTTAAAATTACAAGTTTTAATGAGTGTGTAAAACTAATTGGTTTTATTTAAACTATTACGTGATCCCTACTTTTCGTTATCTTATCAAAAGTTGAATTCAATATGAAAAGACAAATAAGACTATTCTCACGTGTTTTTAATTATACAAGTCTAAATTATCGATTCTTTTTAAATATTGAAAAAATTTTCATTATTATTGAAAAATTTTAATTACAATTTTTACAGAAATATTGAAACTTTTTATCATCATTGAAAATTTTATTTTTGAATTAAAAAATAAAATATAGCGAAACTCATTAAAATGACAAATTTATATTAAAATTAAAATAATTATGTATCAATGTCATTGCTGTGGCATTAACTTGAATTCAGATTATACCAAAAAGTACCGATCCAAAACTAAATGAGACAATCAATAAATAACTTTCTACTATTTCTAATGAAATTTATTAAAAATTACGATTGCTATATTAAAAATAAAATAATTAAATATTTAAGTATTCGATACTGGACTATTTTAAATATAATATGAGTATTTTTCGCTTAATTAAATTATAAAAATTAATTTTTTATTTGACTGAAAATTGTACAATTTTAATTTTATAAAATGAAAATATTACGATCGTACACATTTTGATGAAATTTTAAAATCTCTGCTGAGTTGATACTGTATTAAGATGACAAAAAAAGTCAAAATTTCAGATATTTAATTTCATTTATCTACTGTGCACAAATAATTAATGATGAAATTTGAAAATTTTTTAGGGTTTCGATAAGAAGGAAGGTGGCGGTATCGAATTGATTTCCCACATTATTGCCAGGGAACTGCACATTCCCGTTTCAGTCCTCATGGGCGCGAATCTGGCCGCCGAAGTAGCCGATGAAATGTTTTGTGAAACTACCATTGGTGAGTTGAAGCAATTGTCGTATATTATTTTTGACTGTGGATAATATCAGTCGGAGTCTAATCCTCTTTAGCCATATAACTATATCAGTTTATTGAAACGTTAAGTATATCTAAACGTTAGGGATTACTAGCTATAAATATATTCTATAGATATGCATAATTCATATTTTAAATATACCTATTGATTTAATTCTATGACAATTTTCGTTGAAAATAAATGAGGAATTTTTCTTTTGAACAAAACGATGACATAATCCCACAGCAGTAATTAAAAAATATAATATATATAAAAATATAATAAAACATAATTAGAACATAAAATAAAACAATGAACGTGGAAGTTGAAATTTTCTTAAAGAAAACTTCATTGAAAAATATAATTAGAATTATTTCTGAATTTTTCGATGACATCATATGAAATTCATTAAATAATGAAATTTTTAAAAAATTACAGATAATTTTTTGCAAAAAATTAAAGTTTACTCCGATTTTTTTAAATAATTTTTGTTCATGTCGATTTTTCTTAAAAGATATCATTATCTAGAACTTTGTAATTGTTCCTTTGAAAGCTATAAACTTTTCTCAAAATTGCAAAGAACAAAAAATGCTTTCAATTCATCAATAAATATATTTTGAAATAAATTTTTCTGAATTTTTTAAGAATAGAAATTTTTCAAAATGCTACAACAAATTTATCCTTCAGAATATTTTTTTTAATCTCCGAGTTATTTAAAAAAAATTTTGAAATCAATATTTTCGGAAAAACTTATGAAATTTCTTATTCTGGATTTATCTTGTCCGGTTTATAAGATTAGGACTCGACGATACTTATTGATCTGTAAAAGAATATGCATATTATCACTTTGGGCGCTAATATATATAGATTTAGATTGTAGATCCAAAATCTGTCACTCTGAAAAAATTAAATTTTTTGTGAACAAATCGTTCATAAGCTTTTAATCATTAATGTTAGTCAGACTTGAATTTTACATTTTGAAGCAACCTAAAACTTTACGTCGGAATAATGTTCATGATTATCTTGTAGATGCTACTAAGATAGGAAAAAACAGAATGGACATTTAGAAAATGGAAAGCATTTGAATGTGGTGTTTTCCTATAGTGGAGTTATAAAAATTTATCAAGAAATTGAAATTGGACTTATCTTTTGGTTGCATCTATAAAATGTCAGAATCTTTTTTTTTTTGTATTCAATACATATTTTCAACAACCTTAGATAAGAGTGAAATATGAAATGAGTAAAGGGCAGTCTCATAGTATTATTGTAATAAATAACAGAATAAAATTTTGTGTTTTCTAAAAGGATTTATCGTAGAACCATAATTAGCAGTAGTTGCATAAGTTTTAAAAATAAATCAGTGTATGAAGGAAGTTCAATTTTCGCCCTGAGTTTCTTTAAAATTTTACTCATCGATCTTTCATCGCATACAAGATAGATATGAAGGAAATTATGACAAAAATTATGATTCATAGCCGAGAAAATAAAAGCAATAGTTTATTATTAAGGAAAGAATTTCTTTGCGCGGGACAGTGAATACCGTACAATGCTTACATAAAAAACAGATTCGATTGCACAATGTCCACGTGTAAATTATTAGGCGAGCAGAAGCTGTACAAGTTCGTCTTCTTTGGCTGCTCTCGAATCTCTTACTTTTTCTCGCGCATGAACGCTTTCTATGTCTATAATATACACATGTAATCATGTGCTTTTCACGTGAGCGTGTTCATGATCGGGATGACGTGGATAAAATACGATTGGAATGACAAAAAGTTTTTTCGGCACAAATTTTATAAACTATATGAAAACATTTTCTTCACCTCTGTATGATAATTTTTTTTATTAATTTGGTACAATTTGCATTTTAATACAATTTTGGAGTGATACATATTATGATAACCTTCTGAATTTACTTTAGTAAATTATTAACAAAGCTTACAACAATTACGAGTTTCAGTAACTTATATTGTTATGAAATTTTTTTATTTTAGGATGCAAAGATGCTGTAAAAGCTCCGATACTAAGGGATTTAATTCAAACTTCATATTTCCGAGTGGTTGTCGTCGAAGACGTAGACTCAGTGGAGTGCTGTGGTGCTCTAAAGGTATTTATTTGAACATTTTATGAGCTTTCTGGAGAGATTATAAGCATTGTTACACAGGAAAGATAAAACTATTGTATATATACTTTGTAAATATCAAACTTATCAGAGTAGCTTGTTGAGAATTAATGAAATGAAATAACTAATTTCTGTGAAATTAAAGTTTTCTAATATCTGATATATCTATTATACACTTTCCTTGCAGAAGTTGATTAGCAGTTTATAAGAAGATAAATAAGTGACCTTATTTTTGATCTAGAGATTCGTTTCCAAGGTCATTTAAAGGTCATTCTACCTTGAGAATGACCTAACAGTACAAACTGCGATCGTTTAAAATTATTTTGTACGTATTTACCCAAGTCTTTAATTTTTAGTGTCTTCAATAAATATTACGACTTGACCTTCAAATGATCTTGGAAATAAAGTTCAAGTTCAAATTTAAAAACTCTGACTTATGTTTTGTCACGAATAGAAGAAAATCTTACAATAAAACGAAAGTTTAAAAATATGTAATTTTTGGACCCCCCAAATGTATGAGATTCGTCCCAGGAACTTAAATAATAATTTTATATAATATTTATAAAAATGGGAAATTCTGAATATTACAGAATATCGTAGCGTGCGGTGCTGGCTTCGTCGACGGCTTGAAACTGGGCGATAATACAAAGGCCGCCGTCATCAGGCTGGGCTTGATGGAAATGATCAAATTCGTGGACCTCTTTTTCCCAGGCGGCAAGCTCGCCACTTTCTTCGAGAGCTGCGGCGTCGCCGATCTCATTACTACTTGTTACGGTGGCAGGAATCGTAAAGTCAGCGAAGCCTTTGTAACAACTGGCAAGGTTTGTCTATGGACGCTCTATGTTAACAAATTGATTTTGTCCCAATGTCTCAGTTCGTTTTTTCTTATACGTTTTATAAATTTACAAATATTATTCAAATTTCACGCGTGAAGTTTTGCACAATTATAGAACACAAAAATATCAAACCCGCGTATATTTGTTTCCGAAATAGGTATCTCTTCTAATTAATCAAATCAGATTATTTTTATGTAACCTGGTTCTTTGAATAGCAATTCTCTTCGGCGGTTATAAATATAAATCTCATAAAAAATATTGATTTCTAAGCATCAGAATATTCAATATGGAATTTAAAAAAGGACCAAGGCCAACATTTCTTTTTTATTGACTTGTGCATTTCATGCTTTCAATTAAAATATTGTTATATTCGTTAAAAATGGATATTTAACGTTTCTTAAATTCTGATGAGCATGTTTAGATAGCATGCACCTTTATAACGTAATATTAATAACGATCAATTTAATATATAACACCCAAAGAAGCTTTCTTCTTCAATGGGAAATGAAACAATCATGGAAATGACAGATTTTAAAAATTAATTTTAATTATCTCGTTCGAATGATTTCTCTTCTTTAAAAGAGTATTCGAAATTTTTTCTGCTCTATCGTTGTTCGTTAATTAATAATTCGAACATAACTGTTTTAATAAAAAAGCAGAATTGCATAATTCATTGTGAAACAGAGATGTCTTTAAAAAAAATTTCATTCTAGAGCATCGAGGAGCTGGAAAAGGAAATGTTGAATGGTCAGAAGCTGCAGGGTCCTTTTACAGCCGAGGAAGTGAACTATATGCTCAAATCTAAGGGCATGGAAGAGCGTTTTCCATTGTTCACCGCTATTCACCGAATCTGCGTGAAAGAACTTCAACCCACGGATCTCATCGACTGTATTCGCAGTCATCCCGAGCACATGTAAGCGGTGACTTTTTGTGTCTGTGTGAACTAAACTTTCACATAAGGGTGCGGACAGTAAACTAACATCCTCTCCTTACACGGCAATCGATTAAAAATAGCGAATGATACCGATATGGCCATTTGAGAATTATTAATATCAAATGCGCGATTGCCGTGTTTTGAGAAAAC
This sequence comes from Sycobia sp. Sy_11, assembly GCA_018907035.1. NCBI lineage: Eukaryota > Metazoa > Arthropoda > Insecta > Hymenoptera > Epichrysomallidae > Sycobia > Sycobia sp. Sy_11. The sequence continues at coordinate 1,181,307 of JACCIC010000141.1, forward strand.
TGCGAAATTAAATTCCTATCATATACCTGCACTGAAAATATTTTCTAGTTTAACAGAAAAATGATCTTAATAATTTAGTCCAATAAAGTAAGGTGAAAATAGCAGAGACACTTCCGCCATGAAAAAATTTTACGATTTGTTAAAAAATTAATGTGTGTACGAGGTTAAGATAATTTTTTGATTCAATTGATCTGAATTGATACTATAATTAAAAAAAAATTCCATTTCGAGTCGAGGTTTCAGTGCTACGAGCTATTTTTTTTATTCAGCTATGATACGAAAAACCATTGACGATTCTTATTCCTATAATTTTATACTTACTATTAGCAGCAGTCCAGTCATTGTTAGAGTTGTTAAAAAGTCTAAAGAGCAAAAGTTAATGATATCATTAATTTTGCAGAATTTGTTAACTTATTATTATTATTTTTTAAAATAACTTAATTGTTACAAATACAGGGAAATATTTAAGTATAAAAAAGGCCGATATAATTATAATTGTTGATATGCTTTAGAGCATTAAGAAGGGAAATTCACAGTTACAGCTTCGTAATCTAAGAGAAAGTGTATATACGTGTACATATTTATGCGCCTCATATTTTAAGCTTTTTCATATTCAAAGCAGAAAAAGATCTATAAAATAAATATGAAGAATATATAAGTCTGTAAAAAGAATTCTTTACGGCTTATCATCAAATAGCCGAGAGGAATTTCAAATGCAGTTCTTAAATGTAGTGACTTTTGACTTCTTTACAATCTAAAATTATAAAACTATAAGTTGAGCAAGTACGGCTAGATATATTTATATTGCAAGTCACCACAAATTGTACTGTGTATGCATCTTACTTTATAGAGATTTTATCAAGATAAATGATGGCCGAATAAATTTTGGCTTGATTTTGAAGAAAAAAAACCAAAGGTTGGAAGAAGTGTAATTGAATTTATACAATTTAATGACTCAAAATAACCTATATTTACTTTGTATCATACAACTCTTTATTATTTTACAATTCAGTCATGAAACCAAAAATTAAAATCTTACACTTTGTAGAGAAATGAAAGTCATTAATTAATGTTTGATTTTAAATAGAATTTTAATCTTTGATATTCGATCGGAATGAAAACCATATTATTTTTTAAAAACTATATATTATTATCTTCATGTTTTTATCCAATTACGCGAAAAACTTTTACACACTCAATATCCTAAATATTCAAAAAACTCTATTTTAGATAAAAAAAACTGATTCCTGTAAAACAGTATATAATTCCAGGAAAAATAATATTAATTAATGTATTTTGCTCCTTTTAAGTTCATCCGATGATCAACAATTACATGATTTCGAGAATGAAAGTATGATGCATAGACGAATTTTATCCGGATTGTGTTAAATTATTGATTATATGAATGAAATCTTGTTAACAGTGAGCAAAAAGCTACAAATGTACTTCGAAATTTTTTAAAAAATATATATAATTATTATTTGTTGAACTTCTATAATTATCTTATCATTTTATTTATTAATCAATGAACCTTCTTATCTACTGTCATATATTTTATATATTTACTAGTAATATAGTCAGCATTTATTTTATTTCGATAATAAGGTTAATACGAATTCTATTTAATATAATCAAGTTCAACGTTCTTTTTAATTATCAAAAAATCTCTTCAGTCTTTTATAAGTTGGATAGTTTCATCGAATCTTGAAATTTTAGGAACGATACTGACTTTGGATATAAGCAACTTTCAATCAACTCGCCCATGAGTCATCTTTAAGGAATTGAAGTTATAGATGAATATATTGAAAAGAAAGAAGAGAATAGATTTTATTGAATGTTGTTGCTATTAAATATTCATTTTCATTTCATCATGTCATCGCCATCAGTCCCATTTTCATTCAAGCAATGGTGCACATCATCATCTTACATCCATCATCATTTTAATCTTCATGGTTTCGTATTTGTTAACAACTTGAAAATTATGTAATCATTACATAAAATAGGTTGTTGATTCTTTCTCTTATAATTTTTACTAAATTTTTTTACTAAAAAGTATTTTAATATAAGGGTTTTGTAAAGATATTTTAAGGTTTTATTGTATCCTTGTGTATCAAGGAGAAATGACATTTTAAACGTAAACTTTTTATTGTATTGTACATTTCTAATTTAATAAAATAATTATACTATACAAAAATCAATAATTTACAGCTCTTAATAATTATATGTTTACTGGGCTATAAAAATTAAATTTTTTTTTTAAAATATGATTCCACTGATCGAATTTTTTTTATATTTATATTTGTCTTTGTAAAATTATAATTTTATTTTTTTCTATTTATATTTATCTTGGTAAAATGATAATTATTTTTAAATGTTTAGACAATAAAAATCATCGTTAATTGTAATTATATAATTGATTTAAAAGTTATATATCAATTTCAAATTCATTGATATTATGAAGACTTATAAAAAATGTGTTCAGAATAATGTAAATAAAACCTGGTGAGAGTGTTAATTATTTGTTATACATATTTAACAATATTTGAGTTTTATTCTGTCCGTATAGAGTTCAATTACTAATATTCTATACAGCGATTTAATGATTTTGGAATTTAATATATCGTACAATAAAATCTCAAACTTTTTGACGATAGTAGTTTTTGATAATTTAATTTCTATAGTTTAAATACAATACTTTTAAATAATGAATATGTGTTCTAAATAATTAAGTATATAAAATAGTAGAATCAATTAAATGTATACTTGAATATGAATAACTAAATACAATTAAAACAAATGAAGATCATTTGAGTTAAGGAAATATTTATTTGACATTAATTTAGCTTATGCGGATCATTCAAATATTACTTCAAGCAAATAAATCGCGTATTATATTCACTAGTATATTCAAATAACTATTTATTTGATTCTACTAATTCTGGTAAATATTTATCCAGTGAATATACATTTATTATTTTATCATTCTACAAGTCTATATATAGGCAAAGCACAAAATGATTACGTAACCTTCACTGCAACTCTAAATGTATATAGGTATTGCATTGACAGTACGCCCTCAAGATAGATCGACAGCCAATTTTTGCGCAATTAGTTTGCCAAAACAGTAAATAATGATAGAGATATTACATCTATTAGAGCAGGTAAGGTAGCTATACGAGTATACGGTTCACGTGCTGTCTTACAGGTGTATAATCGTACAGGCGCCGGGCGATAAACTCTGCTCGTGCGAGAATTGCCTATATATACTTCGCGCATAAATTAATTATAAAATGCTTTGGGATTGAAATACTTAGACAACTGGCCACAAGAGATCAATTCAGATCGGAAGTTAGTTCGGTTATTACAGCAATAAAAAAATTATACGGATCTACATTTATCTAGATATTACTATAAGGAATTAAACAATATGGCATTGATTTATATTTTCAAATTTAACATTGGATATTAAATAAAACGTAAAGAATAAAAATTCCATTACAGTACTGTAAAAATCGTTTAATTTACTATCAAACTGGTGTTTTACGTTGTTGAAAATTCATTGACATTTATTTTAAAGATCATAATTTCAATAATCATAGAAAAATCACGACTTGTACTGAGTTTTAGAAAAATGTTCCTATACCGTAAATGTCTGTGAAAAAATAAAATTTACACTGTATAGAATATTTACTCATTTTTAATATTTTAATACTTCAAACATTATTGAGCAACTCAGCATACAGCAAACTATCAGAATACAAGTATACATAACAATTTTTTAAACGAAGTAAAATGGGCTTCTTCCGAATCTGTCCTTTTATAACCTTGCTATTACCACCTTTTTATTCATTTTTTTTAATTACGCCGTCTACAAAATCTGAATAAGTCAAACTTGCGGAGAAAGAAGAAAGAATGTTAAAAAAAAATTTCTCTACATTGCTAAATAAAATATTCTATAAATTCCATATTTGTGTATAAAGTATGTCTTAATGGAAAAAATTTCGAATCTAAAGCAACGGCGAGTAGTGTGAATTTGGAAGGTTGTTATATTAGTTCCAGAAAATATGGGCACGAGGAAGGACTGGTTACAATATGTGTACAAATTTTACACTACATATTTTTATTTCATTTTCAAAAACACGATTATTATAACTTAAATTTTAAAAAATCGACTTGAGAAGTTCCGCAAAGCAATGTTTTAACATTGATAATCATCTTCCAGGCGAATAAGCTAAATATGAAAACTTTATTTGTTAAAAAATATGGAAGGAAAAATTTATCTGAGAAATGGAACGAAAAATGTCACAAACTTTTAATCAACGGAAAACAACTATTTTTGTACATTTCGTCCTATACCACCTACTGGGCTCATAAGGTAAAAATAACTTTTTAATTTTTTAAAAGAATAATTTTCATATTAAATTTTTCATTTCAATGAAATTTTGATAATTATAAAAACCTAGTCTATCTTTTGAAATTATCTGAAGTGGATCCAGAAAATTTTTTAGTAGTGATCATTACAGTTTTGTGTGACATTGAGAAAAATTGTGTTTATAAACATACAACATAAATCATAAACATAAACATATCTACATAAATCCAAATAGTAAATTGATGCTGGTTTTATGAATTTTATATTATTAGTATTACGTAATTTCATAAATCATTTTTAATATTCTGATTCTAATTTTTGTTACTATTTGTGAATATTTGTTCAAGGAATTGCAGGATATATTTTTTCATTGAAAAATAGCTTTATTAGTATAAAAAAATATATTTAATTAATCAAAATCTTAATAATATACATTTCAAATTGAAATATATATATATTAACTTTCAAGACATTTCAAACCAAGTCTGAGGTTCATCAATTGGGAAAAGGTAAAGGACTGTTTATAAGATAGTTTTTCGAATATTTGTAAATGAACCAGCAGTTTCAATTCTTAAAACATAAATCTATATATAAAATTTTTTTCATATTTTTCTCTTTTATCGATCAAGCTGTATTCTGTTAGATTATTTGATAATGCAGTCATAGTTTTCAGGAAAAAAATGAAAAATAAAAGCGGTTTTCTTGAGATTATTAATGGAGGTGGCGGAAAAACGATAAGTTTTTTGGACGTATATAGCGATACCCGTACAGTATTAATTCCAAATTAAAGGCACATGATCTATATCATAATAAAGAAAACTGATGCAGTCACAAGTCCTGAATTCGACACTTCGCTCGTTAACCGGAAATCAGAGGCAGAATATATATTAAAACGCGTTAAATTGACACAAACATCCGGGGGTCAAAATCACCTGTCGGAAGAAGTCCGGCCATTATCATTACCGATCATAACAGCCTTCCGCGGGCTAATTTTAAAAACGCACGCGGAAGATGCGCGCGGCGCCCTTGACCGCTGGCCAATAATTCGTATAACAAAGGCGAGCGGCTAGCACGCGTCTCGCGCGTAGCGCGAAATCGCGCGCCCTGACCACCTGCCACCCGCTGTCGTTCCCAAAGGTCGCCGCTTTTATCGCACGCTCGCGCCTCGAGGCGCACTTCGCTCTCGGCTTCAGCACCGCGTCGACGCGCATCGGGAAAAAGTAAGCACGCGTAGGTGTCACTTTGCTTATCTATATATATATATATATATATATATATATATATATATATATGTGTTTTAAAATGAGCAGTCTAGACATTTTTGCAATTTCGATAGAACTACCCGCGGTTGTCGGGAGGTATAATGTTTATCTGTTTCACTGTGTTGACTAAAATGTAAAACTGTGAAATTATAGTAGATAGTGCGCAAAAATGTTTAATTCGTTATTTTATGGAAGAAGCTTTTCAATTATATCCCATTGAATTCAATGTGTTCAAATTGAAGTTTCTATAGATAGTGGTATTGTAAAAATACCATAAAAAACCTTGATAACAATCTTTGAGACAAATTTTTCGATATAAAAAACTGAGGGTCATAATGGTTTTAATTTAAAAAATTTGTTTTTATTTCAAACAGATAAATTACGTACGCTAAATCTTTACTTCACTTTTTGGCATCATGTCGAAGCTGAGCATTTGCATCGTAGGGAGCGGAAATTGGTAAGTAATTCCCTATCTATAAAGGTAACTAAAATCTAGATTAGAAATCACCGACATTTTGAATAGTTTACAATAAATCAATAATTTTTACGAAATACTGGAAAACCTATCAAAATATTTGGAGTGTTATAAATTTAACAAATTAGCTTTTGGACGTTCATATACTGTATACAATTTTTAAATCATATATATATATATATATATATATATATATATATATAAATTTTTACCTACCGAGTGAAAATGCTCTGATTCGTTAGAAAAATATATATACACCTCATACACATTTTCATTATTTTAAATTATACGTGCACGGCGTTACAATTTTATATATTCTTTTATAAATGAAATATGACACTTTTAAAACACGTTAAATACGAATTCATATTACAATATTGCTATATGGGGGTATTTTTATACTAATTATTACTAATATAGAATTCATATATAGTATGGGTATATAATACTAAACATTGTATATTCCTAGTAAATCCCAATTGATCGAAATAGTAATCAACATTTAATATTAACCTGTATTTCAAAACATGGGTGTCAAATTATTCGTATTGAATGTTTCAAAATTTCAAAAATTGATCCTAAATTAATTTTTTTGATACGAGATATATAAATTAACTGTAGACACGTTTTATTATAATTTCAAATGTAACTGGTATAAAAATAAAGTATATATATGTACTGAATAAAAAAAGGTTAGCTTCATTTAACCTAAAAATCTTTAGTTATAAATCATGTTATGATTCGGAATCAACGGTAACTTAAATTAACAATAAAAAAGATTTAAATTCCACGTTTACTTATTAAGTCATTTTAATGTTATGAATCATAAATAATTATGTTCAATTGAATAAAAAAGAGGAATATGAGGAAAAAGTCACGAAAAGTAATTTGCATTCTTGGCGCCGGTAACATGTAAGTCGATCTTGTACCAAACTACTCGTGAAAATAAACAAAAAATTAAAGCTTATAGATATTGCAGAATTCGTGAATTATCGAACACAAAGTAACGGAAAATTCAACAGTTTTGACCTAATTGCAAAAAAAAAACAAAATAAAAAATACCGGCTCGTACAATTAAAATTTTCAAAGGTTATAATTATTACGGTTAAAAAATATCTATACTTTAATGTTGATATTATTAAAGTAGAATCATCAAACATATAATATTCGTTTAGTGACCTTGTTTTCTATCAGGTAAGAAGAGGTGATATCAAAAAGTATATTAGTTAATAAGACTATGCAAGAGTAAAATTGTTAATCATAAGAAATTTACCTGGAATTGTTAGCTTGAGATGTCTCCTCAGAGTGCTATTGCAAAGAAAATTATTATTAAATACTGTACTTCGTGCTACTTGGAACAAAATAAGACAACTACGTATAAAACTACGTATAAAACTTTAAAATTAAACTTCAGCATAAACTTCGCTAATGTTCGCGTTAAAAAAATATAAAAAAAAGTGCCCAGATATAATACCACGTGGATAGGATAGATTCAGTTGACCGTTGAGTGTTGACAGTGCCGTTGCGGCTGCGGCCGGCGCGCCAAGGCTAAAAAATACACAATACGACGTAGAATAATACGATGCACGAGCTGTAGGTACTGGCAGAGCCGAGATTTCTGGCGTAATAAAAAGATCGTTTTCAAATTTTAATTTACCATGCCGAGTACGTAATGGCCCCGCAAATATAAGTTGTGTAATAAAAGAAACGATTATATATATATAACCCTCTCTAGATATAGAATTCTATTCGAGTATAAACGGTTATTAAAAATCCTTCATGTTGATAAAATAAATCATCCTACTTTGATTCATAAAAAGAAAATAATATAAATTAAGTATATATTGCAATATGATTTTCAATTCTCTACATATTTATGTCCAAGTTTTAAATAATTAGAATAATTATTCTAGAGGTAATGAATCTTATGTGCACTTGTATGCGCGCAAATGTGCGTGTTGGACTCTATATTAAAATTCTACTCGTAATAAAAACTTACAAGAAATTCTTTGAACCATTTTAATTATTTTTTTGTTACTACTTTTCATATTTATTATTGCTATAATGAAAAACTTTCATCTTTAATACTTATAACGAGATTATTAAAGAATCATAGATATATTAATATTTTTCTTGTACAGAAAAGTATAATATATACAAACAACATTTGACGTAAATTTTAAATTTCATTTTAAACATACTTTATCTGTTATTCAAAAAATAATCTCTATATTTACAATTTTTCTTTTTCCCAATACCAGGGGTTCGGCAATTGCGAAAATCGTGGGCGCTAATGTCGTCAAACATAGCGACAAGTTCGAAGAGAAGGTTACGATGTATGTTTATGAGGAAATGATCGATGGCAAGAAACTGACAGAAATCATCAATGAAACGCACGAAAACGTCAAGTATTTGCCCGGCTACAAGATTCCTCCCAATGTTGTGAGTGTTTTATTTTATCCGTCATTTATTATTGAGTTCCGAATTTCTCGTTACTATTATTTATTTTATAGTAACTCATTACCTCACATAAGAAAGTATATCCAAGGATTTTTTGCAGCATATATATATATATATATATATATATATATATATATATATATATATAGGGTATTAAAATTATAATAGAAGTATATCTGATAAATTTATATTTTTGATTTACGAATGGCTCTATTATGTATGAATCAAAGTTTGAAAGTAGTTAAATGAAAAGATCGATTAGTTTCTTTTAATTACCTATTATGTTAATTAATAATTAAATAGAAAATCGATTAAGCACTACTTTTGATTTGTAATCACTGAGAAATTTTTTTCAATCAAAATTATTTTAATTACATTATGATTCAATCCATTAATAAATAAATTTAATTTAAAGAATGTCTTAGTTTTTAAAGCTTCAAAGTAAATGCAAATTACATTAATTTAAAATAATTAGTTAAATTAAATTGAATTGAATTAATATAAATAAAGCAATGTGGTTTAATTAAATTTCTCAGCCATTACGAATGAAAAATGATGATTAATTAAATTTGACAGCTATTATAATTTAAAAGTAATGATTAATGAAATTTTTATTCTTCATAGAGATTTAAAAATATCCCAACTTTGTATGAATTTATAAACGGGGTCAGGTGGTTCATGTCTGTATTAAGCTGTGTCTCATCTTCCTTTTTGCGTCTTCATAAAAATATTATATGGTTAAATTTATTTCAAGACAATAGATTTCTTAATATTACTTTGCCATGCATTACAGCTATAATAAACTAATATTTAAACTCTTGAATCACAACATTTGTAGTCTTTTAATTATTCGTTTATTATTATTATTAAAAGAATTCTTGATAAATAACTGTTAGTATAATATTAATTTTATAGGACTGGTACGATCTCACAAGTATCTATAAATAAATTTTTTCTTAACAACATTCCGAAAGCTTAACGATATGATAATAAATGCCTATTTATTATATAATTTTTTAAAAATCAATGAAGATATTAATTAATACGTAAAGCCTAATTTTTATCGCCTAATATATATATCTAATTTAGCGGAGTCATACAGTTTTATCAATGACTACATTATTATACTATTCTGAAGAATAGAGACTAAGCCTATACGCTCAAATTTATATACAAATTAATGCAATTGAAATTAGAAAAGTGAGAATCAGTACGTGTTTACATAACTGTATGTGCAAAAAATTAATAATCGGTCGTTGTGCGCACGTAAACTTTTCCCGACGGCATAGAAACTTCATCGACGCCTTTGGGAAAGAGGGTGGCTAGCTCTTCCTTTTTGACCGTGGGCACGATCATTACTTTTTCCCCCGGCTGAAAATTATTTTTTATTAAACTCTCGCGAATCCATAAAATAATTTAATATATTCTTAAGTTTACAAATTGTACTTCACTATAATTTTAAATTATTATCATGCCAAATATTTTCATGTTACATTGATTGTGTTTAATTTATTTTAAATTATTAAAAATGAGAAAGATTTTCCATAATAATAATTCTAGCATTGAATTTGTAAATATACGCTAAATTTCATCACTTTCCTGCACTGATTATCAAATCTGTATTGAACAAGTTATATTATCAAGTAATTTTACAATTAAGTGAAATACAACTTGCATCCTTGATAAATTAATGATAAATTATTGCTTACCGTCCAATTTGCTGGCGTAACGACTTTTGGATTTCTATCGACCAGCTGCAGTGAATCGATCACGCGAAGGATTTCGCTGAAATTACAACAACAAAAAACAGTTATACGTAATTATCTTGACTAAAATACCATTATTTTTTAATTAAATACACTGGACGTACTCGACATTGCGACCGGTAGACGTAGGATAATGCATAGACAGCCTCAATCTGTGATCGGGACTGATTATGTACAAAGCCCGAATGGTACATGCGTTGTCCGGGTCGTCCTTGGCGGTCTCGTCGATCATCCCTAGCTCGACGGACAGGCTACGGTCGGGATCGGCGATTATCGGGTACGGGAATTCACCGGGAATGTCCAGACAGTATGATTTGATATCCTAAAAATGGGACAATTTTGTATATGAAAAAATAAGTTCAAATTTCTTTGCACTCAATATGTTCGTAGAATATGACGTACATAATAATGATACGTCAGGAATAAAAAAAAAATTGATAAATCGCAATCTAGTGTTTCGCATAAGTAAATAAAATATTCTTTTGATCCTTAGTATAATTTCGAAAGATCGACATGTCACAATGCTTAGTTTTTAAAATTTTCTACATTATGTGACATTTAACTTAAACACTGGACACTGAAATATATCAAACTTATATAAAAACAAATATATAAAACTAATTGGTTTAAAAGAAATATCAGAGATCAATCTTTCAAAAAATTAAATAAGGTGCTATCCGAATGACTAACAAAATTTTACCTTATACTAAGACCCCGTAAGGCAAAGGTCTATTTTATTCATAGGAACTCGAATTTTTTGTTGAAGATTTGAATCTATGGGTTAGAATCATAACACATCCACATATCACTCTAACTCCTCATTTCATTTCGTTTTCACTGTTTTTAATACCCATACCTTTTGGTGCTTGTCTCCATGTTTGAACCGTTGATGTTGTTCAAGAACAACTTTGATGCAAGATGTAGACAGTAATAGGAAAAAAAAATCAAAAGAAAGATTTTTCAGAAAATGAAAGGGTCTATCTGAATAACTGTAATTTAGTAATCCTTACTAAGGTCCCACGCCTAAAATGGGCACATTTATTCATATAGTCTCTTTCATTTCTTGATAATTTTTTTCTTGACTTTTTTTCTTTAATCGCTTATACTTTATAATACAAAGTTGTTCTTAAAATCGGTTCAAAAGTGTGAATGGAATGAAAGGCGTAGGTTAAAAAGTTGTCAATTGTATAATTAAAATCTTCTCTAAAAAATAATTCCTATTTGTAACAAAATTAGACCCGAATCTCGTTGATCCTTTATGTATCTTAAATTTTGGTCAAACTCAATATTTCACAATAACGCAAATGAATTCTTTAAGATTTTCCTCTCGTTAAATCCTAAAAATTATTTATGTATATACGTTATCAAGGAATATTTTAAAAGAACTTTTGTACTCGACTATACTGCCATTTCCTTTCTACATATGATAATCAAATTTCCGTTCTTTTTGAAAATTAACCGTATATAAATTTTAGTAATTTTTCTGTACGAGCACAGCTTTGAAGCATTTATTCCGATAACGCCGTATGTCTAAACTGTCACGTTCGGTTTATCAAATAAAGTACGTAGGCGCGAAAAATTAAAGTGCAATCAGTACGTTGACCCAGTCGACGTGGTCGTTCAGCTGGTCGACGGAGAGCGCCAGCAGCTTCGTGTTGCGACGCTCAAAGTGAGGAGAATGAACGGCCAGTCTGCCCAATTCCGTGGTACAGACCGGCGTGAAGTCGGCCGGATGAGAGAATAGAACTACCCATCTGTAAACAAAAATGAAAATTATGTCGATTATATTGCCACTTCTTCTCGATAAATGCCAATAGAATATTATATAATACAATTGTTCATATCACTTTCCCGAACGTTGAAAAAAATTATCTTTTCATGAATAACCTTTCAAAATATTGTCACTTTAACTTGTTTTCAATAGCTGTATATAGTATGAAATTATAAAAAAATCTATAAATATGTTTGAATTAGGAAAGGGGATATATCTATATCAATTAAATTTTCAATATTTTTTCAAAGTTTAATATTTGGTTTAGTTGACTAAAAGACACGAGATTCATTATTTTATTGAAGAAAACGTAAAATGTTTGAATTGTTCTTTGTCACTATCTTTTATATTCATTTATAGATGGCGCAAAAAAGTAAATAGAGCTCTCAGGAATGTATGTTCATTTAAGAAAGCTTTCAACTGCGTAAATAAGTGTTCCAAAATATACGTTTACGGATAAACAATTGAAAAAATATCGATTTCGAAGCTGCTATGTTTCAACGCAAAAACCTTGCCAGACCCTGTCAACACTCTTAGTTTGTCGGCTTAAATGATTTTCACTAAAAGATAAACTATATGTTTTGATAAGAAAATCAGAATTGCAAAGTTCATATATAGCGTTTATCTCCAAAGTTTTTAAATATTTCGTTTTTTTTTCTATATTTACTTCTTTTTATTCAGCATATAACCACGTATGGCATGTACAGAAATAATTATTTGTTATTTTGGTTCTAATTTTTTCATGTATACCACAATTATTTAATGAAGATAGTGGCTGGGAAAATACAAGAGAAATGTTTATTTCAGTGAAAATATTTACACTATAACCCAAATAAGAATTTTCTGATCTTCGATAAATTTTGAAGCTATTCATCTTTGAAATGACAATTTTATAAAAATGAAACTTCTTTATTCTTCTGACTTCTTTCTGTTTGTAAAGCCGTATTAATCAATCGGAGAATGCTGGTATAAATGAACAGACAAGTATAGAAAGAAAAAAAAGTACATGATATGATAAGCATTTCTCAAAAGATTTATGAAATTCATCATATGAATATCGCTTGTATTAGCTAGAGTAAAAATAAATTTTAATGAATTTTAGGCGGAAATGGATTATAGACACATTGAGGGGGGGGGGTATAAATAGAGATTCTTCTATAATGGAAATAGATTGTTTTAGAATAATAATATGTAAATGATTCTTTTTCATATGTATTTATAATATTCTACAATATGGCGTTTTTACAATAAATAATAAGCATTTAAATAATTATTTTAAATAAATAAGTATTTCGAATACGAGAAAATCAAAAATACTTTACCGGCAACGTGTATAGCGAATCACGTTATAAGAAAAATTATAAAAATCCAAATGAAAATTATAAAATATAAATTCGAAATTCGATTAACCAGCAATGAATTGATGATGAATGAAGCTGATAGATATTTTCCTATGTTCATTATATACAGTTTGGTTGATGCGCTACTTGAGAGAAATAAGAATAAAGAATAAAGTCATCCGGACAACAATGATAAATATGAACAAACAGTCATGAAAATTGTTGTAGCTAGTCAATTCAAATTATTTGCACGATTTACGGATGCATCCAATTATGTATTTAGAATTTATAAATTATACACATACGAAAATGGAAAATCGTTATATTATAGAAAAAAAAAACAATTGAAAAACTAAATTTCTTATTTTTTCGTCATTATATGTATTATTATCGTTTAGGTATTACTTTTTTTTAATGAAATATTCGTTAATGCAAAATTACTACTTGAAGAAAAAAAATGTGTAAAACCTATAAATCAGCATAATAAATAAGAGAACCGATTATAGTCAATGCTCGTAATTTAACGTAAAAACAAAAGTTGCAATCGAAATAGAAATCGAATAATATGTCCGAAAAAAAGTTATCCGATTAATTAATAATGGCGAATAATCGAATTTGAAGAACCTTTTGCTAATCCCGGCGACACCGTGCCCAGCTAATAAGTTCTTCGACGTAGGTGCGAGGCTTATCAAGGTTGCATGCATGATTAAACCGGTGACCGTGGCTCGATCTCGACTCTCGATGATTCAGATTACCAAGATCAATGCCGCACTTTACATCTATTATTGTATTTATGTAATGCTGTGCGCGTACCGCAGCTCTCTTCACTCGTTGACGAATCGCTGGATTTTAAAGCTAATGATATTAAAGTTAAAACTCCGCGCTTTCGGCCATCCATTCAGCGAAGTCAAATGTAATTATTGCATAATCTAAATTCTATTTTAAAAATAATAATAAGAATAATACCCAACCGATTTAATAAATTGTTACTTTGTGCCCTCTTCGTTCGTCTATATTCAAACGAGCAAATTTTATTATTGTCATACTTGAATTTAATAGCCTATTATTTCTAAACAGTTCTTCTTTCAAACATGTCTTTCTCAGCGATTAAGTACACACACACACACACACACACACACACAGAGAGAGAGAGAGAGAGAGAGAGAGAGAGAGGCATATATATATTTGCGAGCGCGCACGAACACACGTTTCAGCATGAATATTGATAGAAGGGAACGAGCAATAAATCTTCTCGCATTACCTGATAAAGCGAGATTATGAATGTAATTGCGTTTTGGAATTCGTGCATTCTTTATAACGTTTTTTTCTATATAGTGAACACCGCCGTTCGGAAAGATCGTCTAATGTTGTAGAATAATGTCGCAATCCAATAATGCGCAATTGAATAGCGCCGGTACATAAAAAAAAAAAACCATCTGTATCGAAAAAATGTCAATTTAATTTGATGCCTATATTTTCGCGATTTAAAAGTTAAACCCAAATCTCGAGTGAGTTAAGGAGGGTCAATTGCCGTAAATCAGTGAGAGTCATATGTGAGGGTTTCGATATGATAACAGTTTTAAATAAAAAAAAACTTGTGTTATTATATATCATTGCTATAAATAATTGTTCAGTATAATTAATATTATCTGAATTATTAAATGATAGATTAATAGAATATTAAAAAAAAATTATTCCGTAAGCGTCTTTATATGCTTATTTGTACAAAAAACAATTTTTCTGATATTAATTCAAATTATTATCATTGACTTTATATTTTTGCTAAACTAAAGAAAAGGTGGAAATTTTAAGATTAATATTTTCAAAGATATATAAAAAGTCTTTAAATTTTAAGAAATGGGAAACGATCGACTCTTCTTAAATCAACGGTTTCGTATAAACCGATAAACTCGTGGAAAAAAAATCTATACTAATAAATGTGAATAAATTCTGAAAAAATGCTCAAGCTTAGTATTTACTTAGTTATCCGTGTAACTTATACGATATAGAACGTTTTCTGGATATTTTCAAAATAGCGTGCATTGATTTATTTGAAAAGTTTGAAGAAGAAAAAAATGACTGAAAATCGCGTAAAGAAATAATAATCGCAGGTATACCAACGTTCTATATGCTTTTACGCCTTTTTCGACATTTACTTACATGAATGTCAGAATTCGGTAGCTCGGTAGTTCTGGTCCATAGTAACATTAAATACGAAACTATTAGCTCCCGTATAAATCTATCCGAGTATAAATAATTTTTTGAACTTACATATGGCCCTTTTCATGAAAATTTCATAATGTAAAGAGAAGAATTTCATAAAGAATATCTGATATTTACCGAGAAAATATTCTATCATATTTTTATTCGTTCCGAAAAGCTTTTATTTTTTCGTGAAGACGCAATAGTGTTTATCGTACTAAAATAGTCCTTGCACACGCGTGAAAAATAAAATGCTTGGAAATTGTTCCCAGCATAGAGATTGGGTAACCGATAATTCATGTCTATAAAAAAAAAAATTATTTGCTTTAGATTTTAATTATTAATATAAAATATAATTTAGGCTTGCGAACATAGTTTTCTCTCTAAATAGCTTTCGTTTGTTTGTCAGTGAGATTAGTTGCGTTGTTTTGTGCAAGGTATCGGGATGAGTGGCTATCTGAGCTAAACTGACGCCCCTATTTTCATAAATTATTTTTTCTAATAAAAAAAACAAGGAAGTCATTATTACATTATCCATTATTTATCGTTAATTATATTATTAATGTGATTAACGACAATTACACTAATGATAAAAGATCGTGCACTATTGTTTCTGTTATAATCGAGCATTTAGTAAAACTGATACTTCTTTAGAGAAGAAATATATAGATGAAGAGGAACTATTATATAGTTCATTCATATATAAAGAAAAAGAAAGAAATTATCATATGTAATTATTATACATAGACTGGTTATTCTTAACGTGTATTAATTGAATAAATAAATATATTTATTAAAAAAAATAATAAATCTCGATGAAATTTAATTTTATAAATAACTTATGTATTCCCTATTATTAACAAACTTCTTATGGTTCAATTAATGAATTTTTTTAATCCATAATTTACTTATTAGAAATCAGAAAGCAGTTGTGTGGAATTTAATGATTCGATTTGCATATGAATAAAAAATTGACGTATAATAAATATTAATAAATTCAAAAATACGATCTGTTGAAAACAGATACAATTTCACATATTGTCAAATCATTTTTTTTTATGTCTGCTAGATAACTATTGAATTTTCACACATGATTTATTTTTAACAAAGATTTTGTCCATTTTCAATCGGCGAAAAAACTTGTAACTTTAAGCGTATAATTTTTTCTCAGTGATGGATCGCGCGGCGGCAAAACCATAGATTTACGGTATAAAGATTTATACTCACGAGTCTCCCTGCCAGTCGTAAAACTCAAAGGATCCCTGCGTGGAGTCCGCTTTGAAATTCGGCACGACCGAGTTCAGCCTCATTATGCCCGCGCGGCCGAGAGAATCGCTCGCCTGGTATATTAGTCGAGATACGGGACAATTACTCACGGATAGGACACTGGTAGCCTGCTTTTTATACTGCATCGCCAGCTCAGCCGTGCTCAATACACGGGATGTCACGAAAGTAACGAGGCGGCTTCTCGTTCGGATAATTTGCCACGCGATTAATTTCCTTAGGAGCGCAATTAAACCGCGTTCTGAAAAAGGTCGTGAGCTTTCGGTAGTTTTTAACGAAGGATTTATTACAATGACCACGAAATCGATCTAAATATATCTTTTGTGTGTGTGTGTGTGTGTGTGTGTGTGTGTGTGTAAGAGATGTAGTTTTCCATCATTTATTTATTGCCAGATGTAAATCAAATATTGCTGAAAGTTTTACTTGTGTAGTATTTTTCTCAATTTTTTTCAGCAAATACGATGGAAAAATAAATGTTTTCTTATTCCAATGGTTGTATTATATATATCATTAATTTTTTATTTACAAATCTATAAACGATCCTTAGGAGGGATGTTCACATATCCGACAGCGCTTGTCAATATGTAAAATTATTCACTATTGTTTGTTATAATGTTAAAGAATAAGTTTTTACGACAATTTTATAATGAAAGAATAATATGTAGCAAAGCAATCGACCCAGTACATTTATGACACCCTGTATGCCTTGATAGCACTATATAACTGTAGTTATGATTCTGCGACGCGGTAAAAAATACTATCGATTCTGGGATTGGAATTTACTTAAGCGGCTTATTGATTCGTATAATTAAATATTATTAACATGTTTATTGTGAAGATCTTCGCGAGTAAAAACGTTTTATCAGTAATTGTTTTTTTTATACTTCTAAGTACCTAATGATAATTGGGATGAATTGTGAAAATGAAATTAAAAGTTGAAAAGGTTATTTATTTGTTTGTTTATATTATTTATGAGTTTACTACTTTTTAAATTTATTTATTTATTATTGTGCGAAGTATATGCATCCTTTTAAGGAAACATAGATAAAGAAAAACGTGAGCGGCTTTCCGTGTTCCGACCACCTTTTTTCGAGCCTTTAGAATATTTCGGCTTTTAAATCTGACCACGTTTCTCATTTTTGATAATGATTCATTTTGAATTGTAACTAGCTTCAAATCCTATAACTTTACATGCTTTTTCCGTGGTTTTCGAGGGCTTTTTTCTATTTGATAAAAATTAATTTGACCTTTCGAGAAACTTTGCTTCACCAAGATCATTGCCAGATTTAGAATTTCCAACTCTTTAGATTACACATATAAAAAAGAGTTTCTATTAATATATATTCGTTATTTATTAATTTTAAATTCAAGGTTCAAGTCAATTTAAGGCCACTATCAAGGTGAAATTCACGATCGCTTAATTTAATTTTTATGAAATAATACCACACTTTATCATACCTTCAAACAGTAATATTTATTTCATAAATTTGAGTTACGGGGCTTAAAAACACGCCTAATATTTTTCAATTTTTTACTCGTGTGCCAAGTCTGATTGAATACGATAAGTTTGACTTATGTAAGTTTACTTTAAAAGTTAATGAAATTCCCGCACTTATTAAAGCTCGTACGTGAGTTATGAGCAAGCAATCAATATTGACTTTTCATCCGAAAACAAAAAAGCAAAAATTTGGATACATTCTAAGATAAGTGTGAATGAATGAAAAATAAAAATAATGATTTAAATACAAAAAGCTTGTGTTGTATTTTTTTCACAGCAGTACAATTGATGGAGACGGTTCAGTGAATTGGCGTAGCTATGTTATTATTGTGATTTTATGAAAGCTGGCTCAACTATCGCAACAAATAAACTGCAACCAAACAAATTGAATTAGGTCTTATTATTATTGAAAATATGTGATATTTTATAAAATTTAGTATATATAATATTAATATGAATGTAAATATAGCTGTGACAAAAATATAGTGAAAAGATTTAGAACATCTCTGATCTGGTTTTTGTACTGCGGTATCAATAATAAATAAATCTATCGTACACTGATTAGTACTATTTTTCATAATTTGGACACATTTGTAATAAGAAAAAAAATTAATTTCAACAATATTGTAAATCAGGAAAATTAGCATTGGCTGTTTTTGGTAATTTGTGGGGAGGCCGTTACAAAGATTTATTAATTTCTTAATATTTCGTTTGAAAAACGAAAACAAATAAAAATAATTGTCATAAAGCCACAATAGAGCAAATGTTATATGTATACGATAAATATTATTGAATAATACGAATTTGATTTTTTTAAATTACTCTCTCCTTCAAGATGCGCTTCAAAAACTTCAAAAAGTCTCCACATTCTTCACCCACTATCATTGCGTGGTCAAGCGGATTTTTCAGTGGAAAAAATTAAATGCGTTACATAGTATTTAATATATTATCAACAGCTCTTATTTATTAATAATCATGTCAAATATTCAAGATATCGTTACCTTTTATAGCTTCTAAGGAGAATACAGAAGTTGTTTTTATAATTACGGACATTGCAAATTCGGTACCCCCTACCAATCTCTAATTCTTACGCAATTGTCTCAAATATATTTGCTAAGAAAATTTAAGTATAAGATATTATATCCTATCAAATAACTAGCCATCTAGAGTATAAATTAAGTTAGCTATTTTATCATGCGATTATGATATTCGGGAATAACAATTGTTCTATTAGATTGCAGTGCCAGACATTGTCGATGCCGCCAAGGAGGCGGATATACTTATATTCGTAATACCCCATCAATTTATTCCGGGGCTCTGCGCTACTATGCTTGGCAAAATCAAACCCAGTGCAGTTGGCCTTTCACTTATTAAGGTACATATAGATATAGAACCATTTCAACCTAGTCTTGGTGAACTTAACCATTATATGTATATAATATATAATATTTGTTTTCGGGGTCACTCAACCTGAATCCGAGGACTAGAGTACGAATTTTCTTTTAATATACAAGCCATCAAATACAAAGCATTATGTTTAACTCGAACTATTTTTGCATTTTACGGAAAGCAATGAGGACCAACTTCGTAATTTCTGATGAATAAATGAGCCCTCACGAATTGAGATTCAGCAATTCAAAAAAATATATAGATAATAAATATGATGGTCTAGTTCAGCAGATGAATTCTATCGTAAAAATGATTAGATATATATTAATATAATAATAAGCTTAAGTCGTAATTAAAAATAATTTAATACAAGATTTGTTTATTTATAATTTGATCCCTTATAATCCACCATCTAATGCATCACTTCCAATGCAAGGCATATCTTCTTGTAACATTTAGTAATGGAAAAAATAAGTAAAAATGCAGACTAATGAATTTGTGATTTTCTTCAAGGGATTTGCATCAGGTGAAGGAACCAACATCAAACTTATCTCAAAAATCATTGAAGAGAAGCTTAAAATTCCTTGTTCGGTTCTTATGGGTGCAAATCTTGCAAATGAAGTAGCTGCCGAGCAATTCTGCGAGACTACAATCGGTAATTATAAGATATTTTCGTATTTCTTTAAAATTTTAATATATAATATATAGATTTAACTTAATAATTTTTTTAAATCATTTAACATTATTTTTAAGTTCTTTAAAGTCTTAAAAAATGCTAGTTTTAATTTTGATAACTATCATATTCAAGGGTGAAACTTAAAAATAATTAAATTTATGACAGGAATCGTTAAATATTTTTGTGTGATATCAAAATTACTTTCATTAGATTATTAAAATTAATTAAAGTTATTTTTAAAGAAAAAAATATATATACATATATATTACATATATCTATATGAAATGGTGGGTTTTAATTTAAAAATATATTTCTATAAATTATTCTATTTTGTTATAATTAGGCTGTAAAGATAAGCGAATGGGTCCTTTAATGAAGGATTGCATGCAAACGCCGAATTTCAGAGTGACTGTTGTTGAAGACACAGAAGCAGTTGAAGTCTGTGGTGCGCTCAAAGTGAGTGCTTGCTTCAAATTTCATGTCATAATAGTTAACTATATTGTTATAACGTGATCTGCATTTCGAAACTTTCTTTCAAGCTGACATTTCTTCTATTAAATAACCAATATTGAAATAATTGATGGATCATTTATACAATTTTAAATGATTTGAATAGTTTTAGTTAATAACATGTACCCATCTTTATTTCACGTGGCACAAAAATTTTTCTTCATAAAATAGTGGTTACTTATGGTTACTTATATATGTTTATCACTACGTCAACCGGTATTCAATTTTGTTATAGCAGGTTTTGAGTAAATTTTTTCTCTAAAACTGTATCAACTAAAACTGTTTTACTTAAAAAGGCAATTATACACTTTTATACCTATCCTTATTAATTTCATTCTATTATTTAATGAATATTCGTTCATAATAATTATTTCAATAATTAAATTAATAATAATATTCAATCATAATAACAATTTAATTATTGTCTTGTACAATAATCTGATTTATCAATTACAAAAAAAATCCAACAATGCGCACGATAATAAATCATTTTCAAAATTTGGCCAACCTGATCTTTAAGCTATGATAACAGTACTTATCCTTGAGGCATACCTATATATATATATTATATATAATGTCAATTAAATAAAAACCAATCAAATTAGATAATTATTTAATTTAGTGCCATCAACCATTAGCGTAGCACTAAATGTTTTATTTATATTGCATTAAAAAAAAAAAAACTCCTATACTTATCCATAATGATCAATGGAAAATAATTTTTTTTCTCGTTTATAAAGAACATTGTGGCATGTGCCGCCGGTTTCGTGGATGGACTAGGTTTGGGCGATAACACGAAGGCGGCCGTTATCAGGCTAGGTTTAATGGAGATGGTCAGGTATGTTGACCAATTCCACGGAGGCTCAAAAATTTCGACGTTCTTTGAGAGCTGTGGTGTTGCCGACCTTATCACAACTTGTTATGGGGGTAGAAACCGAAGAGTTTGCGAGCAGTTTGCTAAGAGTGACAAGGTGCGTTATTTCTCAAAACATATCGTTTTTTATTGATAATTGTAATAAACAATTAATCATACGACAATATTTCTAAACTTAAACATCTTCAAAATATAGAAAAATATTAATTTTCGTGGATACTGAAATTCAAGATAATGGATTCGCTCCGCAGTTCATATGAAATATGGTAAAAGGATTCGCGAATTTTCAGATATATACGGATTATTTTCTGATATCCTCTTTTAAATAATAGTCCTTACTTCTCTACCGTGTTGTCTAAAAAAACAACAGCAATGATAGATTGTAACTTATAGTACTTCTTTTGTAATCAAAAAGTTCGTTTCAGTGTAGTGGCTACAAAAAATAGCGTTCTTTTGCTTAAGAAAGCGAAACGGTGTCAGAACATATGGAGAATGAATGTGAAATCTTTCCCTAAACCAAACTCTATGGCAAAACTGATAATTTAAGCTATATCTTTATAGACAATTAAGGAGCTGGAGGATGAACTGCTGAACGGGCAAAAACTTCAAGGTCCCGCGACGGCCGATGAAGTTAACGGCATGCTGAAGGGATGCGACGCAACCGATAAGTTTCCCCTGTTCACCGCGGTGCACCGTATTTGCACGAAAGAGTTGAGACCCCAGGACCTCATCGACCAAATTCGCAACCACCCAGAACACTCGTGCGTAGTAGCTACTTCCTGCGATTGCGGTTCTTACATACCTGATCGTATCAAGCTCAACCTTGTCATCAGATTCAATCTCCACCGGCCCCTCTGAAGAGCGAGTGCCGCCTGCCCACGGTGTCCTTATAGCTCTTTTGGCATCTCTATACAAATGCCTTGCTTTTTATTCTCTTCTTTTTATCACCTTATTATTTTTATACATTGTAAAGGTCACAGTTTTTTCCACAATACTACTTAGACTTTCGTTAAGAACAAATTAACCGGTTTTTATGAAAAGAAGTGCTTCTCCTGGCATGTATACATATCTATGTGATATATATATATCATGATAATACAATTTTAAGCAATACATACAAAATTTTTAAATTATTATTATATCGCATTCTGAATGTTTTATATATAATCCTATTCTTCGAGTAATTAACTTGTCAACACAAGTTAACTAAATAACTTTTACTTTATATAAAGGAAGGTATTATTGCGCTTTCAGTTTGTCAACTTTACTGAAGAATATTTAAAGTAAAAATGAATGAATTTGCATATATTTTTACTTTTGTACACTTATTTTGGATTCTTATATAATTGACAGAACGTTCGTATGATAATATATTAAACAAAAATAATACAAAATATAAGTTTAGTAAAATCAAAATATATTGAAACCTATTTAAATATTAGGCTAAATTTTGATAAATAAAAGTATATTTACTAATTATAAATAAAACGTGATTTATAAGCCATAAAATAACTATAAAAGACCTTAATTTCTTATATTTTATAAAATAGTTGTGACTGCGAATAACAGATGATATATTTTTTAAATTTTTTATATTTTTTAAGTCAACTATTTTTAGTTGCATGTTTACTTTTAGTTTTACAATCACAGTTTATTCTCGCAACAATAATAAGTAATTTAATGTTTTAAACAAGTATATCAAATCTTATATAATATTTGAAATGTTTAACAAAGAATACAAGTATTTTTCTCCACTATTTTCACTCTAATTTTCTCATTACCATTACAGATACACACCTCGGAACATGTATCTTTAAAATTGGAAATTTCCTTTCGAACTTTGATCAATTAATATACATTCCACTATTAATCCATGGATTCATTCATTGAATAACATCTTAGAAATTAACTATTTTTATAGAGAATGATAGAAAAAATATTGATCAAAAATGTCTAAAAATAAACTGTGGTATGTATCACATTAATTTTTATTAACTATAATATAATAATAATATATCTTTCTTTTACTACTGTCTTTAACTTCTATCATTCGTTTATAACTCATTTAATTTACTAATAGATCTTATAAGACTAGAACAAATCATATTCACATCTTACTGAATAATTCTTACAGAACATGAGAGTAAGCTGTCGCAGATGATTGATTAACTGACAAGTTATTTCAGCACCAGGAACGATCTCAACAATCAATAATGTGATATCAAAATAAGCTTAAATGGAGGTTTTTGTAAGAAAACAAAAAATATACAATTCTGTTCACAATCACTGTCATATGTGTAATAATGTATATAAATCAATATAAGAACACTGTAAATACAATATACTTCCTTTTAAATTTTAAGTATTATCTTTTTTATATCTACTTTCCAATAGCTGGTTAAAAAATTATCCATATTTTAATAAAAATTTTAAAATAGTCTAAGAGTTATTTGATTTGATTTTATTACCAATTGTATCTGTAACTAATTAAATCAATTCATTCATACTTACATTAAAATTTCTAATATTTATTTTATTTAAAAATAAATTTAACTTATCGACAGTACATGTATCTACGTTTACTTTTCTGAAAAATCAGAGCATTTTTTTGTATGCATTAACTTTGACGTGTCAATACCTTCCTTATAAGGAACATTATTCAACTTAACAGTTTCATCAGTTATACGGGCTTCTGCAATAAAAATTAATAACTTCTTATTAGATATTCTTATTATTTAAAAAAAAATATTTGTATTATTTTTTACCATACAGTCCAGGTTTTTTTTCAACAATTTGAATCACTGTTGTTTCAACTTCATGTTGTACCTCTTTGGCCAATTTAATTAACTAAAATATTTGAAATAGGTATATAAAATAGAATCTACACTCATTTTTGCAACAATAATAGTACAATATACAATTTTACCTCTTGTATTGATATTT
Organism: Sycobia sp. Sy_11; assembly: GCA_018907035.1. NCBI lineage: Eukaryota > Metazoa > Arthropoda > Insecta > Hymenoptera > Epichrysomallidae > Sycobia > Sycobia sp. Sy_11. The sequence goes on from JACCIC010000141.1 coordinate 1,206,129, forward strand.
CATTGGTCAAATATTTATTTTTTTGAAACTCATCATTAATTTTTTGTCTTGTAACTAAAAATCGTTTATTACTCAATTTTTATAAATTTCATAATCCTACATATAAATAACAAATATACATTAAATATAAATATAAATAATGATGAAAAATTACCTTGAAGAGCATGATTATCATTTTGAAATGTTTTAAGGCGAGTTTTGTGCAATTTTTTAAAAATACTTAAAACCTAAAATATTACAATTAAATTAGAATTATGGCAAATTTACAATCAAATAAAATATCCTTAATTAGAAATTATATATGGCATATCTGAACATAAAAATAAAAAACTGCATTATGGTCTATATTTGACCATTTTTACTTAGCCATATTATCAAACAATCTTAATAACTTACTTCTTTGCGTAAGTTACTGGACATACTTTATTTAAATATAAATATACTTTCTTAATTTAATCTAAATTCCAAAAGGAAATTGAAAAAAACATATAAATTTCATTTTTCGAAGCACTTGTCTGCTAAAACATGGCTAAAACACTAGTTAAAAATTTAAGTATCCTATGTATATAATTAAAGAATAATCATCACCACAGCGTAGAAATCACTAGCTAGTAGAATAGCAATTCAATATGTTACCAGATGTTACATGAGCGAGCGATCAGGAGCGATAATGGAGCGATGCCAGGAGCTGCCAGGAGTAATACTGCCAATACCAACATTACCATATTATCAATTGTACACACCGAACTTGCGCAGTCTTGCTGTGGTCAGCTGTTGTCTTGCTTCACCAGGCTTCACTCTCCTAAATATGTAACCAGAGATTCCAGGGGTTGCATTTGTATAATTGTATGTATACATGTGCCAGCATGAACCTCGACAGTATACCTGGTATGCCACTGATCACAGCTGATACTGATACTTTAAAAAACGGAAGAAAAAACATAATTTACATTAGATTAGGAATAATTATGGGATTAATACCTATTTTTATTTATAAAATAATTTCTATGAAAATCAGAGAATTCGAAATACATCCTAAAATACTGTCTATAGATCATGCTGTATGCATAGTTGTTTAGTTACTAATGTTGCTAGTTGCTATCATATTGTACCGGCTAATTTTAAAAACTTGATCACGGTCAATAAGTTTATAAATTATATATATGTCAAATAATTTTAAAAATGGAATCAGTGGAAACTTTTATGAAAATATTTTTAAGAAATTGGAAAGATAGCAAGAACGACGATCTTTTAAGAATATTTAAAGAGGCTCCTGGTTATTTGAAAAATATATCAAAAAGTGATCGGGGTAAGATAAATTAATGTTATAAATATTTCAAAATATGAGTAAAGAAATATTTATTTTTTATACTTAGAAAGAGCTTTGGAAATTATATTTAATGAAGAAAAAGGATTATTTAAATTTATTACAACTACATGCATGGATAGAAGTCAGATAAATATTTTTAGAACTTCATTAAAAGAATCATTTTATTTACTTCAAGTTATCATGCAATTATACAAACAAGAGTATGAATTTTATATTACACAGACAAAGGTATATTCTCATTGTTAATTAATTGTTTTATAATATCTAAAATATTTTTTTAAATTTTAGAATGTATGCTTTTATTGTATGAAAACTATTTGTTGGATATATATAAGAAAAACTGCTGCTGAAACATTAAGTAAATTAATAGAGCTTTTTTCTGAACATGATATGGCATTAGATGGATTTATTGATTATTATAACAGATCTTATTTAAGATTATATGAAAGAAAAGGTAATGGCTGATTTAAAAATACACATTTTTTAAAATAATTTATAGTGAAATATTAATTTTTAATTATTGAAAAATAAATAATATAAAATCGGTAATTTGATTAATTATCGTTAAATAATTATTTATGAGAGTATTACTTATCATATATTTTGTAATTTAGCCATTGAGATAATTCAAATTTGAAAGTTTGCCATCTGGCAATTTTTATTATGAAAAATAATTATATCAAGATTTTAATGGTTTTTACCATCTGTAAATGATAATAAATGTTTAAGGCAAAATAAAACAGTGATTCAAAAAAAAAATTAATTTACAAGAAAATTAGTTTTCAAAATATTAAATAATTTATTTAAGATATGACTTATAATTAGAAATAAAGAAATTAAGAAGTCTAACTCTTTTCTTTACGAAGTGAATAAAATAAATGAAATGATGATAGAAAAGTTTGTAATTTATTTTATTTTACTTGATAGATGGATATGTATTTTTCATTGTTATTGGAGCAATAGCCAAGTATTCACCTAAAATAGAAACGATGGCTTTATCTGCTGATTCAATATTTACACAATTATTAAATAATTTAAAGAAGGAGGTAACTTGAATATTTAGAGTATTAAATATAGCATTGATATAAAGTAACACTTAAATTTTTAAATGAAATATTAATATTGGGATTTAATGTTTATGTTAAATTAATTTCTATGTTGGATATAATATATTTTGTAAAAGAACTTTGTTTCAGTATAAAATTTCTAATCAGAAACAGCCAGATGAGATCAAAATTTACTTTGATTGTCTTATAGATATGTTTGAAAATTTTGTACCATTTGATGAAAATTCAGAAAGATCAGTTTATTTTCAAGAATTATATTCTTTTCTTTTAAAATTATGTGAATCTTCTAAATCCCAGAAAACAATTAAAATGAAGGCAATTTATCTTTGGCGTAAACATATTGATTTCTTTTCTTCATTTACTTTTAAAGATTACAAAATGTGGCATACAGAACTTAATCTTTTAATAAAAGATAATGAAAACTATACTGTAATTAATGCTTTAAGATCTTTTTATCGAATTATAGCTAAAGAACTGTTACAAGTAGAGAACATGGAAATATTTTTGGTAAATTAATATATTATTTATTGTTATTTATGTAAATATTAGTTATTTTTGTTCAATTGTATTTTTTCAGTATATGAAAAATTATTTTATGTCAAATCTTTGTAATAACAATTTATCAACAAAAAAATCGCGGTTAATTGTGAATGGACTAGGGGAATTTGCTGCTTCATTTGTAAAATATTCGCCAGCAGAAATATATGAAATATTTCAATTGATTACTCTTCAGACATCAATATTTTATGAAATGTAAACATTTATGATGTTTATACAATAACTATAAGTACATACTATCAATAATTCTTTTTATTTTAGAGAAAAAATTGAAGATAATGATTTGGAAATGATAACAGACTATATGCATACATTATCACAAATTTTATGTTACATGCAGAATGTCTCATTGCAACAAGTGAATACTGTTACAGAACTCAGTGTACAATTTACTAAGCAATTTCCAAAATTTAAAGAAAGCTATAAAAATTATGCAATTCATGCATTAATAATGACTTTTAAGAATATTAATCAATTAGAGAAAAAACTTCAACGTGAATTTTTTAATTCTTATAGTAAAAATTAAAGTTTTTATAGATTATTTTTAAAATTTAAAATAAATATTTGTTAATATAGTTTATGATTTACCATTTCAGTACGTGAAGGAATTCTATGGTCTTGTTCTCACACATTACTAATTGATGTAGAATTACAACAAGAAATTGAAAATCTTCCAGATAAGCCAATTTGTTATAAAAACTACTTACCCCTTTGGCACTCTATATTTAATTTTGATGATAAAGTACAATTCCCAAGATATTTAATCGTACAAATCTTTAATGAATTTATCATTGTATTACTTTCATATTTAAGTACATTGAATCTTAATACAAAGACTGTAGAGAACAATGTTATTTCTGGCACTCTTTGTTCATTGAAAGCAGAAAATGAAACAGATTTTCGATTTTTCATCAATC